>SJYA01001164.1:548984-633373 GCA_006410615.1 Neotragus moschatus | reverse complement strand
CTAGCAGGGGTCAGTGGTATTGCTAGGAACTAGGCTTGGGGAGGGGTGTAATCGAGTCTTAGAGCACTGGATCTCTATCATCATCTGAGTACTGGTTCCAGGAATGTGCATGTGGGTAAAAATTCACCAGGCTGTGGAAGTGACATTAGTGCACTTTACTATCCATATGCTCAGCTCCACAAAAAAAACTATAAAACAAATACTAGCAATAATCTTCAATCTTGGGTCAAATAAGATCATATGTACGACTATCTGGCATCACGGTGGCAGTGGGTTTAGTTGCTCAGTCGTGTCCAACTCTTGTGACCCCATGGACCATAGCCCACCAGGCTCCTCTGTCCATGGGATTTCCCAGGCAAGAATACAGGAGTGGGTTGCCATTTCCTTCTCCAGCAGATCTTCCCAACCCAGTGATGGAACCCATGTGTCCTGCATTGCAGGCAGATTCTTTACTGCTAAGCCACCAGGGAAGCCCTGGCACAGAATAAATGATGCTTTTCCTTTCTTTCATTTCCAAGGGAACTGTTTGCCAAAATGTTAACGTTACAGTCATGAAGTTCGAATATTTGTTCTTTTTTGTCTGCATAGATGGTGTCACATTGTCTGCCCTGAAAACTGACGCATCATGGGGTGTGGGGAGAAGCGCAGCTCTTGGCCCGTCCTGTTTTGTCTCACCTGAATGGATCCCAGCATGGATTTTCAGCTGGACATTGAGCTTACGTGGAATTGCAAAGGTCTTACAAATAGTAACCAGGTCCAGGGCTGTGCTTTGCTACTTTCGCAGAGTGGAAGATCCCAGTGACCTTAGGCATCCCAGATACCACCATGTCTAAAAACGATGGCACAGTTGAATGAGCTCAGTGAGGCACGCTGTGATTTTCTAAGGCTGCTAGTAGCACCTTGCTATCCCAAACCTTCACCTAGACCTTCCCTTGCAGTTTAGAAAGTTCATGTACGGCACTGAGTCCAGAAAGACTCCCAGAAATAAGTCTTTGAGAGCAAAAAGTCAACAAGCTTGGGTGGTTTGGACACGAACCCATCCAACAAATTTTTTTTTTCCCTACCACACTGCATGAGGAACTTCCTCCACTGGGGATTGAACCTATGCTCCCCGTCATGGAAACATGGAGTCTTAATGACCGAACCAACAGGAAAATCCCTGATCCAACAAATCTTTCTGGTCCACAAAGTGAACAGATTACCTCTTGGCAGCTGTTGATCAATGCCTCTTGTTTAAGTAGTATTGCTTTCCTTGTCTTTCTGAAATAGCCTGTTCTCTCATACTCAGTTTCAAGACAGATAAGAGAAACACTTTGAGGCAAACAGCTATGTTTGAGTCATTTTCTTATATCTGCATTTCACACCAAAAATAAGGACTCTTGGCCTAAAGTCACTGAAGGTCACAAGAAATAATGAAATGATGTATCAAATGTTAATTCTTTGACTTCCACAAGACCATTTATGCAGAGAGGGGGACATGTAACATAGTAGTTAGTAGCCCAGTAACTTATATCAGTCAATAGGGCCTTCAAATATATGGAAAACTCATAGAGGCCAAGTCCTCAGCTCAGTGTAAACAAAAGGGATTTCCTGGCTCAGAGGTGAATGACCTGTCTTTAAAAACCTGAACTTCCTTAGGGAAATGTGACAAAAAGCTCAGATGTCTGAAACAGTGCAATGTGTAAGTAAGTGCTTCTCCAGAGTGGGGATCCAGGATGCTAGAAGTTCCTGCGAGAGATGAGGCTGGAGAAGTTGGAGGGGAGAAGGCTGACACAGCAAGATCAGCAGGGTCAGAACATGGTGGAACAGTGATGGGCGCTGATACAGTACAGAATGAGAATGTGGCCCTGACCTTGAACACACGCCTACTCTGCTCTGCTGGAGATACCAGCTGGTTGTTTGGGATTTTAAATTGAAGAGGTGATGCTGAATGACAGTTTCAGTCTTTTCTGACATCATCGTTTAATGGGTAGGGAAACACTCTCGGCTTTGCACCATCACTCCTTTCTGCCTGAATACTGAAGGAGCTGCTTCTAGACACCATCCAGTAGGCACGCATACATACACACACACACATGCACACAGGAATATTATTGTCATGACGACTGAGGCATGGTCTAAATAAAATACATATCAAGGTTGCATCTGATTGAAGCCAGTAATTCAAATCTTTCACGAAAGACATCTTTTACTTGTTTGTCTACCCAGAAGCAATAAAAATCCATCTGTCTGCACTACAGACGGTGATTCCTCCCCCACCCCAAGTGCTGGATCCTGGGGTCTCAGGATACTAAAATCAAAGCACTGGTATTTAAGGCATCAATTATTTTTCAAAAGAGTTCTCTGGATGGGATTTGCCCATGTTTTCTAGATTCTAACCCACCTGGGCTCACAGAAAATAGACCACAATAAAAATAACTGCCAAAAGAGTCTAGCACTGAGTTCTGGTTTCTGGGAAATATTTTGGGTCATTTTGTTTTGTGGGAAACATGAAGGTCCACAAATCTCAATCCACTACCTTTTCTTCTCTTCAAACATTCTGAATCTCAGTTTGAATTTGATTGTCTTAGGGTCTGATGGCTCATTTAGGTAGCAGCTTATCTAAATTACAGCCCAGGTAATCAGAAAGAGTGAGATACAGCTAACAAAGATGCCTAATTTACAACCAAAGGAAAACTTAGCTCAGATCATTTCCACAGAGATTTACTGAATTCCTTAGATGCTAGGAAANTCATACATGGTGACTGGGAAGGGCGGAGCTTCTGTGACTCCACAGGGAGAGAACGAGAGGACCCCTCCTGGACTTGGCTCTAGCTTTCTCTGGCCCTGGCTGATTTTAATGTGTATCCTTTTGCGATAATAAAACTGTACTAATAAGGATAAGACTCCTGAGTTCTGTAAGTCCTTCTAGTGAATGACCAAACCCAAGAACAGTTGTGGAGACCCTCGGATCTGTAGCCAGCTGGCCCAAAGTGAGGATAACCCTAGGACTGCTAAACCTGTGACCGGTGTCTGAAGTGAGGGCAGTCTTGTGGGGACTGTTCTATCAAAGTGTACAGTGGGCAAAACTCACAGCAGAGTCTGCAGAAGCAGTTACACGGGGCACCATCTGCAAGCCTGGAGAGTCTGAACATGACGTTGTGGTCAATTAAGTTCCTGAATTAAAGAACTAGCTCTGCAAAGTACAGTTTCACCTCATAATCATGCAAAAGACAGAGGCCAGGAGACGAGTTAGGGGGCTGTTTTTGTCCAGATGTGGGAAGATGAAGATCTGGACCAGGGCTCAGGCTGAGACAGGGAAAGGTTGTGTGAATATGAGGGATTATGAGGGCATGTGCTGCGCCAGTCATCAGCATAGGCTCCATACACTTTGTCTGTACGTGCCTCCTTGTTCTGCGTTTCTTTTTAATGATTGTGGTCATCGCTTTATTTTTATTTGGTCACACTCTAAAATAAAACATATGCACATAACTTGAAAAACACCCAAACATTAGGAATTAGAAGGGCATGAAAAGGGGGCTTACCAGCTGAAAGAATATCCTATACTTCAGAACAAAACAATACCAGTCAATAACTTGAAAGTCCTTTGTTCAACACACAAATCTTGTCTTATTGGGACATATTTAGAGACTCGATTCTCTTGCTGCCTGAGGCAGGGCCTGGCTCCCTTCCTATGGTTTTAATCGTCAAAACAACCTTATAAGGAAGGTCATGTTATTATCACCATTTTACAGACCAAAAAAAAAAAAAAAAAAATTTAAACACAGACAGATTAATTAATTTGTCCCAAATCACCCAGCGGGCAGAGCTGGGATTTGACCCCGCTTGAATCTGCCGGCAGAGCCTGACTCATAACTGTTTTATTGCATGAGCTCTCCCACCATAAGACGCTGTGATAGAAAGATGGATGGCAATTGCCGGCCGATTGGATATGAGAGGAGAGAGTCAGGAAGAGTAAAGGGGGGCTCCACGGTTTAGCACATCGATAAAGGGAATGGTGTGGGTGCCCCCAGGGCCCAGTGCTTCTATTTTACCATCAGCAGAAAGGATGTGACGCCAGGTCCAATCTGCACTAACGAGGGAACCCCAAGTCTCTGGGCCTCTACTTCCTTGGTTAGCATAATCCCTAAATTCTCTACCAACTGTGAGACATCACACAGCGGGCAGTCAGCAGCACAACTCTTAAAACAGACACATTTGGGTGGATCCCACTCCGCATTTACTCTGTGGCCTTCGGCAAATAACTGAGTCTCGGCATTCTCATCTTGGAAATGGAGATTATAACATCTAGGTCAAAGAGATGCTGTGAGGATAATTTATTATTTTGAAATAATCCATGTGAAGCCCCTGGCACATTGCCTGACATATGGCTAAGCATTCAATACATGACAGTTTTATTATAAGTATTACAGCTCTCACATGCTATGAGATAATGTAGAACCACTGTTTCAAATAAGTTCTTTAGCCACACTCAAAGGTGAACACTTTATTTATCAACCTGTGTTCATAAAAATACAGGGGAAGCTAACACTTTTTAGACATGCTCGTGTATATGTGCATTCTGTATCCTACTGTGTGACGTGCACTGTTGTCTGGTGCTGTGTTAATACGTGTGATAAGCCTACAAGTCCACACTGACGCATAACCGAACTGTGCAACAGCAATAAAACAGATGATATTATAAAGATTCAGCTTCACCTCAAACATTGACCAAAACGCAAATGAATCAAGCAGAACCTTGGTTACAATCAAGTCCTAGATGCCCAAATACTTAATCCATTTTTTTGTCAACTCTAGGCAAAGTTTACTTCCAATTTAGCCAAAGAATTATTTCCATTTTATTCTCTTCTTTTTACCATAGTGGCCAAAAGAGATAGTATTATGACTTCATCCACATTTCTGTATAATGAGCTTACTCTTGGTGAATGAACGAAAATCCTTTAAATCTGAGGATTATTGAAAATAAGCACCCCTGCTTACTATGTATCTCATGCCCTATATTCAATCCATTAACTGAGTTCAGTGAAAACTCAACATAGTTTGGTCTAAACACCTGTTCGTTGGTTCTCATTTTTGAAGCAAAGATGAAAAGCCCGCCCAGAGATTAAAAAGTGAAATGCAAAGCAAACGTGGTTAGTTACATGATTGTATATGACAGCAACTTTAATTTCCTAATGCAGTGGTTTCCAGTAATGACAGGAAATGCAAGGATTGCATAAACAAAAGAGTCTCGTCAATACTAACCTCATAACGCAATATTTCTCAGCACAGAATAAAAAGTAAAGGGATGGCAGAGGTGCAGGGAAGCACACAGCGGCCGCATGAGCAGGAGGTCAGGCCACAGAGGGGAAATGCAGACGCATCCTTCCCTCCTAACGTGGCTACTGGTCTGTCTTTCTGTTTATCACCAGACTCTAAGTTCCCTGCCAGCAGAGATCCTGTCTGTCATGTTCAGCCTATGACCTCCAGAGCTCTATGATGGCACAGTGCTGGCACACAATTAGATTCTTAATAACGATGCCTTGAATAGATGAACTTTAATATTTTCTAAATCTACTTTCAGTTTGCCTGGTGTCCAGTGAAGTATTTCACTAATGCCTTCTCAATGCATACAATTAAAATTATAATTAGAAAAAAAAATTTTTTCCATCTCAGGTGTACATGAGTTCCCAATCTATAATCAGAAAATTTAATGACTATTGATACTTTATCTAATTATTCTTCCATGTTTGCCACCTCGTATTTCAAAATTCACATCCTTCCCTCACTGGCCATGGAGAAAGGAAAAATACCAATGTGAATAAATGGGCAGTTAGAGCTCACTGAGCTAAGTACCTGAGAATCTAACCACAAAAAAAGCATAAACCAGTTTCTTTCCCTTATTATAGAACAAAGACGCTTCTCAAATCAAATCAATAGACATTTTCTGGGTGCCCTCTATGAGAAAAGCCATACGCACAATGTAAGTTACTAAGAAGATTTGCTTCCTGAGACCTTATGACTTAGGAGAGTTAGACATTTTATATAAATTATTTGTTTCTGTTAATTCCTAGCTTTGTTCCTGATGAAATTCGGTATCATTCCACGTTAAGGAAGGGCCCATTCATCCATAACCACTCATGTGCTTCTCCAGTTGTCTGTGGACAAAATACTGATCTATAATTTCATCTGTGGCACTGTACATCTTGTTCAGGAAGTCCCCTCCCTGACTTGGCATTCTGGGTCTGCAGAGCTGAGTGAAGCCCACAGTGTCACTGTGAAGGGGCAGTGAGGTAGAAGAAAAGTTAAATCAGGCAAAATAATTGGTAAGACCTGGTTAAGCAGCGGCACCTCCTTGTTCAGCACAATTTTTTGAAGTTCTCAGAATTCTAAGCCAGGGATGCTAGGACTCATGGGCCAGTTAATTGCTTTAGAAAATATTCTTAGTTGTCTCATATGCTTGGTTAGTTTTTCTGCTTAGTTTGGTGTTTGAGGTTTGGGGGTTTTGTTTTTGTTTATGTTTTGCTTAGCTTTGCCTTAGACTGTATTGGCATATTCAAAGCTAGGCAGCTTGTTTGATGAGAACTTCATCCCCTAACATCTGGCCTTGCCCTGTTTCTGCCAATCAAGTCACTGGGTTTACATAACGAAAGATTTACACAGATTGAGACGGCTGTGCAGAGCTCATTTAGAGCAGTCCCAGGTCGAGGTTAATTTGCTTACCAGTTATCCTGATTCCTACCTACATTCCAGGTCTTTTATTTGGCTGTTAGTGGAGCTTTCATTTTATCAGATAAATCAGTTTGAGTTTATACTCATCCACCTCCCCACCACCCGAGGAGAGAGGCTTCATCAGTGCTAGGGCAAGACCCAGTGCATCTTTAGACCCCGGGCTCATTTTCTCATCAGTAAGGTAAGGAAAGTCCCTTCACCCCCAGACTGGAGTGCAAACTGTCCCTGTGCAAATCACAAATCATTTAGAATGTTTCAGCCTCACAGCTTACAACTTCGATTTATAGGTTTTTGTCTGAAGTTTCAAAACTTGCCCCCCGGCAAGGCAATCTTGGTTCTCCCTCACCACTCCTGTGGCCATTGTATCCTTTGCTGTGAGAGGCAGGAACGATTTGGCCTATTTACTCCTTCAAAACACATTCCCTAAGATGAAGAAGCATACCTTTCTAAAGCAATTTCCTACTGTTTTTGCTAAACTGAATGCCTTTCAGCTCTTAGAAATTGATTTAAGTTAAAAAGAAACGGTGGGAGTGAAGGAACTTAACCAAATCCCGCCAACGTACCTTATTAACAATGTCCCTAAGTGGTAAACTTAATGCCACGTCGCTCCAACACCTGCATTTTCTTCTTTTGCCAACGGTATTTACTCTCCAGCTAATAACAGGCAGCATAAATTGTATGGAAATGTTGATTGCTTCCTCTCTCTGACTTCTGAGCTGAATTCCAAACTCCAACTATGTTAATTTACCTGAAAAAGATGGATGCACTCAGGTAACTGTGCTTAGCAAGGTCAGCCTTCTCTTAGTCATCAGCAACTTGTTTCAGCAACCTGCCTATTTTCAGGTATGAATCAGAACAGNGAGAGAGGCTTCATCAGTGCTAGGGCAAGACCCAGTGCATCTTTAGACCCCGGGCTCATTTTCTCATCAGTAAGGTAAGGAAAGTCCCTTCACCCCCAGACTGGAGTGCAAACTGTCCCTGTGCAAATCACAAATCATTTAGAATGTTTCAGCCTCACAGCTTACAACTTCGATTTATAGGTTTTTGTCTGAAGTTTCAAAACTTGCCCCCCGGCAAGGCAATCTTGGTTCTCCCTCACCACTCCTGTGGCCATTGTATCCTTTGCTGTGAGAGGCAGGAACGATTTGGCCTATTTACTCCTTCAAAACACATTCCCTAAGATGAAGAAGCATACCTTTCTAAAGCAATTTCCTACTGTTTTTGCTAAACTGAATGCCTTTCAGCTCTTAGAAATTGATTTAAGTTAAAAAGAAACGGTGGGAGTGAAGGAACTTAACCAAATCCCGCCAACGTACCTTATTAACAATGTCCCTAAGTGGTAAACTTAATGCCACGTCGCTCCAACACCTGCATTTTCTTCTTTTGCCAACGGTATTTACTCTCCAGCTAATAACAGGCAGCATAATTTGTATGGAAATGTTGATTGCTTCCTCTCTCTGACTTCTGAGCTGAATTCCAAACTCCAACTATGTTAATTTACCTGAAAAAGATGGATGATGCACTCAGGTAACTGTGCTTAGCAAGGTCAGCCTTCTCTTAGTCATCAGCAACTTGTTTCAGCAACCTGCCTATTTTCAGGTATGAATCAGAACAGTCAATTATCCTCAAGGAAAAGGACACACAAGGTCCTCACGTCTGTAGCGTCACGTGTCACCGTTGGCATTCTCAATTGTACAGCCCTCCACACACCATAGCAAGATGTCTGTATTATTTGCCTGGCCTTGGTGGATTTGTAACAAGCCTAAGACATTACCTAACCTGAGCTCTCCCAGGACCATGTTGAGTGGGGTCATGGGTGCTGTTGGGGGTAGAGAAACAAGTTTTAATTGGAGGAGTGGAAGCTCTGCTTGTAATCCCATTTGCACTGGGCTTTACTGGTGGAGCACTTTGATCTTTTGTTTAAAGATTTTCTGTCTTTATTTTTTGCTGCGTTGGGTCCTCACTGATATATGCAAGCTTTCTCTAGTTGTGGCGAATGGAGGCTTCTCTTCATTGAGGTGCTCGGGCTTCTCATTGCAGTGACCTCTTGTTGTGGAGCACGGGCTCTCGAGTGTGGGCTCAGTAGTTGTGGCTTCTGGGCTCTGGGGTTGTGGAGCACAGGGTTAGTTGCCCCGACGCTTGTGGAATCATCCCAGCCCAGGGATGGAACCCATGTCCCCCACATTGCCAGGTGGACCACCATGGGAGCCCCTACTTTGATCATTGAGACTGATGCCTCCCTGAACTGGAGATGCTATTATGGGAACCAGGACTTCTCAGGGTGAGTAAAGCAGGCCCAGCTGTTGCCTTGCAGGGATTTGCAATTTAGGTGTTTCAAGCAGTTGAGTATTGTTGGAGAGCTCTGGGCCTTTGAACTTGGGCAGGGGAAGTTATGGAAGATTTTATTCTCAAGAGCTGGCACTTTCTCCACAGGGAATTTAGCAGTGCAAGAACAATTGTATCTGACTCCTCTAGTCTTGGGAATTTAAAAAAAAATCTAATGTTACTTGAATCTTTAGGCCATTGAAAGAAGCAAACCAACTAAGATCTCCATTCTGGCTAGAGGGTGAAAACCATCAGAGTGATTTACCAGGCACATTTAGCACTCATTTCACTTGCAGGAAGCTTGGGACACCCCCTGGAGAGATAAAAGATGAATATTTATTGGAGTCTAATAATAGTGGGAAAATAAAATTTTATATTTTTCAGTGAAAGAAATGGGGTGATATTTTTGTATTTCCCCCAAATGTTTCTGTCTCAGTAGACCACTTTTGATATACATATTCATAATCTACCCTGGTAATAAGCTAAATACTTATAAATGTCTCATAATCTGGCTGTATTGCTATTTCTTGTATTTGTAGTTCATTGAGGAATATGAAATGCAGTCAGGCTTCCAATCAATGTTAGAGCAGTGACCATGTCCCAGTCACTGGGGACACAAAAATAAATAATATTCAATCCCCACACACTAGTAACACATTCATTAAATAAACAGAAATGTATACAACTAGTCACATATATGTGTTAGCTGAACATAAAGCCCTGGCTTCCTCTGGCTAGGAGAAGGTTTAAAGGGTTACACAGAAGTACTGACATGTCTCTGCCCAAAGGGGAATCATTTCAGGTGGATTTGGAAAGTAACTCACCCCACTGAAAGGGAGAAGCCAACTCCTCTATGTCAGAACAGTCACAGACTCCAAAGGCTTATAAATAAACCACTCAGACTAGCTTGCTACTTCATTTTTGAGCCCCCTTTGAGAATATGGATGAAAACAGGGGCTTTCTCCTAGGAAATGTATCCATCTTGCATGGACCTTCAGGGATTCATGGACTGCCTGCAGCCCAGACCAGGACTGTCTAGGGCAGCAAGTTTAGTTGAGCAGACAAGAGCCAGCAGTAATATCTGGGTAAACACCAATATTTAGGGGTGAAAAGCATTAAAGAGAAATAGACCAGAGAAGAACCATCGAAGGAAACAGTGGTATCCTCAGAACTGGGGTGGACTTGGGGGGGTGGTCATCCAGGGCAGCATCGGTCACCACTGGTCAATAAAATATCAACACAGATGCAATGAGATAGAGAAAACTACATTCATTAATTTCCTCTCGAGGGCCTTACCATATATGATTGAAAGGGACAGTTAGATAATCCACTTGGAAGGTCAGTGATAGCCCTGAAGAACATGCTGTAAAATAAAAGACAGTCCCCCACCAGCCTTCTAAGGAAGGCAAATCAGATTAACCACAGCAGTTTTGGTTTTACTGAGTACTGTTTGCAGTTTGGGGGCCACAGCTGAACTGCCTGGGGCGTGGGATGTGGGAACCTGGAAGCCTTCAGACCTACATAGTTAGTGCTCAGCCCCTCCTCCTCATCATACCACTGCCATCATGATTATCATCACTATCATCATCACCAACATCATCACGAACATTTATTTTGCTCCAGAAAATACTTTACATGGACTAACTCACTGAATCCTCACAAACCCCCTATGACATCAAGTATTAAGAGCCCCATTTTACAGATTGGGAAGAGACAAAGAGTGGAAGAGCTGAGACTTGAATTCAGGGAGTCTAAATCTAGAGCCTTCTTTCTTAGCTACATTGTGATACAGACAACACTCAAGTGAAATAGTTTTGAAAGGACACATTTTGGTCTTTCCAGAATACCCTTGGTTTGAACCCATGTGTCTTGGGCTTTCCTTGAGTTGGAGAAGATGGGAAGAGAAATGAAAGTGTATAGTGTCCTAGAAGCTAAGGGACAAAAAGGAAAGAGCGATCATCTTCTCGAATTGTTTAGAGACATCAACTAGGGTGAGGACTGTCAAATAACCTCTGGTATAAGTCATGGCCTTGGTGAGGGCATTTCTTATGGAATGATGACAGTGGGAGCCAAATGCAATGGGTTGAGGAACACATACCAGCTAAAAAGAAATCACTGAGCATATATCACTTTTTAACAAGTTCTCCAGCTTACAGGACAGAAATCAAATTTACTTCTGGATGAGGAGGCTCGATTTAAACCACTCTAAACCCCTAGCCCCTACCTTCTCCCTCCCACCCACACCCACACCTTGCTCTTTTGTAGGGAACTAACATTTGCAGCACTCCTATTAAGAGACAGGCCCTGAGTTCCTCATATTCATTATCTCACTTTATTTTCACACTAGCCTTGTTAGGATTATTTCGAGGTTCAAAGAGATTGAGTCACCCAACCAAGAAAGTGGAAGAAACCAAATCTGAACTCAGGATGGCATGGTTCCAAAGCTCTCGGGATTTCATTTACATGAAGAAAAGAAAAACTGTACATATTAGTTAACTGAGATGAAGGAGCAAAAGCCAAAGGAGAGCCTGGAAGTTCAGTGTACGGTGGAGAGAGGAGACCGCCATGGAGCCAAGGCCCATCAGTTTTTTTCCCTTTCTATTGGGTCCTTCCTTTAGATATGGCATCTCCTAAATTTAATTTAAAAAGAAAACTCATTGACTGCTTTAGATACAGCCTCATTTCTCTGGTCCTTTTCAGGGCAAAACTCCTTGAAGTAGTTGCTTGTACTTGCTATCTCGACTTCCTCTTATCCTGCTGCTGCTAAGCTGCTTCAGTCGTGTCCGACTCTGTGCGACCCCGTATTGTGCCCTAAATACTCTCCAAAGAAGCCTTTCCTTCTTTGGAGAGTTTCCTCCAAACTCCCCCCAGACTGCTCTTGTTATTTGGAATCTCCACATTGCCAAACTCACTGCTTGGTTTCAGAATCAATCTCACCTTGTATTTAATCATGTTATTTATCTCTCTTCGGCTGTGCAGGGTCTTCACTGCTGCTCAAGCTTTTCTCCGGTCTGAGAGCAGGGCTAATCTCTAGCTGTGGGGAGCGGTGGCCTCTCCTCGCAGTGGTTTCTCCTGGGGCATAGACTCTAGTGCACATGAGCTCAGTAGCTGTGGCTCAGAGGCTCCAGAGCACAGGCTCAATAATTGTGGTGCAGGCTTAGTTACTCCGTGGCAACCAACCCAGGGATGGAACCTGTGTCTTCTGCCTTGGCAGGCAGACTCTATCTCTGAGCCACCAGGGAAGCCCCAACCTCAACTTAGCTGCAGAAGCAACAGGGAATTCCCAGGTGGTCCAGTGGTTAAGCATCTCTAGGGGACATAGGTTCAATCCCTGGTCAGGAAACTAAGACCCCACATCCTGTGGGGTAAGCCCGCAGGCCACAGCTACTGAGCCAGGGCTTCAGAGCCTGTGCTCCGCGACAAGAGAAGCCCCCACGTGCCCCAACAAAGAGCCCAAGCTTTACGATGAAGGCCTATCACAGGCAAAATAAATGATGATAATAAACTGCAGCGGCTCTGAACACAGCTGCTCATTCCCTCCGCCAGGAGACACTTTCCCCTCCTCGGCTCCCGAAACAGCACCTAATCTTGATTCTAGCAGCTCCTTCTCCGATTCTTCTGAGGACTTGTCCTCTTCCCTCCTCTCACCTCAACACTGAGGAGCCGGAGAGAACGGGCCTAAGCCTATCCCTGCTGCCTCTTTAGCATTTCCTGTCTCCTACTTCTTTGCCCCACTGTCCCACTCCACCGATGCCCTCGCTGTCCCTCCAGCTCCAAGCATGCCCCTGCCTCTGTCGCCCCCGCCCTCTCCACCCCGGGCCCCTCACTTCACTCTGGATTCTGACCACGCCTTTGACAGCAGCAGCCCAGTCACTCTCTCAGTCCTTCCGTGGCTTTCTTTTTCTCCTAGTCCTTATCACTACTGATACGTTATATAACTCTTCATTAGTCTGTACATTTTCTGACATTCTTCACTAGATTCTGAGCTCCAGGTGAGCAGAGAATCGGTCTGCCTTGTGTACTGGGGTATTGCCTGCCTAGGACAATGACAGCACATGGTAAACAGTAAGCGCTGGTTCAATGACTACAGGAGGCAGCAAGATGGGATCCGCAACCCAAGTGGAGAGATTGGCCTCAGAAAGCAGAAGGCACAAGCCTTCCACAGAGGAAAGAAGAAAAGAGGTGAAGATAGGCCTTTATTTGGTGCGTTTGGTGATAGCTGGAAGTGGGGAACCTGCGCCGATTTCAGCCTATAATTAGGAAGATGGGATGGTGGAGCAATGTGATCCACTGACAATGAAGACAGATGAGATTAAGAAGGAACGTAAGAGGGGACTTCGCTGGTGGTCCAGTGGTTAAGGATTGCCTGCTGATGTAGGGCACATGAGTTTGATCCCAGGTCCAGAAAGATTCCACATGCCGTGGAGCAACTAAGCCCCTGAGCCACAAGTACTGAAGCCTGCACTCTCCAGAGCCTGTGCTCCGCAAAAAGAAGTCACCGCAAGGGGAAGCACCACATCGCAACTAGAGAGTAGCCCTGCTCACCACAACTAGAGAAAGCCTGTGGGCAGCAGTGAAGACCCAGCACAGCTATAAATTAATAAACTGAAAAGAAGGAATGTCAGGAAAGCAGTAAAGGCTAGGAGTTACCACAAGACAATTAGGGATAAATTGCCTCCTCCGTCCATGGGATTTTCCAGGCAAGAGTACTAGAGTGGGTTGCCATTTCATTCTCCAGGGAATCTTCCTGACCCAGGGATCGAACCCAGGTCTCCCGCATGGTACACAGACACTTTCCTGTCTGAGCCACCAGGGAAGTCCTAATAAGACTGCCTCACAGCTGTATTCTATGTGGCCCAGAACATCCAGGTCAACGGAACTGGTGGATCAGCAAAATTCTGTAAAGCAATTATTATTCAATAGAAAGTTAATTAATTAAAGAAACCCTCCAGCTTTGGAAATCACTAGATCATAGGTAGTGGCGGAAGCCAAGACCAGGAGTTAAATCAGAGAGCTTGAACAAGTAAAACACACACAGGATAGACCCCAGGAAGCTGTCAATACCCAAGGTGTGCATGACGGATGCACAGCTGCAGAAAGGACTGTGAGGAAGCCTGCAGGGCAGCAGGAGGTGACAAGGAGAGAGAGGAGGGACCCAGAGAGGAGAGAGCGTCAACAAGAAGGGAAGTCAGAGGTGTCGATGCTGGAACACGGTTCACTAGAAGGACCAACGCTTCTAACTGGTTATTAAAGAATTATGGGCTTGGCAACTACCTTGCTACTAAATGTTTACTGATTCCATCGCAGTAGAACAATGCCTCGTTTACTTGCAGAACTAACTACTAGTTAGTAGTTTTCCAAGCAGGGATGCAAGTTAGTATCTACAGTGAGCCTTTTTTTTTTCATCGCTGATCTAATTTTTTTTTAAGAATTTTTTTTAGAGGATAATTACTTTACAATATTGTGGTTTTGTCATAGATCAGCATGAATTGGCCATAGGTATACTGCACGTGAGTCTAAGTGAACTCCGGGTGTTGGTGATGGACAAGCAGGCCTGGCGTGCTGCAATTCATGGGGTTGCAAAGAGTCGGACTGAGCGACTGAACTGAACTGAACTGATACATATGCCCCCTCCCTCTTGAACCCTCCCCCCAATCTTGCACTCCATCGCACGCCTCTATATTGTCACAGAGCGCTGGCTTTGGGTTCCCTGGGTCATGCATCAAATTGCCACTGGCTATGTATTTTACACATGGTAACGTACACCTTTCAGCGCTACTCTCACAAATCATCCCACCCTCTCCTTCCTCCACTGTGTCCAAAAGTCTGTTCTTATGTCTGTATCTCCTTTGCTGCCCTGCAGGGAGGATCATCAGTACTATCTTTCTCAATTCCATATATATGTGTTAATATATTATATTTGTCTTTCTCTTTCTGACTTACTTCGCTCTGTATAATAGCACCGAGCTTTTAAAATATCAATGCCTGAATTTTCCCCTTGAAAACTATAACACTTTGTCCAAAAGGTGGGACCCAGGCATGAATCTATTATGAAAGTCCCAGGGGATTGTAACATGCAACCAGGATTGAGAAATACTTTGTCAGGGAAACCAGGCCCTCTACGACAACCACATGGGGAACCTGGCACATATGGGCAACCCACCAGGGCAAAGGACAGAACACTTTGGTCCTTGAGATAATGGGAACAGTCTGTTGGGATGCTGGGGGACCTTGCCTAGGCGCCTAGGCCTGGAGATATGATGGTCACCCTCTCTGCCAGGTGCCCACTGTCTACTTGCTTCTCTGGTTCAGCAGATCCTTCAAAGATCCTGGTCTATCACCACCACCGTCATCATCACCATCATATCTGTTGAGCGCTTCACTGTACCAGGCACTTGCTTAGAGCATTACACACATTAGCTCATTTAATACAACACCCCTATCAAGCAGGCACAGCTCGCAATCTTTCTTTTATGAGATAAAGAAGTAGAGGTTCATAAAGTGACTTGCCCAAGGTTCATAAAGCTAGAAAAAGGCCAAGCTGGGCCCTTAACCCAGCCCTGGACCACTCCACAACCCAAGCTCTAAGTCATGGCTACATCAAGTCTGCACCATACCTCACTGCCAGGATTGGGGTCTTCCACCTGAGCACCTCTGCCTGTGGCTTCCTTGGCAGGCCACTGTCTCGGCTACCCCCCCGCCCCGCACCCAGGCTGGGCTCTTCTCTAGGAGACTTATGCCCAGCTGCCCCTGAATCCAGTGCTTACTTTAAGTCCTTTTCTTGGCATCACAGGTAAAGATTAGTCTTCTACCTTCAAACTCGCACAACATTAACTTCTTCTGAAGGGACTCAAGCATTATCAAATTCTATCGCCAATGAGAAATGACCTTTTAGAATTCGTACAATCAGAACATGGGATTTTAAAACAAAAATGTAAAATTGTTATTTCCATGGCTACCACAATTAGCTCTCAGATAAGAGCATTCCAGAAAAACAAGGCAAATAGAAATGCAAGAACTAACTAAATTGATTCTTATTACTGACATTGCACTTCAAGAAGGCATTGCTTACTGTAGAGTAGAAGGTCAGTTCTTTTGGTTTTCAGACATTAGGTCTTGGGTCCTTTCTGTCACAAAGACTTCCAGGTGTTTCCTTTGCTTCTCCATCTAAACATCCACCACAAAGAGAAACTGTTTTATGGGAACACTTTGCTCCCTGCATACTAAGCTTTGACTCTTTGAAAACTCCTAGAAAGCAGGGACTTGCTCTGAATTCTGGGTAAATCTGTACCTGAATAGTGCAGTTAGTGGGGGCTGGGAAGTCGCCCAAGCTTACCAGAGACATCATCAAATTCACTGGAAAAATTTATCAGGGTTTATCTTGAATAAAAGCTTCTTTATTTGTGCAAAGTGGATCTTCAGGATGGTTGTTTTTCCTGCAAGTCCTCATCAACTGTAGTGATGAAGAGTAACCATCATTGAGTGATTTATGGATATTCTAGAAAGAACTGCAGAACTGAACTTGAGCCCCACCAGCCAGGAAGATTTGGTCAAGCTTTGCATTCAGTAGCTACAACTGCTAAAGCAATATGTATGATTTTTATTTATTTTACAAATATGAAATTTGATAACATCACTCAAGATACGTACTCTTTTAGGGACCCTTCCCAGTTCTGATGCGCAGCCCATGTTTGCCCCCTTGGACTCACTGATGTACTGAGGTATCCTTTTTTATCTTAAAGGAAAACTAAAGGAATTCCCTGGTGGTCCAGTGGTTAGGACTCCACACTCTCACTGCTGAGGGCCTGGGTTCAATCTCTGGCTTATGGATTTAGGGAACTAAAATCTCACAAGCGGTGGCCAAAAAAGGGGTGAGTACCTAAAACCCAGAGATCCTCCGATGCCAGAGACCTGGGGGTTTAAGGCCAAGAGGGTAATTAACGCCATGACTGGGGCTAGATCAGTGAACTCTGTAATACCACTGGCTGGTCCATTCTGCTCCACCACTGTCCTGTGAACTGCACCCAACACTTTCAAAGTCACAATTCTGATTTCATGGTAAATTAATTCTTATCAATTATACTAATTATCGTAAGTCCATATGCACGTGTAAATCCCAAAGTGACAGGTGCTGTGGCTCCACAGCTGTACCCATGCGTGCTGCATACGAACATGCTTGCTTTCTCTTCATCATCATATGTGTCCCTTGGTCATGTTTTATGGCACCAAAATTCTGCAGGAAAGCTGGGCTCCCAGCTTGAATTCTGCCCTCTCTTCTCTCTCCATGTCTTCTCCCGAGGAGGCTTCATCCCCATCTATGGCTACATTACAGCATAGATAGTGATGGTCCCCAAATTCCTCTTTCCCTGTAAGCCTGTTTCAAGTTCCTGATGTATATTCCAGTTGCCTACTGGGTCATCTCTACCTGGAGGGTAAGTTTGGAAAAGCCAGAAAAATACCAAGAAGTTGTCACTAGAGGCAACAGCCTACTCTTGTTGATATATCTCTTTGTAAGACACAACATGAGCTTGTGCTTAGCCAACGTGATGGCTCCAGGGTCAAGTTCCCTTTTGCTCCTCACCCCCGCTTCCCTCTGCATACTCTGAGGGGCAAGGACAGAGGTTCTAAGGCTTGTCCTTCCTCAAAAGGCAGACACCAGAAATGCCTCACAGAACGAGAGAGGAGAAAAGAAGAGAAGAAAAGTAAAAATCAATTTAGTATCAGAAATCGTCAAAACAGAAGCACGGGTGCTTCCCTGGCAGTCCCGTGGTTAAGAATCCACCCGCCATGCAGGGCACGTGCGTTCAGTCCCTGGTCCAGGAAGATTCCCACATGCCTCGGGGCAATTAAGCGCATGTACCACAACAAAGAGTCGCGTGCCACCCCGCCCCCGCCCACCGCAACTAGAGAAAGCCCAGGAGCAGCAGCGGCAGCAGCAATGAAGACGTAGCGCAGCCAGAAATATTTTCTATTTTAAAAACCAGAATCATGTGCAAAACACTCTAGAGCAAAATATAATTCAAAGTTACCCTTGTTTTCACTAATTTACTTATTCAAATAATATTTACTGAGCACCTACTATGTACAACCCATATCTTAGGGTAGTCATGACACAGCGGGGAAAGGAGGGCAGAGCAGACAAAGGTCCCGCCTGCAAGGAGCTTATAGTCCAGAGGTGGGAGACAGCAATCCACCAAACCCAGAAAATCTGCCAGTTTGTGTGATAAGACGACAGAAGAGAATTTAGGAAAAGGAGTCTATGTCAGTGATGGATCATGGAATCTAAGGCAAGTATGGAGGAAAGGGGGAATATAAGAGGGAGTAAATCGCAGTCGGGTCAATGGATTGGACGTCCCAGCCTGATATATTGGTGGAGTCAGGAAACTAAAGGGAAGTTGCTAGAGAAATCGGAGGTGGACGTCAAAGAGAGAGATATTGACATGGACACTGTGGAGAGGATACAGCATGGGGTGATATAATATCTCAGGTGTGATATAGAAGTGGGTAGTTGAGGCAGGTGGAGGACAAGATCACAGGAGAAGACAGAGGTCAGAAAGTGACAGGTACTGGACACATCTTCTTCATGGATGTTGAGGTCACGTAGATTATAAAGGAAGTAGAACCGGAGCGAGAGAGAAAGAGGGAGCCCAGGGCTGAACTGGTGTCCTCCCACCAAAGAACTGAATGGGAGTAAGCGAGTGAGCTGGAGCCTTGGACTGCTCTCTCAGTCTCTCCAGGTCTCAGCTGTCACATCTGAAAACAAAATGGCACAAATATTCTATAAGGTAACTTTTACTTCGGAGAAGGCAATGGCACCCCACTCCAGTACTTTTGCCTGGAGGATCCCATGGACAGAGGAGCCTGGTGGGCTGCAGTTCATGGGGTTGCTGAGTCGGACACGACTGAGCGACTTCACTTTCACTTTTCACTTTCATGCACTGGGGAAGGAAGTGGCAACCCACTCCAGTGTTCTTGCCTGGAGAATCCCAGGGATGGGGGAGCCTGGTGGGCTGCCGTCTATGGGGTCATACAGAGTCAGACACAACTGACGCGACTTAGAAGTAGAAGAAACTTTTACTTAATGGCTCTAGTGTGGGATGCCCCCAAAGGGACAAGCCAAGATGACTGATTCAACCCCTCAGTCTCCCTATGACAGGTAAAAAGGGGTCAAGTTAGCAGGTACATCAATTTATCTGTTAGCATTTATATGGAATTATACCATGCATTAGGCATGCCTTTATGACGTCCACTCTACTGCCCTAAGTACTTTACAATATGGGATTTTTTTCAGTGCTTTTTCAAACCAAAAGTATGTGCTATTCAAATATAGATAAATAGAGAAACAGAGTAATAGATGATATATATCTTATTCTCTCCCAAGGATATGTGATCAAATCAGACAGGACACCATTCTCCACTAGGGCAGGATACAAGAAGGAGAGGAAATTCAATTCTGCCACCAATACCTGTCTCTCTCTCCTTTCCACGAACCCATTCCCACCATTTAAGCACCATCAGTGCTCCTTTCTGATCAAGCGTGACCTTCTCAATCTGGCATTTAAGGATCTCCACCCATGGGCCCCTCGTAGACACCCAGTCATCCCAGTGCTCTGACACTGCTGCTCCGGCCTTCTCCCCACTAGCCCCCACACCCACACCCTCTGTCTCCCCACCACACACACCTGCCCCCCTCCTACAGAGGACAGTGATGTCAGCCTAGCCTGCAACTGACAAGTTCCATATATGGTTACTGCTCACTACAGAAATGACCTTGCTCATCTGCACTTGTCTGAGAAAGTCTATTTTCAGATAAAGGACAAATGGTAACTAATATAAGGCAACCCTCACAGAGTGTGAGTTTGTTGTTTTGTTTCATTTTAGTCCCTATGGGATTACACTTAAACCGTGTGGTTGTTGTTGAAAATTAATTTGATTAATTATATATTAAAGCTGCTGCTGCTGCTAAGTTGCTGCAGTCGTGTCCGACTCTGTATGACCCCATAGACGGCAGCCCACTAGGCTCCTCTGTCCCTGGGACTCTCCAGGCAAGAATACTGGAGTGGGTTGCCATTTCCTTCTCCAATGCTGAATGTGAAAAGTGAAACTGAAGTAGCTCAGTCGTGCCCGACTCTTCGCGACCCCATGGACTGCAGCCCACCAGGCTCCTCCGTCCATGGGATTTTCCAGGCAAGAGTACTGGAGTGGGGTGCCGTTGCCTTCTCCGATATTAAAGCTATAACCAGTTAATTGGGCGATAACTAGATAATCAGGAGAAATAGGAATAGTGTATGAACCCAAATAATAATAGTATAGTTATTAGTATAAAGTAAATTCTGTACTGCCATCAATATTTCATGATTCCTTTGCTCTGAATGTCGAGGTAGATTTTCTCATCATATACTATCATCTCTCCTTCTATTCCTCTTTGTATTTATTTAAAAGTACCAAGATTAGTACTTGTAGCATCTCTTGATTTACCTGTTAAATGGCATTCAGGAGCACACAAAACTGTTGGCCAATACACACAGCTCCCAAGGGTATTACATTTACAATAAAGAAAAGTTATTATTTCAAAGAACCATGCCCCACCCTCACCAGCCTCCTATTTCTCTTACAGACAATGTCTTTATGACAGTTTTGGCCTCTGCTAAAATGGTATAATTTTTGTGATCTGTTGGAATTTATAAACCTGGAGGGAAATTGCCTAAGTAAACAAAATCTAAGGTTAAGAAGAATTTATTTAAGGATCCACATTTTGGGGAACAAAATCCACACTCAACCTCTTCATGATTGGAGTGTGGTCAAACAGAACAAATCCCAAAGGATCTCAGCATTCCAGATGCAGGGAGAGTATTTTTAGTACTGCTCTCCTTTAAGTCAGTACGTCTACATTTGGATGGGGTACTCACTCAAATACCCTGAAGACTTTGCAATATGGGATTTTTTTCAGTGCTTTTTCAAACCAAAAGTATATGCTATTCAAATATAGATAAATAGAGAATCAGAGAAATAGATGATATGTATCTTATTCTCTCCCAAGGATATGTGATCAAATCAGACAGGACACCATTCTCCACTAGGGCAGGATACACTGTTCGTTGCTTAGCCATGGAGACATGAGACTCTCTGATGGTTGACTTGAAAATATGTCCAGTATACTCTTATCAAGGCTAGGTCTCTTCATATGATGGTCTCCAACAAAATGATGGCAAAGCTGCCTAAAGATACACAGGTTATTCTGATGTGAAATCTTTCATCCAGAGCAAATTAAAGATCCACACAGTCTTCCTCTGCGAAATGTTGAGCCACTGTTTGTGGGGCAAGTGGAGACATTGCTTCAGGGAAGTGTAGCTATACCCACATTTGTGAATGCTGTGAGCTCATAATTACCCAGGAAAAAAAAAGAATATTTTTGTCCAAATAAATCTGACTTATCTATATTTTTATTTCATAACAATAAATTTAGATGTTCATAATCTTATCTATAATTACAGACCAGCATTATGTGTTACGCTACTTACATTACTGATGCTTGTTAGTCTATGAATATCAACCTGAACTCTTTTGTTAGTTATCCTTGTTAAGATATCATGTTAGAAATACTTTTCCCAGATGCTCACATTCCGGTTACATTTTCACTGAGGAGTTATATAATCATATCTGAGTGTTTCCTTTTGGAGCTTCTAAAAATTTCATTTTTCATATTGAAAATGTAAAGCTATCCCCAAATTAATTTTGGTTAAAGGTGTGGACTAGGAATCTCATGTTATTTTTGCCAAATTATCAGTTATCCTGAATCCTTTATTCACAAATCTCTCCTTTCCTCACTTACTTGAAATTCCATTTTTATCAAATATTAAATTATCGCATCCGCTTTGACCCATTTCAGAACTATCTGCTTGCTTTTCTGTCTCATTTCTCACCACTCCCAGCTCCCTCTCCTCCCTCAACTCTAAACTCCGGTCATATTTAATTGATTTACCATCCTAGACTGGACCATCTTTTCAGTGTCTTCCTCACATTGTGCCCTCTATTTGCAATGACTGCTCTTCTTCCCTTCTCCTGGCAAATGTCCACTCTGCCTCAGCTCCCCTCCCCTGGGGAGCCTCCCATGGCCATTCCCCAAGCCCAGCCTACCTAGATGCTTCCCCCAAGCAGCTGACACTCCTCTAAGACTTCCGTCAGCACTTCTATAACTCTGCTTACTTGTCTTTCTCACCAAGCCAAGACATTCTTGAAGGCAGGGAATATTTCTTATTTTTGTGACCTTCACTGCTCAGCACAGTGTTTGTTATATAAATTTATTAGAACTAGCAAGTACCTACTACTTGTCTGTGGTTCTATTCTTTAGATACTAAGCAGGATTTTCTTTCAGCGTCTCCAGTCAGGTCTCCCCTGGGCACCAGTGGGTAAGCCTGGTTCAAAATCCTGTTCCATCTAGGCATTCTGGTCTAGACCATCATTCCCATTCATACCCCAAGATAGAACACAAATCTTCTTCCCAGATACTGCTTTCAAATGATCTTCAGGAACAATGATGGAAAGAGGGCTTGGCTGTGGGATTTCACTAATTCTGTCTCCCACCACTCAAATGCCTGGCTCTTACTGGAAACCCCAGTTGAGAGGAATGTCACCACTGAGCAGGACATCCATCGAGCCACCCCTGGGGCAGTATTCTGTCACAATAACCACATCTGTCACTTCAACAGACTCCAGTGAAACCTGCAAATGTGTGTCTCTAGTGATCTAATTAATTCTCTGGGAAAATCAATAATACAGACCAGAAAGGATCTTTCTGGAACATGATCTCCTAATTCCCGCTTTTAAATTTGACCTAGCTTTTCTGACTCATAAAGGAATAAATGTCCTCCTGGACTTAATGTTGGGCACAGATAAAGCTTACAAATCCACCCATTGTGATGCAGAATAAAGTATTAAAGAAAAAAAGACACTATCATCACAATTTATTCTGGGTCAAGCACCAGAATAAATTGTACACCCTTCTCCTCACAATACATCTAGATATAACTTTCCCCAATGTCTACTCTTTTTTAACTTATTTTATATTAAGGTATAGCCGATTAACAACGTTGTGCTAGTTTCAGTATGGAAAAGGGACTCAGCCATACACAAATACATATCCATTCTCCCCCAGACTCCTCTCCCAACAAGTGTGGGGTGAGGCAATTTACATCCCACTATCTCTAATCTTCACAAAATCCCTGCCTGGTAGCCGTGAATTTCTTCATTCTGAATGAGAAAAGTGAGGCTCAGAAAGGCAAATTAACTTGGTCAAGGTCCCTTATAGGTAACTGAGCCAGATCCTAAGCTCGATTTTGCCTAATTCCAAAATTCATTCATGGTTTTTAACGTTGCCACATTGTATTCCAATGTAAAATACAAATACAAAAAGGAAAGATCTCACATTGAGAAAAGTTTCCTTTTTCTCAAAAATGTTGCTTTGAAAACAAAAAGGAATTTTCACAAGCCAAGGAGTCACAGATTTTGGAGAGTCTTTCCACATCACCCTCTCAGATGTCTGTTTCTCTTTAAGTTGGAGTTCCCCCACTGTCGGAGAGGGAGAGGGCTCTCCCCTGATCCCACGCGTGCAGCTGGCTTTTCTGCATGGCTAATTACTGCATCTGCACCATCAGCACAGAGGCACAGGTGCTGTTTTACATAAACCGAAGACTGACTTGCAGATGATCCATGGGGAGTTCCTAGGTATAACATTTGTCTCCAATCAAAATTCTACCATCTTTCCAGCCTCAAGCTTGTTTCCCTAGTCATCAATCCTCAGATTAGATCACAAGCAAGACATCCTCCAAGGAATCCCACAGAGCACTACTCTGCAAAACTGACTCTGGCAAGGGGAGGAATGTTGATGCTTGCTGATGATGGATCTTCTGCCCCCTCTCCCCACTGGTGGGAGGGCTGGGCAAATGCTCTGGTCTCTCCTGCCTGTGATTCACCTGGCACTGAAAAGGTGGACCATAGGATGGTGAAGAGTGCATGCCCCCTGTGCTGCAATTAATGGGGGACATCATTACTGTATTAAAGACTGCCCCTTCTTTTTCTGCTCCACATGGTAGGCACCCCTGGGCTGTCTTTCCTAAGTGGGGCAGACCCGCCATTCCTCTTGTTCGATCAATGAGTAGGTGGGTATGGCAGGCCTGTAGTCCTGCCATGTGGATGGTTAGGGAAGTGAGTCTGCAGGCCCAGTTCCTCACTTGCTCACTCTGTCATGGGCTGGGCATGTGAATCCGATATGTTAGACTTGGGCTGGGTGGCGGAAGCATGCATGTCAACTTCATGCCAGACTCAGGTTCTTTGATTCAGCTTTTACCAAAGTTTACTCTGAGTATCGGGAGCTTGTCTATTCATGAAAAAAGGGATACTTTCCTAACTGACTATTATCCTTTAAGTGAGTTTCCCCATGGTCAGAATCCAAAAGATCACTCACCTAGAGCCAGAGGTGAGTAGCACCCTGAACATCTAACGACTAACAGTTCTTGGAAACCAGACTCTGAAAATACTCTCTATCAACATTAGAATGGCAGCAAGTCAGTCCAGGGCACATAAGGAAAACCCTCCTGACAGCAAGATGAGACAGTTTGAATACCTGAGGTATGGCATGTTAAAAGAACCATCGTTTCTTCCTTATTTCATATCCCATGATATGCTTTTTCTATAAATGTCAAGATGCTTTGGTTTGCTGACCCTGGCAAGTCACAGAGCCCTTTGCACAGGTGAAGAACTGGAAGTTGAGCAGCAAGTGGCTGCCAGGTACTGCAGGCTACTTTGTACCTGAAAGATTAGTTTCAGTATCAGGATTGTTTTGCATAACTTAACCCAGTCCAGTATCTGCTAACCAATATAAACTGCTGCCAGCCCAGTGGCTCCCCCTTCATTCCCTACTTTTTTTATTTGAAGAAGCAAATGAATGCTGACATGTTGCCCCCTTAGTTTCGGGAGTAAGGAAAGAGGGGGAAATGCAATGTGCATAGTCCCCACTCCCCTCTCTCTCCTGAGTCTCAAGGCAACCACACGAGGCAGGGAGGAGTGGTGGGAAGTAGAAAGCAGCTGAGTCACCAAAGGGAAATGCAGTTATGATTTCTGCAAGAGTTAAGTTTCTAGCATAATCTAAAAGAAGGCCTTAAATGTGTTTTTTTAATGAAGTCTTTCTTAATCATAAAAAACTATTGTGCCTTTGCTGCAAACAACATTCAAGTTCTCTAAACATTTGTGATATTAATTCTATCCAGCTCTATTATACTGGTCATCACCTAGTCTTCTAGCCCTTAATGTACCCTGATTTAGCCTCTGCTCTGATGGGTTGAATGTAAAATAAAACATGAGTTAATGAAAAGTGAGAAGAATCATTAGGATTGTATTCATGTGGCAACTCCGAGAGATGATTGATAATGACTAACTGAAGCACAGTGTTGGGAAGGATTCTGAGGCCTATCTGGGCCCTGTGGCAAAGGTTCTAATAAGAAGTTTCTTGCATGTGAGCAAGGTGTATGGGCATGGGTCTCGCACACATTTCCCATCCTTAATTGAGACTGAATCTCACCCTTGAGCCCAAAAAGCCAATTTGAAGGACATAGGTAGGAAGGCCTAATGCCACAATAATATATATTATGAAGGTATGGAGTTTGAACTTACTACGAGCTTAATATGAGCTAGCAACGTGAAAGCAGTGATGAGAGGCTGATGCTATCTAGGGTAGCATGGGTGAAGGCATGCTGCCCAAAGTTAGGGAGATGTGTTCTGCTCTGTTCTTGAAAGATAATGGTGGCAGTGGTGGGTCTCACTCCAGATGCCAGGAATGTTAGTCAACAGGTTGAAGATCAGTGTGCTTCCACATAACAACGATGATGTGATCACTCACCTAGAGCCAGACATCCTGGAATGAGAAGTCCAGTGGGCCTTAGGAAGGACCTCTACAAACAAAGCTAGTGGAAGTGATGGAATTCCAGTTGAGCTATTTCAAATCTTAAAAGATGATGCTGTGAAAATGCTGCACTCAATATGCCAGAAAATTTGGAAAACTCAGCAGTGGCCACAGGACTGGAAAAGGTCAGTTTTCATTCCAGTCCCAATGAAAGGCAATGTCAAAGAATGTTCAAACTACTGTACAATTGCATTCATCTAACATGCTAGCAAAGTAGTGCTCAAAAGTCTCCAAGCCACACTTCCAGATGTTCAAGATAGATTTAGAAAACCAGAATAACCAGAAATCAAATTGCCAACATCCATTGGATTATCAAAATTACAGAAAAACATCTACTTCTGCTTTACTGATTACACCAAAGCCTTTGACTGTGGATCACAATAAACTGTGGAAAGTTCTTCAAGAGATGGGAATACCAGACCACCTTACCTGCCTCCTGAGAAATGTGTATGCAGGTCAAGAAGCAACAGTTAGAACTGGACATGGAACAACAGACTGGTTCCAAATTGGGAAAGGAGTACATCAAGGCTGTATATTGTCACCCTGCTTATTTAACTTCTATGCAGAAAGCATCATGCAAAATGGCAGGCTGATAAAGCAGCAGCTGGAATCAAGATTGCTGGGAGAAATATCAATAACCTCAGATACACAGATGACACCACTGTAACGGCAGAAAGTAAGGAACTAAAGAGCCTCTTGATGAAAGTGAAAGAGAAGAGTGAAAAAGCTGGGCTAAAACTCAGCATTCAAAAAATGAAGATCATGGCATCCGGTCCCATCACTTCATGGCAAATAGATAGGGAAACAGTGAAAACAGTGACAGACTTGATTCTGGGGGGCTCCAAAATCACTGAAGATAGTGACTGCAGTCATGAAATTGAAAGACGCTTGCTCCCTGGAAGAAAAGCTATGAGCAACCTAGACAGCATGTTAAAAAGAAGGACATTATTTGTCAACAAAGGTCCATCTAGTCAAAGCTATGGTTTTTCCAGTAGTCATATATGGATGTGAGAGTTGGACTATAAAGAAAGCTGAGCATTGAAGAATTGATGCTTTTGAACTGTGGTATTGGAGAAGACTCTTGAGAGTCCCTTGGACTGCAAGGAGATCCAACCAGTCCATCCTAAAGGAAATCAGTCCTGAAAATTCATTGGAAGTACTGATGCTGAAGCTGAAACTCCAATACTTTTGGCTACCTGATTGGAAAAACTGACTTGTTTGAAAAGACCCTGATGCTGGGAAAGATTGAGGGTGGGAGGAGAAGGGGACAACAGAGGATGAGATGGTTGGATAGCATCACCGACTCTATGGACATGAGTTTAAGCAAGCTCCAGGAGTTGATGATGGACAGGGAGGCCTGGCATGCTGCAGTCCATGGGGTCACAAAGAGTCAGATACAACTGAGCAACTGAACTGAACTGAACTGCACTCAACAAAAGGCTCTAGAACTTGTGCTTTATGAAGGAAAACAAGAATGCTCCTCCTGGAGCTTCCCTGACGGCTCAGTGGCAACACGTCTGCCTGCCAATGCAGGCGACACGGGTTCAATCCCTGATCTGTGAAGACCCCACATGTCACTGAGCACCTAAGCCTGTGTGCCACAACTGTTGGGTCTGTTGGGTCTGTTAGAGCCTGGAAGCCCATGTGCCACAGCTACTGAAGCTCGGGGGCCCTAGAGCGCATGCTCACCGACTAGAGAAGCCATGGCAGTGAGAAGATTGCCCAGCACAACTAGAGAGTAGCCCCCGCTCACCGCAGCTAGAGAAAAGCCCAAGCCACAGTGAAGACCCAGTATAGCCAAAATTTTTTAAAAAATTAATTATAAATCATTTAATTAAATAATAAAAATAAAATTTAAAAAATTTTTAAATAGAATGTTCAGCCTGGTGAAGAGAATACTTAGGAAGCCCTGATACCCATCCTTCCCAGAAAACTAGCATGCTGCTGACCCCAAAGTGGACTACCCAAGGTCTTTAGCACCACTAATTTATCTAACTAGGTAACCCATATGAACTCTCCAGTGTATGTACCTGCCTGCCACCCCCATCGCATGCCTGCTACACCCAGATGTTCAGCTAGTGGGCTGGAATCAATTAGCAATTATAATTAAAGCTGAGCATCATTAACAACATAAGAATGAGATGTTCTTATTTAATTTCCTGAAGTTGGAAGACTATGATGTTCCTGACAGAAGATAATAAATATAAATAACGTTTCCAAATTCAGATAAGTATTTGAGTCACCATTGAATAATTGTTCAGCAAGCCATTGTCAGCAAGTAGGAGCTCACTGGCCCACACAAACGTAGATTTATTATCTTAATTAAGGATCTCGTGGCCCACTACCAATAGACTTGGATATCCCTCCTGCCTTTAAAAACTAGATAGCTGATAATTGCACAACAATTTGAATGTACTTAGTGTCACTGAATTGCACACTTCAGAAAAGTTAAAATGGGGAGTTCCCTGGTGGTCCACTGGCTGAGACACTGTAATCCCACTGTAGGCACACAGGTTTCATCCCTGTTCAAGGAGTCGGGATCCTGCATGTGGCACAGCCAAAAAAAAAAAAAGGTTAAAATGGTAAATTTTATGCTCTGTGTATTTTACCACAATAAAGAAAAAGACTGATTTTTTTAAATAGCATAATATAAAATATAGACTGTTGGGTCAATCAGAGAAGAGCTTAAATTCTGACTGGGCCACTTACTGGCTCTGGGACCTCAAGCAAGTTCATAAACCTCTCTGAATCCGTTTCTTCCCCTGCAAAATCTAGGAATAATGCCTACCCATGGCTGCTGAGGACAGATTAGATTCAGCCTAAGGACCAGCGGGTGGAAGATCCATTGGCTTTCAGGATAAGGAAGATTTGCAGACCTAGAGTTGTCTGACAATACAAGAGATACCTCCACAGAAAATCTGCAGCTCTGCAAAACTCCAGCCCTGAAAACCACAGCAGTGGAGAAATGATAACTTAAGAAGCAGAGATTCCAAAACAGTGGTCCCTTCTCTAAGATTAAGGCTCCCAATCCATTCCAGAGCACGAAAGGTCACCTGTTAACAGCAGACAGCCATTGTGCAGCTCAGGTTTCCCAACAAGGGTCATTCCTCCAGGTCACCAGCCCCATATTTCTGCTTACCTTCCTTACTCCACTTCCCTATGGATCACTTTGGAGAGAGTGATTTCTTGTTCTTAATCCTCTATGGCCACAGCCCTACCATCATTGTATTTAAAAATGCCACTTAATGAGGCTCTGGCACCTCCACCAAAAAAAAAGAAAAGAAAAGAAAGAGAAAAATGCCACTTAGACTCTTATTTGTGTGAGGTCAGAACCGTGTTCCTTCCTCATCCATGGGTTAAGCTGAAGTAGTCGCCTCCCAAGACACTGGGGAAGATTTGATGGGCACATCAATTTGCTCAAGAATGTAGAAGACACATTCTTTGAAGGGGGCAAGGGGAGGGGTGTTAGGAATTTGTAGCAGTACCAACAACACTGACATGCTATAGTCCTTCTCGCTGAACACCTTACTTTGGGTTTTCATTGTTACTTTCAAGCCTCTAAGAGGGATAAGAGGTGCGAAGGTAGAGGTGAGGATTACCACTTTAGTACAAAATTCTGATAACATTTCCTAAATTGTTTCCCAGCTTCTTCAAGCACTGCCTTCTCAGAGCTCCCAAAGAATTGTATAAGCCTCTCTTAATGCCTTATTTGGGCTTCCCTGGCGGCTCAATGGTAAAGAACCCACCTGCCCATGCAGGAGACATGGGCCGGATCCCTGGCTTGGGACGATCCCCTGGATCAGGAAATGGCAACCCACTCCAGTATTCTTACCTGGGGAATTCCATGGACAGAGGAGCCTGGCAGGGCTATAGTCCATGGGGTCACAAAAGAATCTGACATGACTTAGCAACTAAAAACAACAATAATAATGTCTTATTTTGGTACATAGTTCTTATATCCAGGTCTCCAGATACTGTGAGAAAATGAACTACCTTGACGTTTTCCTGTTTGTAATCCCTGTACCTTCCAGAAGTCAAGTACTGTACAGAGAAAGCTTTCAGTATAAGGTTGTTGAATAAGAAAGTTAGGCTAGGGAGTTAGGGCTGAATGGCTAAAAAAATAGTCCAAGAAAGAAAGGCAGGAAAAGAGAAGGGGACTATCACAGGACACTTTATCCACTTCCTTGTGGGTAATAGAAAATCCTAATAACAACTCAACCAGTCTAGGCACTGCTAATATTTTCTTTGAACAGAACAGAAGTAACTTTCTCAGAGATGTCCATTAGCGACTGAGAAGTCGAGATTCAGTCCAGATCTGCCTGTTCCAAGTCCATGCCGTTTTCCCCTGGGAAGACACAACTTACCCCAGTCCCTTTCCCTGGTTCTATGAGTCTTCTCTGTCTCCGGTTTGAATGACTCCATCCATAATCTTAAAACTTCTCCAAAAACCCAGAGACAGGGACTTCTCAAGTGGTCCAGTGGTTAAGATTCTGCACTTCCAGTGCAATCAGCATGGGATTGATCCCTCATCCGGAATCTAAGATCACACCTGCTGTGTGATGAAAGGAAAAACCAACCAACCTGGAGACCCATTAGTTTTACTACTATTCCAAGTCCTGAGAATCTATGCCAAAGCATTTCTGTGTTCCTCAAGTAGGAAATATTTTAAATACTAGATTGCTAGCTCAGGGGTAAAGAGTCTGCCTGCCAATGCACGAGTTCGATTCCTGGATGGGGAAGATCCCCTGGAGAAGGAAATGGCAGCCCACTCCAGTATTCTTCCCTGAGAAATCCCATGGATGGAGGAGTTTAGCAGGCTATAGTCCATGGGGTCGAAAAAGAATCAGACGCCACTTAGCAACTGAACAACAAAACCAGTGACTCCAAGTATTTTTAAATTATCCCACTTTGCAAAGCAAAGCATTTTAAAGACCTATTAATCTAACTGGATATTCCTAGAAGTCAAATGAGTAAGATATATTTTCATCTTTTAATGCAGACAAATCTATCAATATTTTCAAGTTATCCATTGGTTTTTTTCTTTTTTCATTTATCCAAGGCTTCTTAACTCCTTTCTAAAAATTTATTTCACTTTCATTTTTTAAAACGAATTATTTAAACCATTAGGAAATAGAGTGAGTTAAGGATAAAATTTGATTTTTTCCATACACCTAATCTATTGTTCTGGCACTATTTATTAAATATAATCTTTCCTTCTGTTGGGGAGGTAGAAATTTTCCTCTATACTTCTAAATCCTTTTGGCTGGTCTAAGAATTAAATTGACATGAGGCAGATTAACAGGAGAAAATCAAACAAAAGTTTAATAATGTGTATACATGGGAGAGACCAAGGAGAACTGAGTAACTCGCCAAAATGACCCAAACCCTCACCTTAAATAATGTCTTCTGCTAAAGACGAAGGATTTGGAGGACGTGGTTTGGGACTTCAAAGAGAAGGAAAGCACTTTACACAGAGATAGAAGAGCAAATATTTGGTAAATAAATGCTTTCTGGGCCATGTGGAGACAACAGGACACAGAAAAGAATTTCAACAAACAGATTTTGCTAGGCTCTTCCAGGTCCACACGCCCAATACCTGCATAGTCATCAACGGTGACAGCTCCCTTCCTGGACAGGTCCTCTACATTCTTTCGGGCAGTTTGGGGGAAAGTTAAAGCTTCTTTCTGAGTCTTTTAGACCTTGATTGATTTCATCTAAAAATAACCCTCATGCCAAAGTGATATTCTGGGGTGGCAGAATTTGCTCCCTTATACTTGCTTTACCAGTACTTTTCCGTCATGTATTTATTTCATATATATTCTTTCATCCATTTCAAACTACCTATTCTATTCCAAATCTATTTGCCAATTTTTTTTCCAGCAACACTCTTTTATATTTAATTTTCTATTATTTTCCAGTATCAAAGTGTGAAAATACTCCCCTGTGCTACTAATTTTTTAAGTTCATGAATGTTCTCATTTGTCGATGATTCCAGTGAAATTGAGAGTCATTTTGTTAGCATGGTCCTGAGGCTTGTGAGGCAGGGAAACAGCAAAAGGTCTTCTCCCCTCATCCCTTCTCATTCTTAGGCAAGCAGCCCCGAGCTTTTATAGGAGTTGAAGCAAAGGCAGTCCACAAATGGTTTTTGTCAACCCAACTTCCCTGTTCCTACAATGTTTCGAAATCCATACTTTCAGAAGCTGCTTCATGTCAAGCAGCATTTGGCAAAGCCTGTTCTAGCTAAACCTATACTAGACCTGTTAGAATGGACTGGATGGTTAAGATAAGGGCTGGGCTTTCTGAGAAATCGCACTATTAATTACAATGCCTGTGACGCTTGAAGCAAACAATCAGAATTACTTAGAAATCTGAAGAAAAACTTGTCAGAAGTACCTTTCAGGTGAATGTTTTCAATATAAAAACTTGACTGCCTTGTGTTGGGGTAAGAGAATATTTTTAGTTGAATAAACTTCCTTCCCAATAATTGATAGGATATTAACCACATACAATACTTCCCCATAGCAGATTCAAATCATACTACAAACTGTCTACATGCATTTTGATTATTTATCCTTTTCTTTGTCTAGCTATTTTCTTGAAGTTGTATAAAGATACAGCAGATTCCATGAAACTATTAATTGTTATTTTAATGGGAAATTGGAAGGAACCATGCTAACTGTTCTACTGAGTAACCTACCAACATATGACCCAGACATTTATTAAGTTTAATTTGCACTACCTTTAATCAGCACTGAATAAAGCCTGGCTTAATATGAATGTGCTTAGAATCCAAAAGGCTTGAGTTCTAATACTGACTTTATGCTATTAAAAGCCCTGGGCAAGCTTATTTAACACCCTTGTACCTCAGTTTCCTTGTAGATAATAGCGAGAAAATAAAACAGGGCTTGTATGATTCAAGGATTAGGAATAATACATACAAAAGGGCTTGCATAATAGTTGGCAATAGTATCCCTAACAAATATTAGTTATGAGTACCACCAATCATATGAACAGTCTGCATTTCCTTATTATTTCTAGTTTAAATTTTCACCCAGAAAAAGTAAGAGAACATCAGCTACGCTGAGTGGAAAGAAAAGATAATGGGCAATTCTCCCATCTACAGAGTTTCTGCCTAGAACACTAGGTTCTTGTCTCTGGTTTGAATGGTGTCCCAGGGAGCCCAGTGGCTGCAGCTCACACTTAGCACAGTCATGGGAACATGCCCCTGCCCCACCTTGAACACACACTCAGTGATTCATAGACAAAACCAGAGGGCCAGTTAGCAATAAATAAGGAATAAGATCACAGTGAAGTTCTAAATACCTTTCATCAGCTGCCTGAGACTAGGCTGCAAAGTGAAAGAGCTCCAGTATACTACTAAGTAGTTATCAAAAAGTACAACGTTGCACTTAAAAACAACCAAGAAGTCTCTCTTTTCATTACCTCCTGACAGGTGGAGCCCAGTTAGGAATTCCAAGGAGCTGGATTTGGAGGCCAGCCACCCTCGGACTGGAAGCTCTGCGGACCACAGCTAAGCTGCCATTGGTTAATCACAGAAGGAGACTGCATCCTCCCACGCCGGGGACGCTGCTATGGCAAGGGGGCGGCTTGTCGCCTCCTGATGTCTCAACCCGGTGACCTGCAGCTCCTGTCGGGCTCGATACCTTGTTTGGAGGCAGCAGCCTCAGAAGGATTCATCTTCATTCAAGCCCAGAATGGAAGTAAAAGCAGGAGAATGTTCAGGAACTCAAAAAATAGTAACAAAGGGGAGTATTTTCAGTCTTTGATATTAGAAAATAATAGAAAATAAATATAAAAGTGTTCCTAAAAAATGATTTGGCAAATAGACTTGAAATAGAATAGATAAGCTTGAAATGGACAACTGGATATATATGAAACAAATGCAACCATCCCAGGGCTGAAACTACACACAAATGCAGGAGTAGAAGACATCAGGAGAGCAAGCTATGGGTCTTTTCACGCATCCTGAGCTTTGCAGTCAGTTCCCTGAAGCCTTTGAAAATTGTGCTGCTTTCATTCAATAGCCATACAGAGCACTAACTAGGAGACTTCTCTTTCACTTTTCACTTTCGTGCATTGGAGAAGGCAATGGCACCCCCACTCCAGTACTCTTGTCTGGAAAATCCCATGGACGGAGGAGCCTGGTAGGCTGCAGTCCATGGGGTCGTGAAAAGTCATACGTGACTGAGCGACTTCACTTTCACTTTTCATTTTCACGCACTGGAGAAGGAAATGGCAACCCACTCCAGTGTTCTTGCCTGGAGAATCCCAGGGACAGGAGAGCCTGGTGGGCTGCCATCTATGGGGTTGCACAGAGTCAGACACGACTGTAAGTGACTTAGCAGCAGCAGCAACTAGGAACAAGCACTGAAGCAATAGCTTTGTTCAAGTCAAGGAACATCCAGTGAGCACTTAGCAGGTGCAAGGCTTTACAGGAGAGCAAGCACTTATACCTACAGGAGTTGGGCTTCTGAGCTTCTGCACCACCCCTGCTCAGCTTATAGCCCTGGTAGACAGCTTTCTCAATGCTCACAGCAGGAGTGTCTCTTTACCAGACAAGGCACTAGACCAGGAACCAGAAGGTTTAAGTCCAGGCTCTGCCACTCACCTCCTGTACAATTTAGGCAAGTCACTTAACCACCGCACTTCAGCTTTCTCATGTGCCAAAAAGTGTCTGACTGGATAAGATGCAACAAGATGAATCTAGAATAATTATTATTGAAATTTGGGAAGGAATGAAAAATATTTTTAATCCTATTTAATTTAGTCACTATAGCAGACAAATGAAATTCTCTAATTAAGAAAGACTAGGAACTGCATGGGCTTTCCAGGTGGCTCAGGAGTAAAGAATGCATCTGTAATGCAGGAGATGGGGGTTCAATTCCTGGGTCAGGAAGATGCCCTGGAGGACAGCATGGCAACCCACTCCAGTATTCTTGCCTGGAGAATCCCCATGGACAGAGGAGCCTGGGGGGCTACAGNTTTCCAGGTGGCTCAGGAGTAAAGAATGCATCTGTAATGCAGGAGATGGGGGTTCAATTCCTGGGTCAGGAAGATGCCCTGGAGGACAGCATGGCAACCCACTCCAGTATTCTTGCCTGGAGAATCCCCATGGACAGAGGAGCCTGGGGGGCTACAGTCCATGAGTTGCAAAGACTCAGACATGACTGAAGCAACTGAGCACACAGGGACTGCACAGCCAAGGAAACCATAGACAAAAATGAAGTGATAACCGAAGAATGAGAGAAAATACTTGCAAGTCATATATATGACAGGGATTAATAGCCAAAATCTAGAAAGAACTCATACAACTAAATATCCAAGAAAAACTGATTAAAAACTGGCAGAAGGTGCTCTGTGGCAACCCGGGTGGGGGGGATGGGGAGGGAGGTGGGAGGAGGCTCAAGAGGGAGGCGACATACGTATACTTATGGCTGATTCGTGTTGCTATATGCAGAAACCAACACAACATATTTTAAAGCAATCATCTTCCAATTAAAAACAAATTTTTAAAAATGGCAGAAGATCTGAATCGACATCTCTCCCAAGAAGACATACAGATGGCCGTGTATCTGAAAAGACACTCAACATCACCAGCCATTGGTGAAATGTCAAAGCCACACTGAGGTATCACCTCACACCTGTTAGGACAACTGTTATCAAAAAGCCAAGAAATAACAAGGTTGGTGAGGACATGAAGAAAAGGGAATCCTGGCATACTGCCAATAAGAAAAAGATTACCAAAGCTGACTTAGGAAGACATTTTATAAATCTAAATAAACCAATAACTATTTAAAAATTAAAAAAAGACACGGGGAGAGAAGCAAACTCATTCCCTGGAAAATGTAGCCACAGATGAGAGGTTTATTTTCAAGGTTCCTGCCCCAGTTTTTTGGTGTCCACTTTCAGTACCTAGTACCCAGCCTGCGAAATCGTCTCCACACCACCTCCTCCAGAATCGCTGGATGTTAGCCGTGGAGGGACCCTCAGCCCATTTCATTCAGTGCCTTACTCCCACAACACTCCAGTCCCTCTGCTTAAACACACGCAAGAGGGAAGCTCATTGTCAGGGCGTCTCTCCATCCCTGCTCACTCAGGTGAGCAGAAAACATGGAATGCAAAAACTCTCCCTGTACTCCCCAGTGGAGTCCTAGTTCAGCCCTCTGATGTTACCTGAACACACCTAACCCTCTTCTCCAGGGCAGTCTTGGACACAGTCGCACATCTCCTTCATAAGAACTCCCAGAAACTGCTTAGGGGTTTACAAAGCACCTTCCTTACAGCTCACCAGCAAAATGACATTCCGAGGTGAGAGGGGGACCCCACAGCCTGATGTTGCTGGGGCCCTATTGATAGAAATGAGTTCTTCACCCTGTTTGTTCAGAAACTGACATTAGGCATAAAACACAGGCATGACCTTCTCAGTCAGACCTTAAGGAGGAGATACTAAAAATAGATCCACGTCCTCAGGCTCTACAGTCAGAGCTGACACTGTAAATAATCCTCCATGTTCCCTGGAGAGCCAGGCAGGCAACAAGAATGGGCCTGCAGGCCAATTTGTATGTGGGAAAGCAGGGGAGTCAGTTTTCAGTCAGGGCTGGCCTTTGGCCTCCAAGAGATGTGGCAGGGCCCAGAGCCCTGGAGACCTTGTCCCTCCTGAGCTAGTGAGAAGGTGCAGAGGAGGGGAAGGTGGGGAGTGCCTTGACATAGTATGATAATCATAATTTCCCTCCATATTCGAGAATGATGAGCAAGGACTTGGACTCAAATTAACTTGTGATTAAATTCAAATAATGGGGGCTTCCCTGGTGGTACAGTGGATGGGATTCTGCCTGCCAGTGCAGGGGACACGGGTCCGATCCCTGGTGCAGGAAGATTCCACGTGCCACAGAGCAGCTAAGCCCATGAACCACAGCTACTAAAGCCTGTAAACCTAGAGCCCGTGCTCTGCAACAAGAGAAGCCGCTGCAATGAGAAGCCTGCAATAAGAAGCCCCCAGTCTTCATAACTAGAGAAAGCCATTGCACAGCAATGAAGATCCAGCTCAACCAAAACTAGACTTATTTTCTTAAAAAACTTTAAATAAGTCCATGTCACTGGGAAGTGGGATGACTTAATCTCACCTAAGTGTTATCACTTATAATCATAATAATTAACACTGATTGAGTCAGTCACCAGGCTTTATCTGTATTATCTCATTTAATCATCACAGCAAGCCTATAAGGAAGTGCTATTATTATCTTCATTTTACAACTAAGGAGACTGAAGCTAGTAGGTAAGGTCACACTTGCCTAAGGTCACATGACTAGTAAGTAATTTACTCTGAGCCCATGTAACTCAGATTCTAAGCTTTCAAGCAAGAGACAAAACCAGAGAAAGAAGGAATGAAGCCACCTGCCATAGTCAAGCAGTCAGAGAGCCATTCAGCGCAGAGCAGGGCCTAGACACCATTCACTCCCTCCCATAGACTTCTCCTGAGAAGCAAGCAGGACAGGTCTCCTGCTGATGTGGACTCTGGGGGAGTCTCTGTGTCCAGGACTCTGCCATTTGCCATCTTGGCTTTGCTGCAGCTGCCAACTCAAATCAGACCTGAATCCCTAGGCTCCCTTGGCCCTGCTGCCACCTACACCTTCTTGACTAAGCCGAGGAACATGAGCCTGTACTGAGCCCCTGGACGCTTAAAGCCAGCAGGTGTTCTCCAGAAAAACACAACCCATCTGGTCTTCTTGGTCAGCCACCCCACTGTGCAGGTCCTGAAGAACTTGTCACCTGTGGTTTGTTGTTCACTGGAGCACTAGAGAAGGAAAGCATCTTCTAGAACTAGGCCCCCAAGGTCATACACCTGACTGGTCATAGAGCTGAGTCTAGAATCCAGGTTCAAATAAGTGCCCTAGTGGCTGCCACTTCCTCAAATGGATTAAAAGGTAAACAGAGGTGGAGTTTCTTGGCAAAAAGTTGCCGTTGACATCGATGTTTATAACTGTGATCCTCAGAATCTCCAAAGCTGGACCAGCTAAAAGTCCTTTTCTTTCGCTTTTGTTGCATTACCTTGATCTGCATGATTAGATTTTGGGTAGGCTGAGACCCGAATTATTTTGAATTCCTGATTTCATCCAAGGTGACAGTGGAACTTGGTGCCCCACGAATGGGCTTGGTATCAGAGAGAGAATAGCTAGGGACCCTAATCTGCTGAACACAGTGTCTGGGTCACTAAGAAGTGACCACAGGCTGCTTAAACTCAGTGCCTCTCAGAGTTGAGAGGGACATTCATATTATCTGTCTGTGCCTAATCACGATGACTCCTCAGACACCATCGGTTATACACTACTGTCACGAGTTTTGGAATATCTGTGAACTACCATTTTCTATTTTATGCGTTTCTGTAAAAGGGCTTCTTTATCTATTTCACTTGTCTAAATGTAATATCTGTGAAATCACAAGCTGATATCCTGGTTAATTTTTTCCTGCTGCTGCTGCTGCTAAGTCGCTTCAGTTGTGTGAGACCCCACAGACGGCAGCCCACCAGGCTCCCCCGTCCCTGGGATTCTCCAGGCAAGGACACTGGAGTGGGCTGCCATTTCCTTCTTCAGTGCATGAAAGTGAAAAGTGAAAGTGAAGTCGCTCAGTCGTGTCCAACTCCTAGCAACCCCGTGGACTGCAGCCCACCAGGCTCCTCCATCCATGGGATTTTCCTAATTAAAACCACAACTGTTACAGTGTTTTAAAATTTCCCATTGGTGGTACACAAACCACTATTGGCACATACTGCCTTATCAGTGGCATAAATCCCTTCTACACATTGTAAATACCTGAAGAGTTCATTCCCAGCAGACACCACTTATCTACACCAAGCAGTGTAGAAGTGACCAATGGTACATACGGCAACTTTTACTTTTTTTTTTTTCCCCCAAAAGAACACCATGATGTGGTTAGAATTTTAACTCCACTACTTGTAAGTTCCTGACCACGTGACAGCTTCTCTGACTCTCAGTTTCTTCATTCTACAAGGGGACAATGATAATCCACGATACCCATCTGACCGGGCTGTGCTCTGGGTTAAAACACGTACAGGAGGCATTTAGTACAGCACCTGGCACAAAATAACCACCTAAGGAGTGTACGTTCCCTTCCTTTCCCACGAGAGCAGCAAGTGAAATAACCTGGGAGAGCTGAATGGCTTTATTTGGTAAGACTTTGTCTGGTTTATTTCCTAGAGCCACTCCACTCACTCACTGATTTGCGGTGAATTGGGGCCAGCATTTTTCTTCAAATTTGGCTGCGAGCCTGATTATCTTTCCAAACCATAACTAGGGGACACGATCATTCTGAACATCAAGATGGAATTTGTTTTTTTGAAGCATTTGTTCATTTATTTGGCTGCATGAGGTCTTAGCTGTAGCGCATGGGATGTTCGCTGTGGACTCTTTCGTTTCGGCACACGGGCTTCTCTCTAGTGGTGGCACACGGGCTCAGTATTGCAGCACTCGGGCTTAGCTGCTCCACAGCACGTGGAATCTTAGTTCCCCGACCAGGGATCAAACCTGCGTCCCTTGAGTTAGACAGCAGACCACCGGACCACCAGGGAAGTCCCAAGGCAAGATATCTGAGTGAAAAAGCAGAGCCATCGCTGTTCCTGTACAGCAGGTTTCTGGGATTCCCAAGGGCTAAGGTAGTCTGCCTTCTGAGGGCCCAGAGGAGGGCAGGATGGGCTTTAACCTGGGAGGCCGCAGGATGCTTGGATGCTTAAGCGGACAGAATTTCAGCAGAAAAGTATCGACCATCACCATCACTGTCAAAAGCACTGGGGCCTTTGAACTCAGGCTCCGTACTAGAAGAAACAGTAGGAAAAGTTGAGCTGGAATGCACACAGTCCTAATGAGGCGGGCTGGTGGGCAAAGCTTTATTTGCATTCATTTCACTCATTATGATGTGGCATTAAGGAGATTTTCTGCTGAGCAGAGTGACCTTGACATGTGATTTTCTGTGTTCTCTGGGTATATGCAGAGCATTATAAGAAGTAATGATTCCCAAAGAGCCCATCTAATCTGACAATTTTCATCAGCCTCCAAAGGGAGATTTTATCTTTTGTCCATTTCTCCCATTTTTTTAGTGTTACTATTTAAAAAAGAGAGAGACATTGAGAGAGAACAATACGTATAACCTTCAGCCTTGCCCTTGCGAAAGTCAGAAGTGTGACATAAGAGCTCTCTCTCACTCATCTTTACCACCAGTCAGCATTTCTCAGCAGGTGCATTAAATATACTCTTATCTTTCTCTAAATCTTTGTTGTACTCTCCAGAAGCCTCATGTGAGTATGGCCTAATACCACAGGCACCAGACTGTCAGGACTAAATAGCATGAACCTAGGCTGTCAGATCCTGATGCGTTTCAAATGATTTTGACCATGTTAGGAAATATGGGTTGTGAAGGGCTTGGGGAAAAAATTCCGATTCTGGTCATTTACAAACACTTTTTGGTACAAGTGAAATGTACTATCCAACTTTCATCCTCAAACACCTTTTGTATCTGATATTGAAACCACTAAAGAAAAAAGGAAGAAAGGAAAAAAAACAAGAAATAGAAATAGGATTTAAATATTTTATAGTAAGAATTAATCAGAACAGTAGCCTTCAGCACAAAATCAATACTTAGCTATTCATCACTAGCAACAGTGACATGACCAATAAGATGGCAGTGCTCATTCTTGTTTTATGTCCCTGGATATAATATGTTCCAGTGTCTCCTAGTTTATAGTCTATGGGAACCTGAACAGGGTTTGTATCACTGTGTCACTGTTGTGACAATTGTATACCTCTTAACTATGTTAAATTGGTTCATGGTGCTTTTCAGGTCTATTATATCTTTTTACTTCTCTGTATATTCATCCTGTTAATTTTTGAGAGTTTGATACTGAAACTCCAACTTAAAAAATCTTAATTTATCTAGATAAAAAATAATTATAATAAATAGTGGAGCTATACGTAACTTTGTTCTTTATTTTCCAAGTCTCCTGTAAATGTGTTATCATACTCTCATAATTTAAAAAAAAAGAAAGATTTTTTTTAAAAAGCTGATGGTGTTCATTAGCAAAGTCAACTGCAATGGGTTTAATAAGGATTTCAATTAAAAAGACATATAGGTCATTATAGGATATTGAGAAGGGTTCCCTAACTTAACTTTTTAAATCAACTATACTCAAAGGAATGATGCTGAAGCTGAAACTCCAGTACTTTGGCCACCTCATGTGAAGAGTTGACTCATTGGAAAAGACTCTGATGCTGGGAGGGATTGGGGGCAGGAGGAGAAGGGGATGACAGAGGATGGGATGGCTGGATGGCATCACTGACTCGATGGCCATGAGTCTGAGTGAACTCCGAGAGTTGGTGATGGACAGAGAGGCCTGGCGTGCTGCCATTCATGGGGTCACAAGGAGTCGGACACAACTAGCGACTGAAATGAACTGAACTGATACTCTAATAAAAATTTTTAAAAATAAAAACAAGAAAGACATAAATGAAAAGCCAAAGATTTGAGAATTCAATACAAATTTCAAATGTCACATGACTTTAGAATTGTCAAAATCCTGAATTTTGATACACTGCACATTTCACCTTCAAAATAAAAATATACTTAGTTTTCTAGCCCTCCGAAAGCTATTGGTACTTTTCCTCTCCACCCTGTTCCTGCTTCTCTGGAATCATTCTTTAGCAATCTTGTGAAGTTCTTTCCATTCTCTTACTAAAGATTCCAATGAACTATTTCTCTTTTACACACACCCCACCCACACTTTTCCCCCAAACCACAGTCAAAGAGCTGTATTATCTGCCCCAGGGAGGAAAACATTAGCATCAACAATCCAAGACAATAGAAAATGCCAACCACTGACTTTTTATTTCAGAATACACTATATATATATTGGGTATAGCTGGGCTTTTATTAATATAGTTTCTAGAATAATATTTAGATGTACTTTTTCAATTTTTCTAGATACACACCAAGCGACAGGAGGAAAGGAACTCATCTATTGGAGCATAAGCTGGTAAAAACTTGAGATTTTAAATTTACCACAATGGATGCACTTAAAGTTGATTTGACAGGGGACCGAAACATGCATGAGTAGCCGAGGTCTTCTCCAGACCACTCTCATCCCTATATAAAGAGGAAATCAAATTCCAGACCAGCTCCTAGACCTTTCTGTATTGTGTGGAACCAAGATAATGGGGGAGAAGGAAAATTAAAATCACCAAAAAGGCTATCAGTTCAGTCCAGTTCAGTCGCTCAGTCGTGTCCGACTCTTTGCGACCCCATGAGTCACAGCATGCCAGACCTTCCCGTCCATCACCAACTCCCGGAGTTCACGGAGTGACCTACATAGTGAGCTGAGCAAAGAAGAGAGAGTGAAGAGATAACTGAGTACACGTGAGTTCAGTTGAGTAAAGATTTGGGAAGCAGCTTTTATGGGAGAAAAGAAAGACTTTGGAGCACATACTGTGTTAGGGAGATACTTGGAGATAGAAAAAGACAGAATCTTTAAGATGCTCTGCTATGGCATTTTCAGGAGAGATAGTGAGAATGCTTTAATTTGTTTATAATTGTTATTTGCTCATCTGTTGTTCATTGAATGGGACTCCATGGTGGACTGGACCACAAGACGATTATCTTCAATTTGCATGATATCAATTGTCAATAAAGATCCAAGCCACCAGATTAGCTGTCAATCACTGATATGCGTGTGTGTGTTGTTCTTTTAACACAGTTAGCTCTCCTCTCTCTGTCAGACATTAAGCTGGTTGACATCACAACTCTGCCTTTTGTTAAATAAGAATAAAAAGCCCAGACATCTTTACATAGTGTGGCAGGATCTGCTTATTAAAGTTTACTGCTTAACTATAAAAATGGGCTGTTAATGCAGGTCTCAGAGACATATTGTTAGAACTAAATAGAACCTGCTAAAATACATTAAATGTAAAAGAACTATATAAACAGCATATAGTTCATAGAACTATCTGATTGGTTCTATGGAATGAAAGACATTCTATAATAAATATCATAGAAGTTGAGTTACTTCATATTATTTGTGGAACATGGTGGTGTATAACTTTGTAAGTAAATAAATGCTGTTTAAATACAACAAAAAGTTTACTGCTTGATGCAGAGATAGGATTGAGACCAGTTAGCTCCAATGGACTCCATGCAGAATGCGCTGTACACCCTATTCCTGTCAATGAGTTCTGGGAGAGGTCCCAGCTGAAATTCCCAGGTGCACCAGCCCCAGGTTACTTTACTATAAAACCCTGGCACATGAAAACTCATTTCCCCACACAGTACATCCTAATAGCATGGCTGAGAACCACGGATATAAACTATTTGTCTGACAACCAAAGGATCCATTTGAAAATCACAAATATCCATAGAGACTGACTCCATTGGCCAAAAAAAAAAAAAAAAAAATCCCCAAAAAGCAGGGCCAGACAGTGATGGTCAAGCTCAGTGTGGACCTTTCCAAACTCTGGGATGAATTGTGCACACCTCTCCTGCCCAAGGGAGCTGGGCCCCAAGACTGTCTTTAAAGTGCAGTGAGAAGAGCACTAGACTCAGAGCCCAAAGAACTGGATTCAATCAGAGCTCTGTCACCATCTGAAGAGGCAGCACTGGGTGGAAGGGTGTGGAAAAAAAGAGACTTTGGACCTAGACAGACTGGACCCAAGCCCCAGTTCTCTCACTTAACTCTTCTTGTGACCCTGGGAAAAGCACTTTTCACCTTTTGATGCCTCATTTTCCTCAACTGTAAAAAGGGATAATGGTATCTACTAATCAAGATTTGCAGTAAGAACAATAAGGACATATGTAGGTGCTCAATAAAGGTCATTTGCTGCTGTGTGGCCTTGGGCAAGTAACTTAAGAGCTCTGGACCTCAGTTTCCTTCTTTGTAAACAATAGAGATGGATAATATCATTCCAAGGACTTTTGACAACAGAGAATTCAAGAAAGATGCCAAATCTTGACACGGCATAGTAAATATAAGAAACAAACAGCTCAGCATGAGACAGCATGAGATGTTGATTCGATTTTCCCAGAAGGGTCAAGGTGGAGGAGGCAATAGAGACCAAGCTGATTGGAAAAGCAGTCTTCACCCAGGCATCTAAGCAGACCTTCCCCAGTCAACTGGGCCCGTGCAGCAGCTCTCACTCTCCTCACAAAGGTGAGCCCCACAGACAGGACCAATGAAGAGAAAGAAAAAGAACGTTAAGAACAGAAGTAGTCTTAATCTAGAAGAATGGTACTGATGGACCCATTTGCAAAGCAGAACTAGAGACACTTTGGCCACCTCATGCGAAGAGTTGACTCATTGGAAAAGACTCTGATGCTGGGAGGGATTGGGGGCAGGAGGAGAAGGGGACGACAGAGGGTGAGATGGCCAGATGGCATCACTGACTCGATGGGCGTGAGTCTGAGTGAACTCTGGGAGTTGGTGATGGACAGGGAGGCCTGGTGTGCTGCGATTCATGGGGTTGCAAAGAGTCGGACATGACTGAGCGACTGAACTGAACTGAACTGAACTGGAGACACAGACATTAAGAACAGACTTGTAGACATGGCAGGAGAAGGACAGCGTGGAACGAATTGAGATGGTAGCATTGACCTATAACACTAGCATGCTGCTACATAGCACAGGGCGCTCAGCTCGGAGCTCTGTGACGCTAGAGGGCTGGGCTGGGATGGGGCAGGGGAGGGAAGCTCAAGAGGGAGGGGATATATGTATACTTACACTGATTCATGTGGTTGTATAGCAGAAACCAATACAACATTGAAGAAATTATCCTTCAATTAAAAATAAATTTTAAGACCGAAAAAGTTAAATTTCAATAAAAAGAAATTTTAAAATGGGACAAAAAGCAAACTGACCTAAGACTAGGTTCTGACACTGGTTCTATCACTAGCCCGGTTTCCACCTTTGCTTTGGATGGTCAGGAAGCTCATAGCCAAAGTTACTGTTCATGTTTAATTGACCCTATAAAAATTATATATTGTCACTGTAACTCCACTCCCACTTTTACTTGGCCATTATACTTTAACTCATCTACTAGGCATTCCACTAATATCCTAGAATAGGATGACTCTAACAGTTGAATGGGGATTAACATGTGTATAGAACCTGTCATCTTGAGTTTGAAATGATCTCACTCTGGTCCTCAGTAATCCTGTGTGATAAAGGAAGCAGGGACATGTCTCCATTTTATAGATAAGGATACAGAAATATAAAGACTAGTTCCCAGTCTCATAAGTAACAATTGACACGGGGACTCGAACTCTGATTTTCTGACTCTGAACTCTCTCCAATCTCCCAGCCTCATGAAAGATCCCTCCAGCTCCCACTGAATGCTTTCAGGTCACAAATCTCCCAGGACAGCCTCTTTGATATGACATTCTGGATAATTTTCCACTCCAGGACAGTGGCATACCACAGAATTGGTCTTATTCCTCTTTGACATGANTGGGAGTTGGTGATGGACAGGGAGGCCTGGTGTGCTGCGATTCATGGGGTTGCAAAGAGTCGGACATGACTGAGCGACTGAACTGAACTGAACTGAACTGGAGACACAGACATTAAGAACAGACTTGTAGACATGGCAGGAGAAGGACAGCGTGGAACGAATTGAGATGGTAGCATTGACCTATAACACTAGCATGCTGCTACATAGCACAGGGCGCTCAGCTCGGAGCTCTGTGACGCTAGAGGGCTGGGCTGGGATGGGGCAGGGGAGGGAAGCTCAAGAGGGAGGGGATATATGTATACTTACACTGATTCATGTGGTTGTATAGCAGAAACCAATACAACATTGAAGAAATTATCCTTCAATTAAAAATAAATTTTAAGACCGAAAAAGTTAAATTTCAATAAAAAGAAATTTTAAAATGGGACAAAAAGCAAACTGACCTAAGACTAGGTTCTGACACTGGTTCTATCACTAGCCCGGTTTCCACCTTTGCTTTGGATGGTCAGGAAGCTCATAGCCAAAGTTACTGTTCATGTTTAATTGACCCTATAAAAATTATATATTGTCACTGTAACTCCACTCCCACTTTTACTTGGCCATTATACTTTAACTCATCTACTAGGCATTCCACTAATATCCTAGAATAGGATGACTCTAACAGTTGAATGGGGATTAACATGTGTATAGAACCTGTCATCTTGAGTTTGAAATGATCTCACTCTGGTCCTCAGTAATCCTGTGTGATAAAGGAAGCAGGGACATGTCTCCATTTTATAGATAAGGATACAGAAATATAAAGACTAGTTCCCAGTCTCATAAGTAACAATTGACACGGGGACTCGAACTCTGATTTTCTGACTCTGAACTCTCTCCAATCTCCCAGCCTCATGAAAGATCCCTCCAGCTCCCACTGAATGCTTTCAGGTCACAAATCTCCCAGGACAGCCTCTTTGATATGACATTCTGGATAATTTTCCACTCCAGGACAGTGGCATACCACAGAATTGGTCTTATTCCTCTTTGACATGACAGACTTTTAATGTTTGAAACAGTAATCCTATAACCTTTAAATCTTTATTCCAGCCAAACATCAGAGGCAAATTATGCAGGGCTGTTTGACCCGTTAGACCCAAAAAGCCCAGTGCTTGAGGCCCACAAGCTTTCCAAGGGGCAATGGGAGAAAAAAAATAATTGGCTCCAAGCTACACAAAAGCAAACTGAAATTAATAAACATTTAGTTCACCGCTTGCAAATGTGACATTATGTCAACTTCATTAATTACTCAATTTATTATTCATAAAATATTTCATTACGTATAAGAATAATTTATGAATTAGATTCTTTTATAAGAATTCTTGAGTAGGCACACGATAAGAAGACAAAAGCAACTGTGAATTCTACACAGTATTCATAAGCAAATCATTTTAAAAGCAAAATTACAAAAATACGTTCAGTACTTTTATAGAAAATTTTACATTTAATTGATATGTGGGTGCACTGTAGTATGTTTGGTCTAAGTGATGAAGCCTCTGAAAGAATTTGTGGAAAATTTTAAATGGCCCTAAAGTCTCCCCTTGCCTAAATTTCTGCATGCAAATCAGCGTGATATGCCTGTTAGGTCACATGGCTCCCTCGGTTTATGTACTTTCTTCCAGTTGCTGGATTTGCCCAGTAAACTGAACTTCATTGGGTTGAAAGAAAATGAAGGTGCTGGGGAGCACCTGGGGCCCTGGCACATCACCACCAACACAGCTTCTGGTGTGCCAGAGACAGTAGACAACCAAGAATTCTGAAGTGCCCCGGGACTCCCCTGGGGTCCAGCGTCTAAGACTCCAAGCTCCCAATGCAGGGGGCCTGGGTTTGATCCCTGGCCAGGAAACTAGACGCCACATACCACAACTATAGATCCCACATGCCACAGCAAAAATCCTGCACACAGCCGTAGCCAAAAAAAAGACCCCCTCCCCACCATAGGAAGCTTCTTCTCTGTGCACCCAGTCAAACCTGTTCCAAATGTGAGGAAAGTTTGCACTAAGAGAAAGGCTAACTCTGACAAAACAGCTTGCATGTTGCCGAGGGCATGGTTTTAATTGCCTCAAGGAACCTTGGGGTATACTGGCAGGATCCTAAAAGCACTGTAGGTTAAAAATCATCTTGTATCTAAAGATACTGCTTGTTAAACTTCTTGCATTCAAGCAGTAAGCTCATATCAAAAATGGGCAGTTCTTTAAAGGCTCAGAAGTTCTGTGGGCTGCCTTCACAGAGCTTAGGTGAGACCATCTGGCATGAAGTCCTTACTTTCAGGGCCTCCAGAAGTGACCAAGAGGGAAAGCTAAGGGGACCAGCTTGTGAATCCCAACGGCTGGTAATGATGCCAAACCTGCTTCCTGGAGGGTTGAACCTGTGACTGTTGGCTTTAGTCCCAGGCCCCTGGAAGTCCTGAGGATCTGAATTACTGAAACATTTGGAGAGCAAATGCTGCAGTCACGGCCAATTCTGGAACTGCTACTCTGCCTGGGAAAGAAAAGCTGTAACTTTATTTAGATTCTAAAGGCACTTCCTGGGTCCTTTCCTTCCTGAGGCAGGAAATAAAGCAAGTTCCTGAGAGAGGAAGGAGAGTGGAGAGGGGACCCTGCATCAAGAAGATGTGCAGAAAAGGCTTCCACTCAGAGGAACTCTATGTTCTGAGAGGCAGTATTCTGAGGTCTGACCCAGGAGGGTACTACCTTTCTTATTCTCTGTATCAGAATGTACCAGTGTCCTTGTTGTTTAGTCACTCAGTTGTCTCGAATTCTTTGTGACCCCATGGACTGCAGCACGCCAGGCTTCCCTGTCCATCACCAACTCCCGGAGCTGACTCAAACTCATGTCCATCAAGCCCGTGATGGCACCCAATCGTCTCATCCTCTGACGCCCCCTTCTCCTCCCACCTTCAGTCTTTCCCAGCATCAGGGTCTTTTGCAATGAGTAAGTTCTTTGCATCAGGTGGCCAAAGTATTGGAGTTTCAGCTTCAGCATCAGTCTTCCCAATGAATATTCAGGACTGGTTTCCTTTAGGATTCACTGGTTGGATCTCCTTGCAATCCAAGGAACTCTCAAAGAGTCTTCTCCAACACCACAGTTCAAAACCGTCAATTCTTCGGCACTCAGCTTTCTTTACAGTCCAACTCTCACATCCATACATGACTACTGGAAAAGCCACAGCCTTGACTAGACAGACCTTTATTATCAAAGCAATGTCTTTGCTTTTAAATATGCTGTCTAGGTTGGTCATAACTTTCCTTCCAAGGAGTAAACGTCTCTTTTAATTTCATGGCTGCATTCACCATCTGCAATGATTTTTCAGTTCAGTTCAGTCTCTCAGNCACAGCCTTGACTAGACAGACCTTTATTATCAAAGCAATGTCTTTGCTTTTAAATATGCTGTCTAGGTTGGTCATAACTTTCCTTCCAAGGAGTAAACGTCTCTTTTAATTTCATGGCTGCATTCACCATCTGCAATGATTTTTCAGTTCAGTTCAGTCTCTCAGTCGTGTCCAACTCTGTGACCCCATGAATCGCAGCACGCCAGGCCTCCCTGTCCATCACCAACTCCCGGAGTTCATTTAGACTCACGCCCATCGAGTCAGTGATGCCATCCAGCCATCTCATCCTCTGTCATCCCCTTCTCCTCCTGCCCCCAATCCCTCCCAGCATCAGAGTCTTTTCCAATGAGTCAACTCTTCGCATGACGTGGCCAAACTACTGGAGCTTCAGCTTTAGTATCATTCCTTCCAAACAAATCCCAGGGCCGATCTCTTCAGAATGTACTGGTTGGATCTCCTTGCAGTCCAAGGGACTCTCAAGAGTCTTCTCCAACACCACAGTTCAAAAGCATCGATTCTTTGGCACTCAGCCTTCTTTGCAGTCCAGCTCTCCCATCCATACATGACTACTGGAAAAACCATAGCCTTGACTAGATGGACCTTAGTTGGCAAAATAATATCTCTGCTTTTGAGTATCCTATCTAAGTTGGTCATAACTTTTCTTCCAAGGAGTAAGAGTCTTAATTTCATGGCTGCAGTCACCATCTGCAGTGATTTTGGAGCCCAGAAAAATAAAGTCTGACACTGTTTCTACTGTTTCCCCCTCTATTTCCCATGAAGTGATGGGGCTGGATGCCATGATCTTCGTTTTCTGAATGTTGAGCTTTAAGCCAACTTTTTCNATCTCTATTCTTTACCATTCTGTTGTTTTCCTCTATTTCTTCCCATTGATCACTGAGGAAGTCTTTTTTATTTCTCCTTGCTATTCTTTGGAACTCTGCATTCAAATGGGTATATCTTTCCTTTTCTCCTTTGCCTTTTGCTTCTCTTCTTTTCTCAGCTATTTGTAAGGCCTCCTCAGACAACCATTTTGCCTTTCTGCATTTCTTTTTCTTGGGGATGGTCTTGATCCCTGTCTTCTGTACAATGTCATGAACCTCTGCCCATAGTTCCTCAGGCACTATCAGATCTAATCTCTTGAATCTATTTGTCACTTCCACTGTATTACTCTAAAGGGTTTGATTTAGGTCATCCCTGAATGGTCTAGTGGTCTTCCATACTTTATTCCATTTAAGTCTGAATTTGACAATAAGGAGCACATGATCTGAGCCACAGTCAGCTCCCAGTCTGGTTTCTGCTGACTGTATAGAGCTTCTCCATCTTAGGCTGCAAGGAATATAATCAGTCTGATTTCACTGTCGACCATCTGGGGATGTCCTTGTGTAGAGTCTTCTCTTGTGTTGTTGGAAGAGGGTGTTTGTTATGACCAGTGTGTTCTCTTGGCAAAACTCTGTTAGCCTTTGCCCTGCTTCATTTTGTACTCCAAGGTCAAATTTGCCTGTTACTCCATGTATCTCTTGACTTCCTATTTTTTCATTCCTGTCCCCTCTGATGAAAACAACTTCTTTTTTTGGTGTTAGTTCTAGAAGGTCTGGTAGGTCTTCATAGAACCATTCAACTTCAGCTTCTCCAGCATTATTGTTTGGGGCATAGACTTGCATTACTGTGATCTTGAATGGTTTGCCTTGGAAATGAACAGACATCATTCTGTCATTTTTGAAATTTCACCCAAGAACTGCTGTTGTAGCCCTCTTATACTGTTGGTGGGAATGCAAACTAGTACAACCATTATGGAGAACACTGCAGAATTCCTTTAAAAACTGGAAATAGAACTGCTGTACAACCCAGCAATCCCACTGAGGGGCATACCCACAGAGGAAACCAGAATTGAAAGAAACACATGTACCCCAATGTTCATCGCAGCACTGTTTAGAATAGCCAGGACATGGAAGCAACCTAGATGTCCATCAGCAGATGAATGGATAAGGAAGTTGTGGTACATATACACAATGGAGTATTACTCAGCTATAAGAAAGAGAACATATTTGAATCAGTTCTCATGAGGTGAATAAAACTGGAGCCTACTATTCAGAGTGAAGTCAGTCAGAAAGAGAAACACCAATACAGTATACTAACACATATATGTAGAATTTAGAAAGACGGTAAGAATAACCCTACATGCAAGACAGCAAAAGAGACACAGATGTAAAGAACAGATTTTTGGACTCTGTGGGAGAGGTGAGGGAGGGGTGATTTGGGAGAATAGCACTGAAACATGTATATTACCACATGTAAAATAGATGACCAGTGTCAGTTCGATCCATGAAGCAGGGCACTCAAAGCTGGTGCTCTGGGACAACCCAGAGGAATGGGGTGGGGAGGAATGTGGGAGGGGGCTTCACCCCTGGCTGATTCATGTTGATGTACGGCGAAAACCACCGCAATACTGTAAAGTAATTAGCCTCCAATTAAAATAAATAAATTTTAAAGAAAGAAAGGTTTTACCCTCATGGACCAATACCACCTGGAATAGCAGTAAACAAGGAATCAGTACAGCCAATGTTCCTGTCACCCCTTCTACCTGACTCCCATTCGAGTTCACACGCTGTTGCCCTGGGCTATCTCTTCTTGGGTATCTCGGCCATACATTCAACAGTCACATCAAGTTGCCGTTCTGGTGCAAAGAATGAAACTATGATAGACAATAAGCTCCCTGTGGCTATTCATGTAGTGAGTGCTGAATCCGATCTTTCCACTGGAATTAAGTTGAAGTAATTTAGCTCACTGGAGCATAAATGACAGGAAGAAAACTGTAGCTTATGAAACCATATTTATTTTCTATTAATCTGACAACAATATCCCTCATCCAGGTTAAAATACTCAAAACCAAGATGCACAGTCACCTGCAGGCATATGACTGATTGGAAAGAAGCATTCCTGTTTCATGTCATTGATTCTTTAAAGGGTAATACTGGGAGACAGGGCTTCCCTTGTAGCTCAGTTGGTAAAAGAATCCGGGTATAATGCAGGGTTGGGAAGATCCCCTGGAGAAGGAAATGGCGACCCACTCCAGTATTCTTGCCTGGAGAATCCCATGGACTGCAGCCTGCCAGGCTCCTCTGTCCATGGGGTCACAAGAGTCGGTCACGACTTAGCAACTAAACCACCACCGCACCAGGAGGCAGACTGCCTGCTCTCTTATTAACAGATCTCAAAGTAAGGCTTCTCTTGTCTCTGACCACAGACTGGTTTCTCTGAATTTTGCAGAACTGCTAAGGTCTAACTCAAATCCCTCCAAAACATCATCTCATCTTTACTCTCTTATGCTACCTTCAGTGATATTAAATTTTAGAAGTGAAATATACATCATTTAGATAAGACACCATAACGACCAAGATTTTTAGCACTGATTTAGCATTTAACAACCATGACTTAGCATTTTTAAATTATAAAATTATTTTTAAATTGGCTGTTTCATGGTCTTCTCTATATTCACTGCAAGGTGTATCTCACTTTGTGAAGAAGGTTCACTTTTAAAGTGAATCTTTCCCCTCTGATATTCATATAAAACCAGTTCCAAGACAGAAGAAAACTGCATTTAATGAGGCAGAAATCTTTTTTAAATTACACATTTAAAGGAGAATTTTTTTTAATAAAATAATAAAAAATACACGTACAAAGTCTAAAGTTTCTTTTGTTTGGCAGAATCACTTCTAGAGTTAAAAAGAAAATAGCAATTATAGCTTAAGAACAGAACATCCTAGACTAAAAATTCATTCAGCTTTTATCAAATCTCCTTGTCATCGTTTTACAAGAGAATAACAGGAAACTCTGCTTGGGTGCTCAGACCTTGTTTCCTAGCAATTGACGGGGGCTGCGGGCTCTTAGGAATGAGCAGTTGAGCTTAACCTGAGGAGAGTGGAAATTGAGGTTCCAAATGCGAAAGGGATAGATTGATAGAAAGTTATGAAAAAGTGGTACTCCCTCCTTGTGTTCACAGTACTACCTGTTACCCAATTTAAAGTTAGGCTTTAGACACTGTGTGATAATTTCTTTAATCAATATATATACGTATGTATGTATGTATGTATGTATGTATATAAAGGTTGAGAAGGGGGATGACTCAAAGGATGAAGGAAAAGTAAGTTTAGGAAAAGGAGCCCAAAATGTAGCATGTTGTATGTAAATCAGGCTGTAGAGTGGGCAGGAGTTCAGCATCTTAGCCAAAGATACTAGTGACAGTGTGTGTGTGTACTTACTCGGTGCTGTGCTAAGTCGCTTCAGTAGTGTCTGACTCTGTGCGACCCCGTGGACTGTAGCATGCCAGGCTCCTGTGTCCATGGGATTCTCCAGGCAAGAACCCTGGAGGGTTGCCATGCCCTCCTGCAGGGGATCTCTCCCCAACCCAGGAATCAAACCCACGTCTCTTGTCTCCGGCACTGGCAGGCGGGCTCTTTCCCGCTGGCGCCACCCGGGAAGCCCACTCGCACAGACACACAAGTAGCAACGCGGTGCCAGCATCGTGACTCTCCTAAGGGCTGGGAGGAGAACAGAAGGAATACAGACCTGCTGCTGCTGCTAAGTCGCTTCAGTCACGTCCAACTCTGTGCGACCCCATAGACGGCAGCCCACCAGGCTTCCCCGTCCCTGGGAGTCTCCAGGCAAGGACACTGGAGTGGGTTGCCATTTCCTTCTCCAATGCATGAAAGTGAAAAGTGAAAGGGAAGTCGCTCAGTCGTGTCCGACTCCTAGCGACCCCATGGACTGCAGCCCACCAGGCTCCTCTGTCCATGGGATTTTCCAGGCAAGAGTACTGGAGTGGGGTGCCACTGCCTTCTCCGATACAGACCTGCATATGCTGCTTATTTGAATCAGGTAAAAAACAAAGGAAATTCACCAGACTCTGCCTGTGGTTCCTTCAGGGCGGTGGATGATGGTGGGTGGTTTGTCTTCACAATTTTTTGTATTTTTCCAATTTCTATAGTGAGTGTGCATCTCTGACTTCCACACAGGATAAGAGAAAACATTTCGCTTAAAGAAAGAAAAAGTTTGAGATCAAGCAACAGCAGACAAAGAGCAATTTCCCTGAGAAGAGAAAACTACTAAAAGGCACACTCATCCCCATGAACTGGGGGTGGAGGCAGTGGAGGGAACATGAACACCCACCTGAGAGGCTGCAGCTGAAGTGAGGTCCTGGTGGGGCTAAAGGCTGCCCTCAGGACAACACAAAGCAGGGGCTATAAAGGCGATGGACTAGTTAGTGAAGCTCGGTAGTTCTGATGAATACTGGGGCCTCTGAATGTGACAAAATGTCACAAAATAGACTTTGGACCTAAATTACCAACGGAATGTGCCAACTCAAGACCCATTCCAGAAGAGGGCATCAGAGAAGTGGAAAAGAAAGATAGCCATCCGCAAAGTGCCATCTAGAGGGGACATCCCCTAATGCCACTGGGAAAGGCCATGGCAAAGGCACCTCCAGAGCTGATTGGTAGGCACCCAGAGCCCGTTACTAGAACATGTGGCCCAGATCAACAGCTTCCAACCCACAATCACACAGCAGGAGCAATAGAATCCCAAAGGCAGAGCCAGGTGAAGAGTGGAAGAGGCCCCGCAGAGGGCCCAATGTGAAAGCTGCCATCCATCCTTCTTTCCCCAGTCCCTGCACTAAAACCCAAGACTCGACATCTGAGAGTGAGTCTCTAAGGAATGTACAGGAAGATAGAGGGGTAAGAGGGATGGATTGATGAGAGGCAACTAGTTCATGTATGTTGGTTCCCAGCCTTTTTCTTCCTTCTGACACTTAAGAGAATTCCATCTTGACCCTCCTCACTCTGTCTCCCAGCTGGAGATGGTCCTGCTTTGCTAAATAAACTCCTTTGGGGTCTTGCAATTCAGAGGAAAGGAGCTGGTGAGGATGACAAGGGGCGTGGGAGCAAGAGCTGGTGGGATGGTCTGGGGATCTTGTTGGAGGGAAGCTGGCGGGACAGATGGCAGAGCTGCTTCAGTGTAAAGGAAACAGATGGAAGAGAAAAGGAGATGGTAAAGATACATGCCTGTGGTCCCCTTACCTCCCCTTGCAGAGTCCAAGAAAGGCAAGTTAAGGGCTGAGACCTTTGGAAATTACTTTTAAATGCTGGGCTGTATTATTTTAACCACAATAGTGCTCTGAGACTGCCCCTTGAGAGCACAGGCTTTAAAAAGATTTCATGTCAATGAGACCTTGTTCCTATAAGGACCTTGGGGCTCAGGTGCACAGCTAACAAGCACCTAATAAAACCACAGCAGCCTTTACTTCCTCGTGTTCTTGTGTGTATTGGCTAAAATAAGGGTCTTTAGCCCTTGCTGTTTCCCCCTGGGGTTTTTTTCCTAACAGAATAGTCCCTGAAGCTCCTAACTCTGAAAGCTGCTCAAATTTCTCTGACAGTACAGCAGGTATAAAAGCACATGGTGTTGGAAATGACAGGGGGAAGAAATGATAATACCTTCCTAAGCTTGAGCTGTACAGAAATGTCTACTCCAGGCATGTTTTAAAGGATGAATGACCAAACGTGAAATATTCTTTGCATCTAGAGCTTGATGCTTGACAGTTTCATAACCTGGCGCTCTCTAATGAAAACAAGACTCCATTTAAGGCAATCAATTGTATTTAGCATAAGCAGTAGGAGAAAGGAGCCAGTTAATTGTATGTAGAGCAAGATACTGCTACTAATCGTATAAGCACAGTCATTCATAGGCACATACATAAAAATGCATCCTGGGACCTGCTAGGTGTCACGAGAACCCATAGCAAGCAGTCAAAAGCGAAATGGTGATCAACAACCTTCCTGATGTGGTACGGAAAAGTCACTGCCCTAGCACAGTCTAGGGCAAAGAAATCTATTTGCATTTGGCATTCTTTTTCTGTGGGAGGGTCAATGCGGGGAGTTGTGCCCAAAGATCCCGCCTCCGGGGCACACAGTATTGGAGTTGATGGTACAGAGACAACCAAGCAGCAGAGCTGGGCTTTTGTAAAGGGTGAAGACAAGCACTTACCGGTGGCATTTGGGAGAAGAGGACTCCCCACCTCTAGTCATCTCTCTCAACCTCCAAACCTCTCCTGGTTTTCCCTCTTGGTTTTAGGTACTGAGGGCTGCTTTTCAAGCAGTGGTCTTTTGAAGAAAGAATAACCTTTTGAATTATATGGTCTTTTAGAAGCATCTTGGCTCAAATTAATTTTTCACATCAACAAATCAGACACTAGGAAAGAGAAGGATTAGGGTTCAAAGTGGATCAGGTTTGAAAAGGTAAATGATCACGAATTCATCAAATACGATGCAAAGGGCTGGGTCCAGAACACCCCTTCGCACCCAGAGCTCTCAGGAGGATGGGCCCGAAACAATAAACTGACTATCAGAGCCTCAAATAGGAAACAAAACCCTACAGTAAACAGCTGGAGAAGAACATTAGATTAGGGCTTTATCTTGAATAAATGAAATTAAAATTTTAAAAGATATGTTCGCTCTTGCTTTTTAATTTAGATTCTAATTGATATGATTACATACTTCATTTTTCAACAACTCAAATATTTATGTTAGAGGACATATATTTTAAACAAAGAGTATAATTGGTTCAGTTCGGTTGTTCAGTCCTGTCCAACTCTTTGCAACTCCATGGACTGCAGCACGCTAGGCTTCCCTGTCCATCACCAACTCCCAGAGCTTGCTCAAACTCATGTCCATCGAGTCAGTAATGCCAGCCAACCATCTCATCCTCTGTTGGCCCCTTCTCGTCCTGCCTTCAATCTTTCCCAGCATCAGGGTCTTTTCCAATGAGTAAGCTCTTCACATCAGGTGGCCAAAGTATTGGAGTTTCAGCTTCAGCATCAGTCCTTCTAATGAATATTTAGGACTGATTTGCTTTAGGATTGATTGCTTGGGTCTCCTTGTAATCCAAGGGACTCTTAAGAGTCTTCTCCAACACCACAGTTCAAAAGCATCAATTCTTCAGTGCTCAGCTTTCTTTATAGTCCAACTCTCACATCCATACATCACTACTAGAAAAACCATACCTTTGACTAGATGGACCTTTGTTAGCAAAGTAATGTCTCTACTTATTAAAATGTTGTATAAGTTGGTCATAGCTTTCCTACCAAAGAGCAAGTGTCTTTTAATTTCATGGCTGCAGTCACCATCTGCAGTGATTTTGGAGCCCTCCAAAATTAAGCCTGTCGCTATCTCCAATGTTTCCTCATCTATTTGCCATGAAGTGATCAGACTGGATGCCATGATCTTCATTTTTTGAATGCAGAGTTTTAAGCCAACTTTTTCACTCTCTTCTATCAATTCCTAGTGGAATTCCTAGTGGAGCTAGTGGAGGTGATGGAATTCCAGTTGAGTTCTTTCAAATCCTAAAAGATGATACTCTGAAAGTGCTGCACTTAATATGCCAACAAATCCGGAAAATACAGCAGTGGCCACAGGTCTGGAAAATGTCAGTTTTCATTCCAATCCCAAAGAAAGGCAGTGCCAAAGAATGCTCAAACTACTGCACAATTGCACTTATCTCACACACTAGTAAAGTAATGCTCAAAATTCTCCAAGCCAGGTTTCAGCAATATGTGAACCATGAACTTCCAGATGTTCAAGCTAGTTTTAGAAAGGGCACAGGAACCAGAGATCAAATTGCTAGTATCTGCTGGATCATGAAAAAGAAAGCGAGTTCCAAAATAATATCTATTTCTGCTTTATTGACTATGCCAAAGTCTTTGACTGTGTGGATCACAATAAACTGTGGAAAATTCTGAAAGAGGTGGGAATACCAGACCACCTGACCTGCTTCTTGAGAAACCTGTATGCAGGTCAGGAAGCAACAGTTAGAACTAGACATGGAACAATAGACTGGTTCCAAAAAGGAAAAGGAGTATGTCAAGGCTATATATTGTCACCCTGCTTATTTAACTTATACGCAGAATACATCATGAGAAACACTGGGCTGGTAGAAGCACAAGCTGGAATTAAGATTGCCAGGAGAAATATCAATAACCTCAGATATGCAGATGACACCACCCTTATGGCAGAAAGTGAAGAGGAACTCAAAAGCCTCTTGATGAAAGTGAAAGAGGAGAGTGAAAATGTTGGCTTAAAGTTCAACCTTTGGAAAACGAAGATCATGGCATCTGGTCCCATTACTTCATGGCAAATAGATGGGAAAACAGCGGAAACAGTGGCTGACTTGTATTTTGAGGGGCTCCAAAATCACTGCAGATGGTGACTGCAGCCATTAAATTAAAAGGGGCACTTACTCCTTGGCAGGAAAGTTATGACCAACCTAGACAGCATATTAAAAAGCAGAGACATTGCTTTGATAACAAAGGTCTGTCTAGTCAAGGCTATGGTTTTTCCAGTAGGCATGTATGGATGAGTTGGACTGTAAAGAAAGCTGAGTGCTGAAGAATTGATGGTTTTGAACTGTAGTGTTAGAGAAGACTTTTGAGTGTCCCTTGGACTGCAAGGAGACCCAACCAGTCAATCCTAAAGGAAATCAGTCCTGAGTGTTCATTGGAGGGACTGATGTTGAAGCTGAAACTCTAATACTTTGGCCACCTGATGTGAAAACCTGACTCATTTCCCAGCATCCCTCATCCTGGGAAAGATTGAAGGTGGGAAGAAAAGAGGATGACAGAGGATGAGATGGTTGGAAGGCATCACCGACTCAATGCACATGAGTCTGGGTGAACTCTGGGATTTGGTGATGGACAGGGAAGCCTGGTGTGCTGCAGTCTATGGGGTCACAAAGAGTTGGACACGACTGAGCAACTGAAATGAACTGAACTGAACTGGAATTCCATCACCTCTACCTGCTTTTTTCGTAGTGATGCTTCTTAAGGCCCATGTGATTTCACGTTCCAAGATGTCTAGCTCTGGGTGAGTGATCACACCATCGTGGTTATCTGGGTCATGAAGATGTTTCTTGTATAGTTCTTCTGTGTATTCTTGCCACCTCTTCTTAATATCTTCTGCTTCTCTTAGGTCCATACCATTTCTGTCCTTTAATGTGCCCATCTTTGCATGTAATGTTCCCTGCTATTACTGCTGCTGCTGCTGCTAAGTCACTTCAGTCATGTCTGACTCTGTGACCAAATAGACTGCAGCCCACCAGGCTTCCCCGTCCCTGGGATTCTCCAGGCAAAAACACTAGAGTAGGTTGCTATTGCCTTCTCCGAATGTTCCCTTGGTACCTCTAATTTTCTTGCAGAGATCTCCAATCTTTCCCATTCTGTTGTTTTCCTCTATTTCTTTGCACTGATTGCTGAGGAAAGCTTTCTTATGCCTCCTTGCTATTCTTTGGAACTCTGCATTCAAATGGGTATGTCTTTCCTTTTCTCCTTTGCTTTTTGCTTCTCTTTTCTCAGCTATTTGTAAGGCCTCCTCAGACAGCCATTTTGCCTTTCTGAATTTCTTTTTCTTGGGGATGGTCTTGGTCACTGCCTCCTGTACAATGTCATGAACCTCTGCCCATAACTCTTCAGGCACTGTCTATCAGATCTAATCTCTTGAATCTATTTGTCACTTCCACTGTATTACTCTGAAGGTTTTGATTTAGGTCATCCCTGAATGGTCTAGTGGTCTTCCATACTTTATTCAATTTAAGTCTGAATTTGGCAATAAGGGCACATGATCTGAGCCACAGTCAGCTCCTGATCTGGTTTTTGCTGATTGTATAGAGCTTCTCCATCTTAGGCTGCAAGGAATATAATCGGTCTGATTTAGGTATCGACCATCTGGTGATGTCCATGTGTAGTCTCTTGTGTTGTTGGAAGAGAGTATTTGCTATGACCAGTGTGTTCTCCTGGCAAAACTCTGTTAGCCTTTGCCCTGCTTCATTTTGTACTCCAAGGCCTAATTTGCCTGTTATTCTAGGTGTCTCTTGACTTCCTACTTTTGCATTCCATTCCCCTATGATGAAAAGGACATCTTTTTTGGTGTTAGTTCTAGAAGGTCTTGTAGGTCTTCATAGAACCATTCAACTTCAGCTTCTTCAGCATTATTGTTTGGGGCATAGACTTGGATTACTGTGATCGTGAATGGTTTACCTTGGAAATGAACAAAGATCATTCTGTCATTTTTGAGATTGCACCCAAGTACTGCATTTCAGACTGTTTTAATGATTATGAGTGCTGCACCATGTCTTCTAAGGGATTCTCGCCCACAGTAATAGATACAATGGTCATCTGAATTAAGTTCACCCACTCCAGTCCTTTTTATTTCACTGTTACTAAAATGTCAATGTTCACTCTTGCCATCTCCTGTTTGACCACTTCCAATTTGCCTTGATTCATGGACCTAACGTTCCAGGCTCCTGTGCAATATTGTTCTTTACAGCAGCAGATTTTACTTCCATCACCAGTCACATCCACAGCTGGGTGTTGTTTTTGCCTTGGCTCCATCTCCTAATTCTTTCTGGAGTTATTTTTCCTTTCTTCTCCAGTAGCATATTGGGCACCTTCTGACCTGGGGAGTTCATCTTTCAGCGTCCTATCTTTTTGCCTTTTCATACTGTTCATGGGATTCTCCAGGCAAGAACACTGAAGTGGTTTGCCATTCCCTTCTCCAGTGGCCCACATTCTGTTAGGACTCTACACCATGACCCGTCTGTCTTGGGTGGCCCTATGCACCATGGCTCACGGTTTCATTGTGTTAGTCAAGGCTGTGGTCCATGTGATCAGTTTGGTTAGTTTTCTGTGATTGTGGTTTTCATTCTGTCTACCCTCTGATGAATAAGGATAAGAGGCTTATGGAAGCTTCCTGATGGGAAAGACTGACTGTAGGGGAAACTGGGTCTTGTTCTGATGGGCGGGTCCATGCTCAGTAAATCTTTAACCCAATTTTCTGTTGATGGGCGGGGCTGTGTTCCCTCCTTGTTGTTTGATCTGAGGCCAAACTATGGTGGAGGAAATGGAGATAATGACTACCTCCTTCAAAGGTCCCGTGCCCATACTGCACTCAGTGCCCTCACCCTGCAGCAGGCCACCGGAGACTCCTGCACACTCGCAGGCAAGTCTGGATCAGTCTCTTGTGGGGTCATGGCTCCCATCTTCTGGGTTCTGGTACACACAAGGTTTTGTTTGTACCCCCCAAGAGTCTGTTTCCGAGTCCTGTGTAATTTCTGTAATCAAATCCCATTGGCCTCCAAAGTCAAATTCCCTGGAGCTTCTCAATTCCTTTGCCAGATCCTCAGGTTGGGAAATCTGTTGCGGGTCCTAGAACTTTCTTAATAGCACAAGATGTAACTGTTCTGCAGTTTGTGGGTCATCTGCTTGGCGGCTTTATGGTGGGGTTAATGGTGACCTCCTCCAAGAGGGCTTATGCCACAGGCAATGTGATCAGGTCTCCTGTACCCAGAGCCCCTGCCCCTGCAGCAGGTCACTGCTAACCTGTACCTCCACAGGAGGCACTCAAACACTCAAACACAGGTCTGACTCAGTCTCTGTGGGGTCTCTGGGTCCTGTTGTGCACAAGGTTTTGTTTGAGCCCTCTGAGCATCTGGCGGGTATAGAGTTTGATTCTAAATGTGATTTTGCCCTTCCTACCATCTTGCTGGTGCTTCTCCTTTGCCCCTGGAGATGGAATATCTTCTTGTGGTGGGATCCAACATTCTCCTGTCGATGGTTGTTCAGCAGTGAGTTGTAATTTTGGATTTCTCGCAGGAGAAGATGAGCGCATGAGTATAATAGCATTATATAATAACCTTCACTTCATGCCAGTTTTTGTAGTGAGATCATAAACAGGCTCGTTTCCCTCCTCGTCTCGTTTGCTGCAGATGGGGGGATGGAGTAGGGCTAGAGCCGAATTGCCTGGACCCCCCTCTGCACTCCTTCTTGCAGAAGGCTATTTTTCACCAGAGAGATCCCCCTCTTCGTTCCAGTACACACAGCACATTTCCTAACCAATATGATATCTCATCCTCTAAAACATGTATAATATCTACTTCCTGGGATTCTGGTGGTGCATGCCGCATGCAGCCCACATCATTTTCCCTTTGTAGTTGGTGATTTTGTGCATCCATTCCCTCTTGAACAGGACCGCTGGCTGCTATACTGTAAACAAAGTCGAATGTTGTTTGGATTGTCAACATTGAATGACATGGCGGGGGCGAGGGGCTGGTCTAAGATGCATTGAGGTATATGAGTACAGGTTGTGGGGCTGTGGTTTGCTATCACAAAAGCTCTTAAAATACAAGAGTGGGATTTACTTGCAGAATAAACAGCATCATTTCTGCAAAGAAAATACTCAAGGGCATATTAACTTTCCAGTGTCAATATTATAATCAAGTCTTTTGCTCTGAAAAACTATCATGTCATAACCCTTATTGGTTTTCTCTTCAATTGTTACCTTATCTGACTTTCCCCAACCTCATTTGTGGGTGATTTGAGCAATATTTAAACATCATTTTCTTCAATTTTATGAAATCCTAAAATGTTTCCAGGAGTGACAATTCCACTACACAACCTATTTACAGTGAGTTTGCATGCATGCCCTCAACGTTTACAATATTCATCACTGAAACTGGAAAAATATATTGATAGGTGGAGAGGAAAGTACTAGCACGAAGCAGGAGAGATACTGGAGAGGAGGCAAATTTACAAGTAGAAGAATATTTTCACGTGGTGACAAATGTTACTTCACCATGAAATTATGTAACTGTTGTGACCGGAATCATAACCATTCAGATATTGGGGATATTATGCCACCCTCCTTCCCGGGCCACAGATGACTGGATCAGAGATGAAAAGCTGCCCCAACTAAAGCAATTATCTTCTCTTTCTTGGTATTCTGGGACTGAGACTCTTGTTATACGTATAAAAGAATCATCTCAACTTTTTGATGGTACATCCTTATAAGTAAAAAGGTTTAAGTAAGTAAGCAAGCAAGTGAAGTCACTCAGTCGTGTCTGACTCTTTGCGACCCCATGGACTGTAGCCTACCAGGCTCTTCTGTCCATGGGATATTATAGGCAAGAATACTGGAGTGAGTTGCCATTTCCTTCTCCAAAAAAAAAAGGTTTAACTACACTTTAAATACAGGCATACCTCGGAGATAGTATGGGCTTAGTTCCAGACCACTGCAATAAAGCAAGTATCACAATAAAGCAAGCCATGAGAAAATTTTCTCATTTTCTTGTTCATATAAAAATTATGTGAAACAATACTACAGCCTATTAAGAGTGTAATACCATTATGTCTTTAAAAAACAGTCTACATATCCTTCAAAGATGACACAAACAGATGGAGCGATATACTATGTTCTCGCATTGGAAGAATCAATATTGTGAAAATGACTATATTACCCAAAGTAATCTACAGATTCAATGCAATCCCTGTCTAACTACCAATGGGATTTCTCACAGAACTAGAACAAAAAATTTCATAATTTGTATGGAAACACAAAAGATGCCGAATAGCCGAAGCAATCTTCACAAAGAACAACCAAGCTGGAGGAATCAACCTTCCTGACTTCAGACTACATTACAAAGCTAAAGTCATCAAGACAGTATGGTACTGGCACAAAACATAGATCAATAGATCAATGGAACAAGGTAGAAAGCCAAGAGATAAACTCATGTTCCCATGGGCACCTTTTCTTTGACAAAGGAGGCAAGAATATACCATGGAGAAAAGACAGCCTCTTCAACAAGTGGTCCTGGGAAAACTGGACAGCTACATGTAAAAGAATGAAACTAGAACACTTCCTAACACCCAACAACATAACAAAAATAAACTCAGAATGAATTAAAGACTTAAATATAAGGCCAGAAACTATAAAGCTCTTAGAGGAAAACATAGGCAGTAGACTCTTTGACGTACATCACAGCAACATGCTCTTTGATCCACCTCCTAGAGAAATGGAAATAAAAGTAAACAAATAGGACCTACTTAAATGTAAAAGCTTTTGCAGAGCAAAAGAAACAATAAACAAGATTAAAAGACAACCCTTAGAATGGGAGAAAATAATTGCAAACAAAACAACTGACAAAGGATTAATCTCTACAATATATAAGCAGATTATACAGCTCAATAACAGGAAAATAAATAGCCCAATCAAAAAGTGGGCAGAAGACCTAGACAGACGTTTCTCCAAAGAAGACATACAGGTGACCAACAAACACATGAAAAGATGCTCAACATCACTAATTGTTAGAGAAATGCAAATCAAAACTGCAATGAGGTATCACCTCATACCCAGTCAGAATGGTCATCATCAAAAAATCTACAAACAACAAATACTGGAGAAGATGTGGAGAAAAGGGAACCCTCCTATACTGTTAGAGGAAATGTAAACTGATACAGCCATTATGGAGAACAATATGGAGATTTCTTTTAAAAACTAGGAATAAATCTATCATAAGATCCAGAAAGCCGACTACCAGGCACATATCCTGCTGCTGCTGCTAAGTCACTTCAGTGTGTCCGACTCTGTGCAACCCCATAGATGGCAGCCCACCAGGCTCCCCTGTCCCTGGGATTCTCCAGGCAAGAACACTGGAGTGGGTTGCCATTTCCTTCTCCAATGCAGGAAAGTGAAAAGTGAAAGTGAAGTCACTCAGTCGTGTCCAACCCTCAGCGATCCCATGGACTGCAGCCTTCCAGGCGCCTCCATCCATGGGATTTTCCAGACAAGCGTACTGGAGTGGGTTGCCATTGCCTTCTCCGGCACATATCCTGAGAAAAACCACAATTCTAAAGGACTAGTTCCCCAGGGTTCATTGCAGCACTGTTTACAATAGCCAGGATGTGAAAGCAACCTAGATATCCATCAGCAGATGAACGGATAAAGAAAATGTGGTACATATACACAATGGTATATTACTCAGCCATAAAAAAGAATGAATTTGAGTCAGTTCTAGTGAGGTGGATGAAACTACAGCCTGTTATGCAGAGTGAAGTAAGTCAGAAAGAGAAAAACAAATGTAGTATATTAACGCATATATATGTGAAATCTAGAAAATGGTATCGATGCACCTCTTTGCAGGGAGGGAATGGAGACACAGATGTAGAGAATGGACGTGTGGCCACATGGGATGACACACACACTATCATGTGTAAAGTGGATAGTTGGTGAGAAGTTGCTGTGTGTCACAGGGAGTCCAGTCTGGTGCTCTGTGATGACCCAGAGGGCTGTGATGAGGGTAAGAGAGGGAGGCTAAGGAGGAAGTGGATATATGTATAAGTATGGCCGATTCACATTGTTGTATGGCAGAAACCAACACAACATTTTAAAAATAAAAAGCAATGTACACATCTTAATTTTAAAATATTTTATTGCTGCTGCTGCTAAGTCACTTCAGTTATGTCTGACTCGGTGCAACCCCATAGACAGCAGCCCACCAGGCTCCCCCATCCCTGGGATTCTCCAGGCAAGAACACTGGGGTGGGTTGCCATTTCCTTCTCCAAATTTTATTGCTAAAAAATGCTATTCATCATCAGAGCCTTCATTGAGTCATATCTTTCTCCTGGTGGAGGGTCTTGCCTTGATGTTAATGACTGCTGACTGATCAGGGTGTGTGTGTGTGCACTAAGTCGCTTCAGTTGTGTCTGACTTTTTGCAACCCTATGGACTGTAGCCACCAGTCTCCTCTGTCCATGGGGTTCTCCAGGCAAGAATACTGGAGTGGGTTGCCATGCCCTCCTCCAGGAGATCTTCCCAACCCAGGGACTGAACCTGCAGTGCTTAAGTCTCCTGCATTGGCAGGTAGGTTCTTTACCACCAGCACCATCTGGCAAGACTGATTGGTCAGGGTGGTAGTTGTGAAAGGTTAGGGTGGCTTTGGCAATTTCTTAAAATAAAATAACAATGAAGCTTGTGCCATTGCTTGACTCTTCCTTTCATAAACGATTTCTCTATAGCATGCAATGTTGTGTGATAGCATTTTACCCACAATAGAACTTCTTTCAAAACTGGAGTCAACCCACTCAAACCCTGATGGTGCTTTATCACCTCCACTTATGTAATATCCTAAATTCTGTGTTGTCTTTTCAACAATCTTTATAACATCTTCACCAGAAGCAGATTCTATCTCAAGAGCCACTCTCTTTGCTCATCCATGAGAAGCAGTCTTCATCTGTTGAAGTTTATAGTCTTATCTTCAGGCTCCACTTTTTTATATTGTAGTTATTTTGCTATTTCTACCTCATATGCAATTACTTCCTCCACTGTAATCTCAAAGTCATCCATGAGAGTTGGAAACTTCTCTCAAGTTCCTGTTAATGTTGATATTTTGACCTCTTCCCATGAATCACAGTTGTTTTTTAATGGCATCTAGAATGATGAATCCTTTCCAGGAAGCTTTCCGTTTAGTTTGCCCAGATCGATCAGAGGAATCACTATCTACGGCAGCTAGAGTCTTGTGAAATGTACTTCTTAACTAATAAAACTTACCAGTCAAAATTACTCCTGATCCATAGGATGAAGAATAGATGCTGTGTTAGCAAGCAGGAAAACAACATGAATCTCATGGTGTTGATACATCTCCATCAGAGCTCTTGGGTCACCAGGTACATTATATGAGCAGTAATATTTTGAAAGAAATCTTTTCTCTGAGTAGTAACAGTACTACTGTTACTTAACAGTAGTATCGAACCCACATCGCTTGTAGTACTAAACAGTAGGCCTAAAATATTCAGTAAACCATGTTGTAAACAGAGTGCTGGCATCTAGGCTTTGTTTCTTTACTTACAGGGCACCTGCAGAGTAGATTGAGAACAATTCTTAAGGGCCCTAGGACTTGGGGGACAGTCATGAGCACTGTCTTCAATTTAAAGTCATCAGCTGCATTAGCCCGTAACAAGAGAGTCAGCCTGTCCTTGAAAGCTTTGAAGCCAGGCATTGATTCCTCTCTAGCTATGAAAGTCCTAGATGGCATCTTCCTTCTTCCAGTAGAAGGCTATTTCCTCTACACTGTTTATGAAAGTGTGTTTCTGTTTAGTGTAGCCAGTTTCATTAATTATCTTTTCTATATCTTCTGGATAACTTGCTGCAACTTCTACATCAATATCCAATTCGTCTCCTTATACTGTCATATTACGGAGGCAGCTTCTCTCCTTAAATCTCATGAACCAACCTCTGCTAGTTTCCAACACTCTCACCTCTCTCAGCTTTAATAGAGCTGAAGAGAGTTAGAGACTTGCTCTGAACTTGACTTTGGCTTTGGAAACTTGTGGCTGGTTGGATCTTCTGTCTAGACCAGCAAAAAAAACTTCCTCCGTATCAGCAAATAAGCTGCTTCGCTTGATCTATTAGGTGTTCACTGGAGTAGTACTTTTAATTTCCTTCAAGAATTTGTCCTTTGCCTCTATAACTTGGCTAACCATTTGGTGCAAGAGGCTTAGCTTCAGTCTACGTTGGCTCTTGGTAACCTTCTTTACTAAGCATAATCATTTCTAGCTTTTTAAAAATTTTTATGATTTATTTATTTTTGGCTTGCTGGCTCTCCGTTGCTGCATGTGAGCTTTCTCTTGCGTCCGTGAGCAGGGGCTGCGCTCTAGTTTCGATGCATAGGCCTCTTTTTGGGGTGGCTTCTCTTGTTCTGGAGCACAGGCTCTGGGGCACTTGGCCTCAGTAGTCATGGTACACGGCATGTGATCCCAGCCCAGGGATCAGACCAGTGTCCCCTGCATTGGCAGGCAGATTCTTAGCCATTGGACCACCAGGGAGGCCATCCTTTCCAGCTTTTGATTAAAACAAGAGACTTAAAGTGTGACTTACTTTCACGTCAACACTTAGATGCCATTGCAGGGTTTTAAATGGCTTCATTTTAATATCGTTTCAGGGAATAGGGAGACCGGAGGAAAAGGAGAGAGACAGGAATGGCCAGTAAGGGGAGCAGTCAGAACACACATGTTTATCAGTTCGCTTCATCATCTTACAAGGGTGCAGTGTGTGACATCCCAAAACAACTACATCGAAGTAACATCGGAGATCACTGATCATAGATTTCCATAACAATTAACTAAATAATAGCAATAATGAATGGGTTTGAATGTTGCGAGAATTACCAAAATGTGACTCTAGAGACACAAAGTGAGAAAATGCTGTTGGAAAAAACGGTGCTAATAGACTTGCTTGAGGCAAGGTTGCCACAAACTTTCAATCTATAAGAAATACAGTATGCGTGAAGCACAATAAAGCAAAGCACAATAAAATGAGCTATGCTAGAGGCATGTCCTTACTTACAAATTGTATTCATAACCATATTCATAATGCTTATGCTGCTGCTAAGTCGCTTCGGTCGTGTCCAACTCTGTGCGACCCCATAGATGGCAGCCCACCAGGCTCCCCCGTCCCTGGGATTCTCCAGGCAAGAACACTGGAGTGGGTTGCCATTTCCTTCTCCAATGCAGGAAAGTGAAAAGTGAAAGTGAAGTTGCTCAGTCGTGTCCGACTCAGCGACCCCATGGACTGCAGCCCACCAGGCTCCTCTGTCCATGGGATTTTCCAGGCAAGAGTACTGGAGCCGGGTGCCATCGCCTTCTCTGCATAATGCTTATAGTTGCATATAAATTATATAAACATAATTTTTTTACTCTTTCAAACATTTAAATGAATTCAGATATTTTAAATATTTTACATTATAATTAATATAAGCTTTGTATTCTCCATAACATAATTATTAATAAAATATTTACATTTTATTATTTATTTATTATTCATTGTTTTAATAGATTTCCTTCAACTCTATGACACAGAAACTTGGGCATGACTTGGGCAAACTCCATGAGATAGCAAGGGACAGGGAGGCCTGACATGCTGTGGTCCGTGGGGTCGCAAAGAGTTGAACATGACTTAGTGATTGAACCACAGCAAATGACACAGAAAATCATGTCAGATGATATGTTCATACATAACAGCTGGTTTTAATTTTTCTGCATAGCTGAAAACCTAAGTTTTAATGACAGTAGGTCCAAGTGGGAAAGAAAAACCATATCATTGGCAGAATTTTCAACATTATGAATTTTTAATCCCTGTTACCAATTATGCAAAGACTTTTGTTGAAATTAGGCTCATAAATTCCTGTGTTCTCTGATATCAAACAGTTCTTACAAAACCAATCAAACCCACTGAACTTCTCTTCTGGAAATCTCAACTGAAGTACAGTTGATTTACAAAGTTACACTAGTTTCCGGTATGCAGCATAGTGATTTAGCATTTTCACAGGTTGCATGAGAGCATGATCAACCACTTAGCTGTCTCCAGCTCTTTGTGATTCCATGGACTATAGCCCTCCAGGCTCCTGTCCATGTCATTTCTCCAGGCAAGAATACTGGAGCAGGTTACCATTTCCTCATTCTGGGGATCTTCCTGACCCAGGGGTCAAACCTGAGTCTCCTGCTTTGACAGGCGGATTCCTTACCACTGAGCCACATGGGAAGCCCATTTTTATACATTATACTCCATTAAAAGTTACTACAAAATAATGCTGATAATTTACGGGGTTGTACAATATACCCTTGCTGCTCATCTATTTTGTACATTATAGTACATAGCTCTTAATCCCATACCCCTAGTCTTGCCCCTACCTCTTTCCCTTTCTCACCAGTAACCACTAATTTGTTTTCTATGTCTGTGAGTCTGTTTCTGCTTAGTAATATACATTTGTTTATTTTTTAGATTCTACATATAAGTGATATCACATAGTATTTGTCTTTCTCTGACTTACTTCACGAAGCGTAATATTCTCTAGGTCTATCTACATTGCTGAAAATGGAAGAATTTCATTCTGTTTGTGGCTGAGTAATATATTCCATTATAAATATATATAATAATATTCAATTATATATATATATATATATATATATATCACATCTTGTTTATTCTTTCATCTGCTGATGGATATTTGGGTTGCTTCCATATCTTGGTAATTATAAATAGTGCTGTTATGAACACTGGGGTGTATTATCTTTTTGAATTAATGTTTTATTTTTTCTGGATATATAACCAAGAGTGGAATTGCTGGATCATATATACTCCTAAATTTATTTTTTTGAGGAATCTCTACACTGTTTTCTATGGTGGCTGCACCAATTTACATCTCAACAGTGTATAACAATGTCTTTTTCTCCACATTCTTGACAGTATTTGTTATTTATAGGATTTTTTATGATAAACATCTGACAGGTATGAGGTGATATCTCACTATGTTTTGATTAGCATTTCTCTAATAATTAGCAATGTTGAGCCTCTTTTTCATGTGCCTGTTTGCTATCTGAACGTCTTCTTTAGAAAAATGCCTATTCAGGTCTTCTGCCCATTTTTGACTGGGTTGTTTGGAGGTTTGGTGTTGTTTTTTTTTTCTGGATATTGAATTGTATGAGCTCTTTATGTAGTTTGGATATTAACCTCTTGACAGTCATATCATTTGCAAATATTTCCTTCCACTCCAAAAGTTGTCTTTGCATTTTGTCAATGATTGTCTTTGCTGTACAAAAGCTTTTGAATTTAATTAGATACCATTTGTTTGCTTCTGCTTTTTATTTTTTTTGCTTTAGAAGACAGATCCAAAAACCACTGCTGCAATTTATGTAAAAGAGTGTTCTGCCTGTGTTCTCTACTAGGAGATTATAGTTTCAGGTCTTACATTTAGGTCTTTGATCCATTTTGAGTGATTTGTGGGTTTTTTGTACATGGTGTTAGAGACTGTTCTAATTTCATCAACTTACATGTAACTGTCCGGTGCTTCCAGAACCACTTATCAGAGAGACTCTCTTCTCTCACGTATATTCTTGCCTTCTTTGCCATAGATCAGTTGACCGTGAGTGCATGGGTTTATTTCTGGGCTCTCTATCCTGTCCCACTGATTTATGTGTCTGTTTTTATGCCAGTGCCATGCTATTTTGATTACTGTAGCTTTGAAGTATAATATGAAGTCTGGGAAGGTAATATCTCCAGCTTTGTCCTTTTTTCCTCAAGCTTGCTTTGGCAATTCAGGGTCTTCGATGGTTCCAAATAAATTTTAGGATTACTTGCTCTAGTTCTCTGAAAAATATCACAGGTGTTTTGATAGGGGTTATATTAAATCTATAGATTGCTTAGGGTAGTATGGCCATGTTAACAATATTAATTCTTCCAGTTTAAAAGCATGGGTAGTCTTTCCATTTCTTTGTATCACCTTCAATTTCCCTCAAAAATGTCTTATAGTTTTTAGAGTATAGGTCTTCCACCTCCTTAGTTAAGTTTATTCTTAGGTATTTCATTCTCTTTGATGTGATGGGAATTTTTATGCCAGTCAGAAAATCCTGTTCTCTGAAGTACAAAAGAATGAAATTTTTTGTGGTTGAGGCACATCATTTTCCACAACAAAATCATATAATGTTTGAAACATTTCCAAACATCCATTTTCAAGATGTTCTCGCCACAGCAAGAATTCTTTTGAAAAGCAGGTATTTTTCTCTCATTGATAAAATGTCACCTTTGCTTTGAAGAATAATAAGTTTAAAACAACGGCTGCCAGTGTCACAGAAAAAGTGAATTTAGAACACTTGTTTAAAAAAAGGGGGGGAACTCAATTTTAGCCATTTTAAATGAAAGGATATGCAAAAGTAGAGATGTCATATATTCAGGTGTGCCGAGAAAATGTAGCTCTGCAACTTTGTCTGTAACTAGCATAGTTTTACTCATAACCCCAACTACTGTGTGGATAAAAACTAACTTAAATTTCAATCTAATTACATATTTAATAAAATTTGGTAATTACTCATCTTTAAAATGGAGAAGGCAATGACACCCCACTCCAGNCCTGCTTCGTGCAAAGACTTAGTTTCAGTTTTGTGAGAGTTTCGAAAATGAAGAGTCCCTACCTTCAGGAGTTTCTTTGGGAAAGAAGAGGTAAATTCATTTTTTTTTTAATGCTGGAAAAGTCAACGATATAAGAGATTACTAAGTATTAAAAGGGCTGTTCCAAAATTCTAAGTTATTAAATAATGACATTTAATTAGCAGAATAATCCAGGTTGAAAGCTAAATCCACTTTTCTCCTTCAGTCAAAATTAAAGTTTCTATAGGTTGAAAACACAGAAGTACAGTGTATAAGGAAGTAAAAAAGACAAATGGGGTAAGAATACTTAACTGCTAACTAGGCTTTTAACCATAAATAAATACAGTCTACCTCCTGCATGGGCGGAGGAGCCTGGTAGGCTGCAGTCCATGGGGTCGCTAAGAGTCGGACACGACTGAGCGACTTCATTTTCACTTTTCACTTTTATGCATTGGAGAAGGAAATGGCAACCCACTCCAGTGTTCTTGCCTGCAGAATCCCAGGGACAGGGGAGCCTGGTGGGCTGCCATCTATGGGGTCACACAGAGTCGGACACGACTGAAGCAACTTAGCAGCAGCAGCAGCAGCAGCAGCAGCAGCAGCACCTGCCATTTTAAAAAGACACAAAGTGGAGGAGGGTACAGCCTAACAGGGAAGAATCTTTTTATCTACTGACTCAAATGCATTCTTTTTATAGCTGAGCAATATTCCATTGTATGTATGAACCACAACTTCTGTATCCATTCACCTGTGTTTTTTTTGTATTTATTTATTTTTAATTGACTGATGATTGGTTTAAAATATAGGTTTGATTTCTGCCCTCATCAGCATGAATTAACCATAGGTGTACATACGTCTCCTCCTCTTGAATCTCCGACCCCCCCACCCCCCACCTATTCTCACCCCTCTAGGTTATTACTGAGCCCCAGTGTGCGTTCCCTGAGTCATACAGCTAACTCCCATTGGCTGTCTATTTGTTAGTGTATATGCATCCATGCTACTCTCTCCGTTCATCTCGCCCTCTCCCTCTTCTCCTCCACCCTTGTCCATAAGTCTGTTCTCTGTGTCTGCCTCTCCATTCGTCAATACCATCCTTCTAGATTCCATATAAGTGAAGTAAGTGAAGTCACTCAGTCGTGTCCGACTGTTTGCGACCCCATGGACTGTTGCCTACCAGGCTTATCCATCCATGGGATTCTCCAGGCAAGAATACTGGAGTAGACTACCATTTCCTTCTCCAGAGGATCTTCCTGACCCAGGGATCGAACCCAGGTCTCCCGCATTGGAGGCAGACGCTTTAACCTCTGAGCCACCAGGGAAGATTCCATATATACGTGTTAAAACATGATATTTTTTTTCTTTTTCTGACTTACTTCACTCTGTAAAATAGGCTCTAGGTTCATCGACCTCATTAGAACTGATTAAAATGTGTTCCTCTTTATGGCTGAGTAATATTTCCATTGTGCATATGTACCACACCTTCTTTATGCTTTCATATGTCGATGGACATCTCGGTTGCTTCCATGCCTTGGCTATATTTACAATGAGTATTAGGGTACATGTGTCTTTCTCAGTTTTGGTCTCTTCAGGGTATATGCCTAGAAGTGGTATTGCTGGGTCACATGATGGTTTTATTCCCAGTTTTTTAAGGACTCCTCATACTGTCTTCCATAGTGGCTGGATCAACTTATATTCCCACCAAGGGGCTGAATTTTTAATGACAGGACCTCAGGACAGTGCTGAGGTTGAACCATCAGGAGCCACTGCCTGACTGCGGATCAGTCAGATCCAGACACTGGACCCAAGACACACAATCTCTCAGTGCCAAGCTCATACTATAGAACCAGACCAATCCCTAAACCAGAAAGCCAATCTCTCCTTCTGCATTCAAGCCATGACTCATTCCAAAACAAAGTTAAGGCTACCTAGAAATATGCAAACATTTAATAAGAGAAAATACATCCACAATAAAAAGATGAGGCAAAGAGCAAATAAAATTAAGAAAGCAAGATGGCTGTGGGAGTCAGGTCAGCCCACAAAGCAGAGCAGGGGGTCCTTTCTTGAGCAGCCCCCTTGCAGCCAGAATAGAGGCAAACACAGTGAGGTACACCGTGTGCTGCCACCGTCCTGGTGTCAAGATACCAAAGAAGCTGAGCAACAGTCAGATTTTGCAAAACAAAGGGAAAGTATCAGGTTGTGGAGACACATTCCCCTAACTCTAGGAAAACGTGATAGCTTGTTCCCCAGACAAGACCCAAGACGCAGTCCCCTACACAGTCTCCTGTGTCACAGTCTCTTGCGCCAGCCCCCTGGTCGGTGCAACAGAGCTGCTCCTCTGTGCCCACTTTATGGTGCTCACGCTGCTCTTTCACTGACTATGAAGTGTTGCTGATGATATGAGGTGTCTGAGGACTCTTAAACCAACTCTTTGTGTGAGTCTTAGACCCATTCTGTTCTGTCTCCTTTATTCACTTGTCCTTAAATCTCATCAGACTGGTAAAATTCAGTATGCAATTTATTAGGCAAAATGCACCAGCTATGAACTAGATAGATGATTCCCAAAAGCAGCAGCAGAGCCTTCAAGCCATCGAGGATCTTGGCACAGGTTAAACGAAGAAGAGTGGCCCAAAATACAAATACTCTACAAGGAGTCTTACCACCAATAGTAGGACACACTTGCAGCTTCTGCACACAAAAAGAGCACGCCTCCCCCAACAGTAACTCAGCAAATGGGAATGTGTTCCAAGGAAGAAATGCAAAACAAGAAAGAAATAGAAAGTATGTTCAAACATATCCATTGTCAAAGATGTCTGTGTTGTTTACAGTTATTTACTTTTAAAGAACTTGAAACAGCCTAAATGTCCAAGAATTGGGAAACTGATAAGTAAACTATTGTGTCAACTCAATGCTATATTATATTATCACTCAAATGATGTTTAAGAAAATTTTGTTGCACCATACGGAAGGCTCATGATGCAATTTACATCATATAGAAATTCATGTATATATATTAGAATCTCAACTTTTGGAGAAAAGTTCCTATGCATAGGATTAAAAGGTTGAAAGGAAAATCAATCAAATGCACCAAAAAAAAAAAACCCTTAGAATGATAAGACTATGGGTGACTTTTTTTCTTTTATCTATTTCCAAACTTTCTTTTATTGTGGTTACATCAGTCTCATCATAAAATATGTATAAATAAATTAAAACATCCAAGTTAACATAAAAATTATGAAACATATCACACAACTTTTTGAACTGTTATCTATAGATAGATAATTAGAGACACAGAGATAGAGATCATGAGAGGTCTGTGCTCAAAAGGATATAAGAGAATATTTCCCCGGAAATCAGCTGAAACAAAGAGGAGGAGTAAGAAGACATAGCAGGAAAAAGGTCCTTCAATAGCGAATGGGGGCAAAAAAAAAAAAAGCTACATAATGCGTGTTCTATTGTTACAACATTTCTCCCATGATGTTGATAAAGCCAAGGTGCAGCAATCAACTGTGCCACTGCCTAGACCAAACGATAATAGACAGTCATCATTTCCAGACCTCTCTCCAAAGTAATTTTTCAACACAATCGCTACTTAATTCTTCATGGCATCAGAGTGGTTTGGAAGTCCCACATTTCACCAGACACTTGCTTCTGGGAGAGTTGAAAGACGTTCAGATGTACAATAAAAGATAATGAAAAGATAATGCCTGATTCAATTCCTAGCCTTTAAATGCCATACCTGCCAGTGAAAGGGGGGGAAAGAAGTTCTGTCCATCTGTTGTATTTTTGCCTGCCCCATTAAATGCATCTATTTTACATATGGTCTTGAGACTTGATACTATTCATAGAAATTTAAACAGACCTTGTATTTGTTTTCTAGGGCTGTCATAATAAATACTACTGACTGGGTGGCTTAAACAATAGAAATGTATTTCTTCACAGTTGTAGAGGCTAGAAGTTCAAGATCAAAGTGTCAGCTAGGTTAGTTTATTTCAAAGTCTCTTTCCATGGCTTACAGATGGCCATCTTTTTCTGGTATTTTCACACGATCTTCCCCCGTGCGTTTCGGAGTCCGAATCTCTTCTTAAGGACGCTAGTCATATTTAGGTTAGGGCCCACCCACATGACTTCATGTTACCTTAAGTACATCTTTAAAAGGCCCTGTGTCCAAATACAGGCACATTCTGAGGTACTGGGGGTTAGGGTTTCAACATAGGAATTTGGGCAGGGGAAGGGGGGGGGGTCACAGTTCCATCTATACAGTCCTGAATCTTGCATTCTGGAAGCTCTTCATCTAAAACATAACTAACATGAGTGAACAAAAACAAAGTAAGTAGGCACTGAGGAAGCCCTGGACTCTGCTGTTTGGGGTGGAACTCGTGCTGGTATTAATCGGGGCTTTGTGTGCCGTGGTCCATTTTCCCTCAGGCCATCTGAACCACGTGATGAGCCACGTCACAGAGGAGTTCCTAGATCTTGCCCTACTCCTGAATCTAACCTCATGACCTGACACCATGACCTCTCAGATCCTCCTTGTGGGGCCCTGAACCGGTCATGTAACTGACCTTTGATTCTCCCCGAGCAGATCTTACAAATTGTTAAAGGGAGGGTGATTTAAAGACTCTGTGAAGACCTCTAGACACCAACTGTGTGCGCAGCCCTCCTCTCTGCTAGGGGCTAGAGGAGACAAAGACGGGGCCGCAGGAAGGGTTTGACACCTGCAAACAGCCCTGAAGCTGTTCAGAATTAGCAGAAGGGAGGCGGTTACTCTTCACGATGCACACATTAGGTGTCTGCTGAATTCATTGTTATCACAGGTTAGACAAAATGAAAAGGGAAATACCCTCAACTTCTAGCAGCTTAGCGGATTTGACAGACTGGCCATGAGCACTCCTCCAGAAGAAATTTTCCCCAAGTCTCATGGCCCTATCTTTTTATCTTGACTGCAACAGTCTTTCACTGATAGATAGCTATCACATTTAAAGAAAATATTTAAATTATGATTTTAAACAAAAGATATTTGGCCTGCAAACTACCCATTTTCCAAAGCCTCATCAAAAAGATGTCTGATTTTGTGACTGTTAGGCGGATCCACATTACGAATTTTCTCAAGGCAAGTTTTTCCTCCCCTTCTGCAAATCCGGTATCATGTCCCCCTCCCTCTCCTCAAAAAATCAATTTTCAGAAATAAATTTAGGTGTAAATCCAAAAGTATGCCTGTAGCTTGTCATTTCAATCAATAAAGCGACAAGTATTTGTTAAATGCTTCCTATGTGCCTAGCCATGTTCTAAGTGCTTGGAGACACAAAAGCAGCACAAGGAATCTCTATGGATCTATTTAAAACCTACCTATCACACTGAGAATGTCTCAAAGGTGCCAAAGGAAAAAGAGAGACAGAACTTCAGGAAGCTTTTTTCCTTTGTGAGCCTTTGAAACTCATCTATAATACTACAGAAGAGCTTTTGAAACTTAGATTCTTAAACAGGGAAAAAACAGATTGGCCTGAGGTTTGAAAGAGAGGTTGTTACAGCTACTATGAGGCCTTCTTCAGGGAAAATAGTTCTTTCGGTGTTTATGAGTTATTCACTTGAAAGGTAGCATCTAGCTGGCTGACACTGTGGGTGTTTGGGCAAAACTTCCATATGTTTCTGGAAGGCAGTTTTAAATCACAAGAACATAGAGAAACACAGAGAAGACAGCAGACATCAGAGATAAAGAAGACTTGGCTGTATTATACACAGAATAAAACAATATATGTCAAAGGCAGAGCTGCCCTAAGCCCTAGTTAGTGGATGTAGGAGGCCAGGGTAACCCTCATTTTGAGATGATCATCCCAGGAATCGTCTTCTCTACCATAATTTTTAAATCCAAAGGTCAGAATGGTACCGCCTCAAGAGTCTGACACAAATAAAGCAGTTAATTCAAGACCCAAGATTATCAAGTAGTTGAGGTTTAAAGATGGGTGATTCACTGAAGTCGAATTCAGACACCCCTTGTTTTGCACAGTCCCAAGGAGTACAAACTGCAGTTACTACGGTTTAGTTAAATAACATCAGTCATTCAATACAACAATTCAAATTTCAGTGACCACCATTTAGTAACTCAAGTCTCACATTAGATACAAACTTTGCTGCTAACCTTCCCTCCACAAATCACAACGTAACAGACGGTCATCACACTCAGTGACCGCTCACATCATTTCTTTCCAAGTCTGCCAGTGGCTGGACACTGCACGTTCATTGCTTATTTATTTCACAGTAAATAGTACAGTTGTATGAACTCCTTGTCTCCCAGCGATAAATTAATGAAGCAGTTTACAAAAAAGATTAACTGCAGGAAAGAAACAAAAAGTGGTAACACTGGAAGTAAAATAGGCTGCAAGTAGAAGATATGAAAAATGGCAAAAGAAAGGAGATCCAGGCATCCATGAGGCTCTGGTCTAAACTATAGTGACAAGACTCAGTGAATATAAAAAACCAAGGTAAAGTTGCTCCCACATATTTTAGTTTAAATTGTATCAGTAGGAGCAACAGAAAGCCAGTTATGGTTGAAATGGAGCACTTACTTCTACTATGGATTGAGACTGCAAGAAAAAAATCATTCAAATCAGGTCAGCCAGCATTCAGGCCGAATGGTAAAGTTAGCTGGCATATGAAAAGAAAACATGAATTAAAGGGAGACCAGAAAAGAACCTCTCACTGCCAGTAAAAGTTTCCATCATTTCATATGTTGGCATGAACTGACTAATGTTACACCGTCTGATGAAGTGGTTAGCACAAATAAGGATGCTCGTGTGAAATTCGAATCCAGATTGCAAGGGTTAGTTAAAGCAGGTAGTCCCTGGTGGCTCAGACGGTAAAGCGTCTGTCTACAGTGTGGGAGACCTGGGTTCGATCCCTGGGTCAGGAAGTTCCCTGGAGAAGGAAATGGCAACCCACTCCAGTACTCTTGCCTAGAAAATCCCGTGGACGGAGGAGCCTGGTGTCCATGGGGTCGCAGAGTCGGACACGACTGAGCAACTTCACTTTCACTTTTTGATGCTTTCAGATACGAAAGTGGCTGTGACAAAAGCCGTACCGGTGTGCCAGAGGAAGTGATACTGCAAGAAGAAAGAACTCTCAGACCTTTCATGACATTAAAAGCACAGAGAATAAAATGTTGAAAGCTGATTCAAACTTAAAAAAGATTATGACAATTTGCCAAGGCATAAAAATGTTCCCTGGTAGCTCAGCTGGTGAAGAATCTGCCTGCAATACAGGAGACCTGGGTTCGAACCCTGGGTTGGGAGGATCCCCCAGAGAAGGGAAAGGCTACCCACCCCAGTATTCTGGCCTGGAGAATTCCGTGGACTGTATAGTCCATGGGGTCACAAAGAGTCGGACACGACTGAGCGACTTTACTCACTTCAGAGTACTGATAGGTGGTACAATGTGGAGGAGCCTTGAGATATCACGCTAAGTGAAAGGGGCCAGTCACAGAAGACTACATACTATATAATTCCACCAACATGAAATGCCCAGAATGGGTAGCTCTATAAATACACAAAGTAGATCGGTGTTTGCTTAGGGATGGGGGAAGGTGGAATAGGAGGGTGATAGCTCCAGGGTATGGGGCCATCTGTTTAAACATGTCAGAGAACTCTCAAAATAACCAGGATGCAAAGGACCGAGACTCCAAAGAAAGGGAAGCTCGCTAAAGTGAGTTCAATATTCTGTTCCCCCTTTTTCTCCTCAGAAAAATGATGGTTCTTAGGCTTTATGGGGGGATGCAGGGAGGGCAGGAGGGAGAGTGAGAGGCAAGGCAGTCTACAAATAAATGAATTTATCAAATTTACTAGTAATTTTTTTCAGTGTCATTGAAGCAATGAAATTAAAAGAAGCTTGCTCCTTGGAAGAAAAGCTATTACAAACCTATAGAAGCATATTAAAAAGAAGAGACATCACTTTGCCAACAAAGGTCCTATACAGTCAAAGGTATGGTTTTTCCAGTAGTCATGTACGGATGTGAGAGCTGAACCATAAAGAAGGCTGAGGGCTGAAGAACTGATGCTTTCAAATTGTGGTACTCGATAAGAATCTTGAGAGTCCCTTGGAGAGCAAGGAAATCAACCCTGAATATTCATTGGAAGGACTGATGCTGAAACTGAAGCTCCAATACTTTGGCCACCTGATATGAAGAGTCGAATTATTGGAAAAGACCCTGATGCTGTCAAAGATTGAGAGCAGGAGGAGAAGGGGATGACAGAGGATGAGATGATTGGATGGCATCACTGACTAATGGGCATGACTTTGAGCAAACTCAGGGAGATACTGAAGGACAGGGAAACCTGGCAGGCTGCAGTTCATGGGGTGGCAAAGAGTTGGACATGACTTAGCAACTGAACAACAACCACCAGTAAACAAGGTTAATAGACAACAAGAATAAACTATAAGGAAATGAGATTTGAAAAATGATACAATGGTAACTCTCATCTCCCTCCTCCCCAATGGAAAGAAATAAAGATAATGCTAAGTCAGGTCCGACTCTTATGATCCCATGAACTGTAGCCTGCCAGGCTCCTCTGTCCATGGGATTCTCCAGGCAAGAATACTGGAGTGGGTTGCCATTTCCTTCTCCAGGGGAACTTCCCAACCCAGGAATTAAACCCAGGTCTCCCACATTGTGGGCAGATGCTTTACCAACTGAGCTACACAGGAAGGGCCTCTTCCCAGTGGAGCTCAGATTTACCATCTGATGATGAATGTAACATCCTGAAGGGAGTCATACGGCCCATATTTAAATAACTGAACTCCTGTTTATCCAACAAACAAGAGTACGCGCAGGTATTCCTTTCAGGCGGGCCCTCAGAACAGCTCTCCAGGCATTCAGCTGCGAGGAAACTCAACACCCCAGATGCCACGGTAGTTCCGGGCACACCTTCCTGAGCTCTGGGAGAGAAGAAAGGAAGTTAATCATACAGCAGATACAATCGACAAGCTCACCTTCAGTCACCCTTATTCTCAAGGGGCACTGATTCTGTAAGGAGACCTCCTTGGGCCTGGCAGAGAGGCTCTCAGAAACGTAAAAAAAAGGTTAAGAGCCAGAGGTCAAGAAGCCTGGTTGGTGAGCCTCAGAGTTTGATGGAGAGCCTGCTTTAAAGACTGCTAGCACTTCTTCCACTGCTGCATCAATGACTGTTTGGAAAAATGATTATTAACAAAGGGTTATTAATGCCATTAATCCACAGACCTCTAAGACCCAAAGCACAAGTGGAGAACAATACCAAACAGAATTTACAGAAAAACAGTCATACGAATGTTTCATAGCCGTCTGGAAATGACAGCAACCATCCATTGCCTGGGGTAGAAATCAAAATTAAAACTAAACTGAGTTATCTGCTTTGCCAAACACATTAGCAGAGCTTTTTTTTAATAATAATTTTCACACACAGAAAGAGAGATGGGCGCCCTTGTATCTCCTGGGGAGTGTGTTAATGTGTCTTCAAACGCTGTGGAAGCTTAAGCGTAAAAGAGAAATTCAAACAAGGCTAGTTCTAGTCTGAATGCCGCAAGGGGACACGTGCTGTGGGGATGGGGGGCAATATGTCCTAGGCCACCTCGTGTCTAAGTCAGTTGAAAGAGCTCTTACTTGAAATAAGTACAGCCCTCCACCTACAGCGAATAGGAAGACTACTCTCTGCCCTCATGCTGTTGACCTGGCCTTTCAGTCAGGAACCAGGAACGGCCTTAAAAGAGACCTAAATCTACCGGCAAACTGTGAGAAAGAAGAGTTTGGTAGAATGCATTTCAGAATTCAGGCTGAAAACATACTCTCAGTACAGCCTTCCAGCACACCCACCCGCCATACCCACACCCCACACATACTCACACACATTCACTCTTTCTCTGTTTCTTTCCTTTATTTTCAAAGCATACCTCCTCCTAATCCTCTCTCTCTCTTTTTTTTTTTTGGCGGGATTTTAGTTCCCTGACCAGGGATTGAACTCAGGCCACCGCAGTGAAAGCATGGAGAGTCCTAACCACTGGACCACCTGGGAATTCCCTTAATCACTTTCCCCTCTCTACCAGCTAATCTTCCTCTGTCTGCCCCTTAAATACGCACAAAGGTTAGTATGCCTGCCTTTGTCCTCTTTAAGGTTTACGCCTTCTTGTTGAGTGGTCTCAGATTCTTCTGTTGCTTCAGGAACTATCTCTACGCTAACAACTTCCAAATCCAAACCTCCAAACCTTCATGAACTTTCCTCAAAAATACTGCATCTATAGTTTTTGTATTGCCTTCAAATGTACACATCTAAAATGGAATTTTCCACAGTCAGAATTGAAAGAGACACATGTACCCCAATGTTCATAGCACCACTGNAAAAAAAAAAAGAATATTGAAGTGGGTTGCCATTTCCTCCTCCAGCGGGTTTTCTCGACCCAGGGATCGAAACTATGTCTCTTGTGACTTCTGCATTGGCAGGCAGGTTCTTTATCACTTGTGCCACACACAAAAATGAGGCCAAAGGCAGGAGCTATTCCAAAAATGGAGTGGTGGAAGCTGGATAAATAAATATGACAAGTGGTTCCTTGAGGAACCCGTGAACTAAAAGGGAAAAATCCAAGGCAGTGCCTGAGTAAAGCTGCACGAAATCCCCAAGCCTGGCTTATCTTCATTTCCACCCTGGGTTTCTTCTCCATGTGACAGGGTCAAGAGAGGCCCAGACATTCCCAGAAACTTCCCAGAGAGAATTATCAAATTTTTGGCTAGCTTTAATTTTTGACACCCACAAATGGATGCTTTTACGTACACACAGGGTAAGAGAATGGTTTGCTGGGCTCCAGAAAATCGGAGGATATTGTTTTTAAAGAATTATATCTTGTTCACTCTAGGAAGGTGGTAAGGGGCGCAGGCTTGAATTTGGGGGACAAATACCTTTCTTTGATGCTGTCAGAGCATCTCTGTGATATGGTCCATGTACACAAAGTCCTTCACAAAGAGGGCAAAAGTCTCTTGTGGACATGAGGCTGGAGTTAGTCGTTCACCTGTCCCCTCCACCACTGTGATGTGCCTGCTTGGCGGTCAGACTGGGTCAAGTGCTCTTTTTTTTTATTGAATTGGGCACTGAAGGGTCTGGAGATCAAGAGGAGATNTTCACAAAGAGGGCAAAAGTCTCTTGTGGACATGAGGCTGGAGTTAGTCGTTCACCTGTCCCCTCCACCACTGTGATGTGCCTGCTTGGCGGTCAGACTGGGTCAAGTGCTCTTTTTTTTATTGAATTGGGCACTGAAGGGTCTGGAGATCAAGAGGAGATCGTAGAACATCTGGTAGCAGTTGAAGATCGCCGTCTTTATTCCTTTGATGTTGGAGTCAACGTGCATGCTAAGTCATTTCAGTTGTGTCAGACCCTTTGCGACCCTACGGACTGTAGCCCACCAGGCGCCTGTCTATGGGATTCTCCAGGCAAGAATACTGGAGTGGGTTGCCATGCCCTCCTCCAGGGGATCTTCCTGACCCAGGGATTGAACACACATCTCTTAAGTCTCCTGCACTGGCAGGTGGATTCTTTACCACCGGTGCCACCTGGGAAGCCCTGAGGCAAGAGATGAGGGCAAGAAATGTGCTGACCTGTCTTCCTGCCCTTTCTGTGGCCTGAATACCGCTCCCCACCTTTGCAATGGACTTGACCTGGCTGAAGGCAAGTGTTGACCATTAGAGAGCATGAGTGGTGGGGGTGGGGCAGGAGGCACGGTCATAGCCCATCCCCACCCCACTCTGATCAATGTCACCTTCTGGGAGGATTGTGCACCAGGGGTTGAGATATCTCAGAGGCAAACAAAGAGTTCATTATTAACCTGGTTCGTTTGTTCCACGTGGCCCAGTGTTTGCTTGCTATCTTATTGACGAATTTGGTAATCGTCAGCTCGGTTAATAAGTTCTGCAGACCTGAGTCCTCGAGTTGTCTTTAGATCTGTTTAATATTGCTACGTCCTGGGTTTGCCAACCCATCCTATCACAGCGAGAAAACACCGGACAAATGCTCATTGTGAGAAGGCACTGGGACAGGGGCCTTGGACCCCAGAGTCAGACTTGGGTTTGATCCCAATTCTGCATTTCTGCAAATAAATAGTTCTTATTATGTCTATGCTCCCCAGGTGGCGCTAGTGGTAAAGAACTCAGCTGCCAATGCAAGAGACATAAGAGACACACGTTTAGTCCCTGAGTTGGGAAGATCCCCTGGAGGAGGAGGACATGGTGACCCACTCCAGTATTCTTGCCTGAAGAATCCCGTGGACAGAGGAGTCTGGTAGGCTACAGTCCATGGGGCTGCAAAGGGTGGGATACCACTGGGCAACTAGGCACACACTTTACGTCTACACTCACACTCGCAATTATCTCTCCTAGGTCCACTTCCTGTCTGAACCTCTTGCTCAGCTGTGGATGTGATTCTGGGAATCTGCTAATTGTGGAGTTTCCATTCCTTCGGAGGCACACACAAAAAGCAATTTTATTCATTCTGACCACTGTTCTGTCCCTTTATAATAGCTCGAGCAGATTGTTCTACTTCCTGAAAATCCCACAGGTAATAAAAGGATCCGATTACTTTGGAACGTCATTCTCCTGTCCAAAGCCAAGCTCTGTCTCTCCCCCATCAGAGGAGAAGGTGGGGGGGCACAAACCCAAGCAGAATAGGGAGGGGCAGACTCCATGACCCTGTAATCTCAGGAGAGATGATGCCAGGAGCG
>SJYA01001164.1:502601-548237 GCA_006410615.1 Neotragus moschatus | reverse complement strand
GCAAGGGGGTCCCCTGCTATAGTCTCTGTGGGCCACAAGGAGCTAGGGTGTGGTCTTCTCCCCTCTAGGCTTTCTTGGTCACAGGGCACTTCTCTGATGAAAGCTACCCCTGGCAACGTTCGTGCTGTGGGGAAAATAACCACTGTCCTCAGGGTAACTGGAGACCTATTGGGATTACACAGAACAATCGGCCCAGGGGTTAGAGAACTGTGGCTGGCCCCGGGTTCCTGGTTACAGTTGCCCAGGCTGCACACCGCACAAGTCTGGTGTCACTTCACCTTGAGGTGATCAGAGACGATAGCTTATCACAAGTTTCTGGCAGAAGGCAGTCAGGTGTCAACATAAAGGTTGAAAGCAGGGTTCGTGCCACCACCACGCCCTCTCCAGGCAGAGGTCAAGCCCTCTCTTCGCAGAACATCAAGTCCTGCTCCCTGTCTGCCACAAAGATCCTAGAAGCCAGAAACCAAGAGCCCATTATCCACAGATTCCCCAGCCGGAAGATCCCCACTGGATCTCATTTAGCACCTTGGTGACCTCATCTGCCTCAGGCTTTCCGGGGCCTCAGGCTGAGATTTCTATCACGGATGGAGGGACGTCCAAAGACCCTCAAACCAAGCCACCGTGCAAAGAGGGAAACAGGAGGGGGAATGGGGTACCCAGTGAAACTCGGAGTCAGATTCAGTTTCTGGTGTTTGTTTGTTTGTTTGTTTTTTGGCTTTTATTGTTCCGTGGCTCAGTTATGTCCGATTCCTTATGACCCCATGGACAGCAGCACGCCAAGCTTCCCTGTCCATCACCAACTTCCAGAGCTTGCTGAAACTCATGTTCATTGAGTCGATGATGTCATCCAACCGTCTCATCCTCCATGGTCCTCCCCTCCCGCCCTCAGTCATCCCCAGCATCAGGGTCTTTTCCAGTGAGGCGGCTCTTCACATCAGGTGGTGTTTGTGGCTGCCCTGGGTCTTCACTGCTGCATGTGGGTTTCCTCTAGTTGCAGCGGGCAGGATCCGCTCTAGCTGTGGTACCTGGGTTTTTCGTTGTGGCGGCTTCTCTTGTTGCGGAGCATGGGCTCTAAGCACGTGCGCTCAGTAGCTGTGGGTGCACAGGCTTAGCTGCCCTGTGGCATGTGGGATCTCTTGGGCCAGGGATAAAACCCATGTTCCCCATGTTAGCAGGTGAACTCTTAACCACTGGAACACCAAGGAAGTCCTAGGCTCTGTCTTTTAAGGGCCAAGTCTAGAATTTAAAGGAGGTTGCATAAAAAGAAGCAACAATTGGGTATAGTGACCTCCAACATCCAGCAGCATCATGGAAAACAAAATAATTTGTGAAATGTAATAATTGACATTAATGTCATATACAATTTACAATTACGGTCATTTTAGCAAATACCTTCTGAACCATAACCCTAATTAGTGTGTGTCTGTAAGTGAATCACACACACCTTCCTCTGAATTTCCCTGATGGCAATACTAAAGTACTAGCTTCTGTGGACATAAGCTTGCTGTCTGTGTGGCAAGGGTGCTTATAACTTAAGAGAGACAAGGAAAAGTAAACTAAGAATATTTTAAGCTTTTAATTTACATGTGGATTTTGTTATGGACCTGGGGTGCATCCAGATGGTTTTTATTTCCCTTTGATGTATATTTGATGAACAGGATTCTTTAGATCCATAAATGGAAAGGCTTCTTAATGTGAAGAGAAGTATCTCAGTTAGTCAGTGCCACCTGCTGGCAATCTGAGGGTGCTGCAGGCTAGCTATATTTCCGAATGAGGGGTGAAATGTTTAGTTGCTAAGTCAGATCTGATTCTTTTGCCAACCCATAGGCTGTTGCCCTCCAGGCTCCTCTGTCCATGGGATTCTCCAGGCAAGAATACTGGAGTGGGTTACCCTTTCCTTCTCCAGGGGATCNCAGGCTAGCTATATTTCCGAATGAGGGGTGAAATGTTTAGTTGCTAAGTCAGATCTGATTCTTTTGCCAACCCATAGGCTGTTGCCCTCCAGGCTCCTCTGTCCATGGGATTCTCCAGGCAAGAATACTGGAGTGGGTTACCCTTTCCTTCTCCAGGGGATCCTCCTGACCCAGCAAGCAAGCCTGCTTCCGCTGCATCGGTGGTGGATTCTCTATCACTGAGACACCTGAGAAGCCCCAAGGGGTCAATAGTTACCAGGAAAAATCCAGGCAGAAGAGAAATTCTTTAGGTTGGTGGAAGGATATATAGGTTGTATAGAACAGACAGTAACCAAACAATGCCACAGTCAAGAAGGTATCACAGGGATGCATTCTAAGCTCTCACAACTAAAAGAAAATAACCTCACTTTGCTTTTTGGGGGGAGTACATTTTCCAGAAGGAAAATACCAATTATGTATTAAAATAGGTGGTATGCCTTATTTTCACCCCATATGCACCCTAATTTTCAATGTATTCCTTCAGGAGATCACCCGAACCTCAATCAGAGTACACTTCTGCTTTATAATAAAATGGGAAAGGTTCATTTTTCAGAAACATGTTTTAGTAGGCTGCTGGGCACATCTCTTCCTAAAAGCAGGAAATCCTTAACTGAGCCAACTTCATCATCCCACTCCTTTTATTCTCAATTATATGAGACTATATCATCTTAGACACTGGTTTTTCTTTTCTCTTTTTCCATATCCAAATGAAGACATGTAGGGGTTAAAACAAACAAACAAAACAACCTGCATAAGGAGGACACACCAGGACTTCCCTGGTGGTCAAGTGGTCCAGACTCCACACTTCCAGTGCAGGGAGCGAGGGTTTGAACCTCATTAGTGAACTAAAAGGGGCTTCTCTGGGGCTCAGCAGGAAAGAATCTGCCTGCCAGTGCAGGAGATGTGAGTTTGATCCCTGGGTCAGGCAGATCCCCTGGAGAAGAGAATGGGAACTCACTCCAGTATTCTTGCCTGGAGAATTCCATGGACAGAACCTGGTGGGCTACCAGGTTCTGTAATAGCCAGAGATCAATAGAGGCTGAGCAAATAAACAACAGTGAACTAAGATCCCATATGTCTCAGGGCGCAGTGAAAAAAAAACAGGACTCAGCAGAGAATTCAGATTACAAGGTGATTTACTGAGTTAGCGGCATGCGAGCAAGGTCTTCCCGTGATCGGCCAACACAGGCATTAGTGCGTTTCAGAGGAGTTTAGAGGAAGGAGAGGCTGGTAGGGTCAAGAGGACCTCGAAGTCAGGGCCTGGTCCTCTGGGGACGTGCAGAGCTCTCTAAAGGGGCCTGAAGTTCATCTCAGGGGCAAGTGGGTGGAGATGCCTCCATACTTGCAAAAGCAACTTTCACGCCTCACTCCTCCCTGAAAAAGAAGCAGGGGAGGGGAAGGTGAGGGCTGATACTCCCTGAGAAGCAGCAACCAACACTTTGATTCTCTCCAACCCGGAAAGAACATCCTCCAAAGAAAGAAAAACCTTCCTAGTAGCTTCCCAACTTCCTGCCTGGGCTCTGGCTGCAGCTCCAGTGATGCCCAGGCTGCCCCCACTTTTATGGACCCCCAGGATGCTGCTGGCCCCACATGGACTGCGGTGGGGCAGGGGGCACACACTCACTGGCTCTTCCGGCGGTATTGCTGCAGCGCTTTCTCCGCCACATTCTCCATGAAGTTAGGACTGGAGACTTCCTGCGGGACCGTCACTGTGATGGGGAAGGAGTTGAAGAGTTTCACAACCACCTTGGTGAGGCCAGATGGGATGCTGGGGTCAGAGCTGTGGGAATTCACCTGGAAGGAGAAAAGAAAGGTCACGAGGGGGCAGGGATGACAGCCACCACGGACTCGGGTGGCAACTAAAGTCAGGCTTCATTCAGATCCACGGACCCCTTTGCTTTTCACTCACCTCCACGTTGTATACAACTCGAGGAACAGAAATGCCCTAACCCTACAGACACACTAGTCTTCGGGGAGTAGACACCTTCCACAAAGGGCCAGTCCAGGGGGACCCCAACCAAGTAAAATATGGTTTCGAGCCGCCTGCTTCCTTTGGGCAGCCACTGGCCAGATGGTGATAGAAATGGCAGCAGGGAGAGAAAAAGAATCATTTCCTGGTACTAGAGAGAAGCTTCTTCTCACTGGAGAACAACGGGCCAGTTCATGAGGCCTCCTACGTGGGTCAGGGCAGCTCTCCAGAAAGAGCTCTCGCTTTGCAGCTGGACGGGTGATCACCCCCAGGTGGCAGACGCGGGGTAGGTAAGCTGTTGAACCGTGCCCTTTCCTCATCCATGAAATGGGACTGTGACACTCCGCCTCGCTGGGCGACGGGGCCTCCATGCACCGCTGTGCCTGAGGGTTCGCTCCCTGCGGCAGGACACGTGCTCCATCGAAAGCGGACATGCCCCCGTGAACATCTTGATCCCGTTCCACCCCCGGGGAGGACCACACGACCTCCAGACCGCACCGTGGGCGCAGCGGCTGTGCGCGGCCAGCTCGGACTCACCGTGGAGACCTGCAGGTAGTACTGGTCGTCGCTCTGCGTGAGGTTGGCCAGCTGGGACACCCAGGTGAACTGCTCGTTCAGCTGCTTGAGCAGGGCCGACGTGTTGAGCATCTTCTGCTGGTAGGACTGCAGCAGCTGGTCGTACAGCCTGCTGAACTTCTCCGCCAGCTGCAGGGACGCGTTCAGCTGCTGGCGCAGCAGCATCTGGGTCGGGTTGCTGACCGAACAGTCTGCCCAGAGAGGCAAAGAACACAGACAGATGACGGAAATGTGAAGGGAGAGCTCAACAGGGATGAAGACCCATGGCAACCGGGTCACGCAGCCAGGACCTGAGCTACAGCTGCTCAGAATGCCATCTTTCCACCAAGCGTCCGCAGTCAGCCCAAGCCAAAGCAGAGAGCTGGCCCTGAGGGTGACGCAGCACATGCCGTCTTCATCGGGAAAGTCTCGCTCTCAGAGACGGTGTCGGCTGAAGTAAACTGTCTTGGTGACATCGCTGATTTCTCTTTGGGTGCAAGACCCTGTCTCCCTGGAGATGGGCAAGGAGGGGCGTTGCCGCACACCTCAAGAAGCACGGCCTCGGGGCTCCGTGTGCTCAGACCAGGAGAGCCTCTCCCTGCCCTGTCCCCTAGGAATCGTTTCCAGAAATGGCGGATGTTATCTGTAGCTGCTATTTGTCCGGTGCTGCTATGCCTATCAGGGAAGGCAATGGCACCCCACTCCAGAACTCTCGCCTGGAAAATCCCATGGACGGAGGAGCCTGGTGGGCTGCCGTCCGTGGGGTCGCTAGGAGTCAGACACGACTGAGCGACTTCACTTTCACTTTTCCCTTTCCTGCACTGGAGAAGGAAATGGCAGCCCACTCCAGTGTTCTTGCCTGGAGGATCCCAGGGACGGGGGAGCCTGGTGGGCTGCCGTCTATGGGGTCGCACAGGGTCGGACACGACTGAGGCGGCTTAGCAGCAGCAGCAGCAGCTATGCCCAGGCATTGCCAAGCACTCTGCGTAGCAGTGATCGCTGATGGTCTGATGTATTCTGATGTCCAGCAATGAAACAGGATCACCGAGCTAAATCGTTTACCTAAAGTCATAGGATGAACGATTTGGGAGGTCAGGATGGTGAACCCAGAGCTGTAACTCCTAAACTCGGGCTCTTGCTGCTCAGTCTATGGCTCTGGAAAGTTCTCCAAGCCAGCCCATATCTATAGAGTTGGAAAGTCTGGACCTAAGAACCTAGGTAGCAGAAGAGCCAGCCAGGATCCTCGGACCAGGAGCACACAGGCACTGAGGGCTGTGGGTCCAGGTTTGCCTGCCTGCCTGCCCACCGCGGCTGGCTGCCAACCTCTCCAGAGAGTGGGGAAGTTCATTGCTTTTGGTCCCCACCTCCAACCCTACCCACTGCAGATGGTGACATAGACAAGAGTAGAAACAACACTCTCTTTAAACACTCTCTCTCTGTTTTTCTCTCCCTTAATTGTTGAAAAATATCCCCAAAAAGAGCACATGAAACTCAAGCAAGTCAGGGAAAAGGAGAAGTTCTTTGCATGCTTCATCATGCTGGTTGTAATCATTTCTATCAAATTAAAATAAAACGTCAGGTGGAGCAAGACATAGGATTATGAACAACAGGCTGGGCTGAGAAATACGCACAACTACCAAACTCTCTGTGCCAGGGAGTCATTGAAAATAAGGACAGTCACTGGCAACCGGGATGCAGCCTAGGGCAGTGGCTCTCACCTGGGGTGGCGCTGTCCCCAGGGATATTTGACAAGGTCTGAAAACACTTTTGGTTGTCACAACTGGCAGGGGTAGGGGGGGAGGTGGTGGGAGGTTACTGGCATCCAGGGGCTAGAGGCCAGAGATGCTGCTAAACCTACAGTGCACAGGGCAGCCCCCATCACAAACAGTGATCTGGTCCAGGGACTTGCCCAGTGGTCCAGTGGTTGAGAATCCACCTTGCAATGCAGGGGTCACAAGTTGATCCCTGGTTGGGGAACTAGGATCCCACGCTGCATGCCGAAACTACTGAGCCGACCCACTGCGATGTATGACGCAATGAGGATCCTGAATGCCACAACTAGGACCCAATCCAGCCGGATAAAAGTATTTTTTAATAGTTATTTTTAAATGATGAAGCCTATCATTTAGAAAGAAAAGAATGATCTGGTTCAAAATGCCAAGCATATGGAGACTGCAAAAGTCCAGTCTGGAGGTCCCAGGCAGCACACACATGCTTCAACGGTTGCAAGCACCTTAGATAAGAGGTCATAAGTCTTCCTTAATGTAGGAAAGAAAACCAGCGTTTCAGGAAGTTGTGATCAGGGACGGTTAAGATCAGTAGCAGGGACACCAATCTGAGCTTGGGCGTCAGTAGGTCTCTTCTTCTGGCCCTAAGGTGACCTTCTCACCGTGAGGCACTATGTGTTTATGGCTTTCTAACTATGATATGTTATGGGCTAAACCCAAAACGTGGGTTTGTGGACTCACCTCACTCCTTCACAGGTCAGCCTCCTATAGCACTCGTACTTTTAGAAGCAGTGGCTTCTAAAATCACAGCACTGAGACTAGAAATATTTAACTAGACTCTGAAGGGCTGCCCAGGCACCCAAAAGAATTAAGTGCAAAGCAAACACGCCCCCACCCCTCTTCCCCTGGCCGGATCGATTCACTCAGTACAGGGAAATAATTAACTCCTTCCTTCCAGGCATAGACTTTTGTGAGCCAGGAAGTTTTGTGTGTCAACTGCTTTTATAGCTGTTGACCTCCAAGTAGGAAGAATTCAGTCCCCTTGATAAAACAGAGAGCAACAGCCGAAGAGAGCTATTTCCTTTAACTCAGGTACCAACCAACCACAGGGAAGGTGGCCAGAAAGTGAAGGTACCCCAAGGAGAGACCACATGTTCAGGGCCGAGAACACAGCAGCCCTGGTGGTGAACACCTCCCAAATACCCCCCAGGAGGGGCGTCCAGTAATCTTGGCAGGTCACCAAACTTTCTCTGACTCAGTCTCCTCCTCTGTAAGAAAAGCAGCCATCCCAGTTACTCTAGGGAGAAGAGTAAATGTTTGTAAAGTGTTGAGAAGAAGGGTATTTAGTAACAAACACACAGCAAGAGTTTGTTTAATAGTCTCCGTACTGTCAAAGCGCTTCCTCGATGGCTCAGTGGTAACAATCTGCCTGTCCATACAGGAGGCTTGGGTTCAATCCCTGGGTTGCGAAGAGCCCTTGAAGTAGGAAATGGCAACCCACTCCAGTATTCTTGCCTTGGAAATCCCATGGACAGAGGAGCCTGGTGGGCTATAGTCCATGGGTTGCAAAGAGTCAGACACGACTTAGCGACAAAACAACAGAACAACAACATACTGTCTAAATCTTCGTCTGCAGCCAAAAAGGAAGACGTATACTAGGTTTGGCCCCTGGGAACAGACTAACTGGAGGAAGTCACAGGATGACAGCTTTTTAGAAAGCATGGCCACCACTCCCAAAGTCAGCCTGTTAACCATGAGCTGATGTGGTAAGTATTCTGTCTCCTGACCTCAGGGACAACTCTGCATATTAACCCGAAACCCCAGATGGGGATCCAGGCAGAGCCAAGCAAAGGACAGTCCCCCCCACCAAGAGCCACAGCTGGAAGGCAGCAGAGCTGGCATTAAACTCCCACCCACCTGACCCCCTCAAGGCAACCCCAGTGAGGTGCTGGGGACCTGAAGACACAGGAGACCAGCGGGTCCTTGACTCACCCACTTCCAGGATCTCCTGGCACTTCTCGCACTGGTCCTTCATCCGCAGGCAGCCCGTGGAGTTGTGGCGGATCTCCTTACACACAGTGCGGTCGTTGTTTTCTGGGAACACACGGGGACAAGTCACACAGAGCAACATGGGTTGCCCCCATCTCTCTGAGCCCTTCCACACCACTGTCAAGCCCTTTGAGGTGATTCTGCGGGCAGAGCAGGTTGGCATCTGGCTATCTGCCTGAAGACCGCTGGGCCTCCAGGCTCAGACCAGCAGTGGACTCCCTGCAGTGGGACCAGGAGGTGGTTCCTGGGCCCCCTGAGCTGGGCGTGGCCACCCTCTCACCACCTTCACCGGCTGACACCTCTCCCGCCTCCACAACCCCTTAGCTGTGTGTGCCTCTCTTTGGCATCATAACCCAGTTTGCTCTGCATTCTGTCTTGTCTCATTCTCTCCCCCTGGCCAGGCAGCAAGCTCCTTGAAGGCAGGAGTGAGATTTACCTTGGAACCTCCTTATAACACAGGGCGACCCCCCGGCTGCAACCTTATGGATACGCAGGAAATGCTTGTTCAGGTCAATTTGTTCTTTAGCTGCTAAGTTGAATCAGATTCTTTTGCGACCCCATGGGCTGTAGCCTGCCAGGGTCCTCGGTCCATGGGTTTCTCCAGGCAAGAATACTGGAGCAGGTTGCCATTTCTTTTTCCAAGGAATCTTCCCAGCTCAGGGGTCGAACCCACGTCTCCTGCATTGGCAGGTGAGTTCTTCAACACCGAGCCACTAGAGAAACCTGTTTAAGTCAGTACCCTCCTGTATTTCCAATCCATTACAAGCCAAAACCCAGAGCTGGTCCAACTGTAAGCATTTAGGCAATGGGGTTGGCCAACCAGTGTCTATTGGTTCAATGAAAGAAATCACTTCTAAAAGTTTCAGCTTTTCGTGTCCATGTTAGAGTTCATTCATTCAAAAGATACTTGCTATGTGCCCATTCTCTACCAGACCCTAAGGTTATAGCCACAAACAGCTTTCTTAACTGTACAGTGAGCTGATTATATAATTCATTGCCAATATATGCATGGCATCCATATAAAGCACCTGAGTTCCCAAGACAAAGGGCTCTAGCCCTTGAGGGCAGGGGTCCACAACCTTTTTGGTTCAAGGGGTCAGTTTTGTGGAAGACAGTTTTCCCATGGACCAGGGAGGGGGTGGGTGGGGGATGGCTTCAGGGTGATTCAAGAGCATTACATTTATTGTGTACTTTCTGTCTATTAGTCTTACACCAGCTCCACCTCAGGTCAACAGGCATTAAATCCCAGAGGCTGGGGACCCCTACCCTAGAGGAAATAGTGTCATGCCCACCAGCTGTTGGAAGGAGCCTGGAAAATTCAAAAGAATACCAGAGTTACAAGGCCTGTAGGGTTAGATTTGACCATCCAAGGGGATTTCCTGCCGGGTGGGGGGGTGGTCCCAGTGTGAGGAACTCCGCCCATGGCAAAGGTCATGAGGAAGGAAGCTTGGCATATGCAAAGGTGTGATCAAGCCTCAGGAAACCCCCTGCCCCGGGCATTTCCCCCTTTTTTAATTCATCTCCTGCACTGCAGGCTGATTTTTTACAGCTGAGCCAGCAGGGATGTCCATGAACCCTTGGGCATGTCCCTACACTCCCTGTCAAACAGGGATGGTAGCCCCCTCCCCAGGTTGCTCTTTGGGGGATTCAGATGATACAGGCCAAGTCCTGGGCACAGATCTGAGCATCTAAGACTCCCTGCCTCCACACTTCCTTAGCTCCTTAGCTATTCATACGTCTCTTCAGCATCACAGCCTGTTTGACTGGGTTAAGCATCTCAAAGAACTGAGTTTTCCTCCCCCTCCTTCTCACCTGTGAATTCCGTCATGGGGAAGTGGTAGGGAGTCCTCTGCATGTGGGCGTCCATGGCCTGCTGGGCCTGGTGGATCATGTCATAGAAGGGCTGAAACACATCGTGGAAGTTGAAGGGCTCCAACAAGGGGAAAGGCATCACGTTCCGGGCAAAGCGGGACTTGGGATTGAAGAAGAGTGACCCCCTCGGGAATGAGCTGAAGGGAGAGTAGTAGTGAGTGTCCTGGGGCCTCCGGGGGAAGAACCGGTCCTGGAAGAGCTCGTCCATGATGCTGGACGCCCGGGTGAAGCTGTCCTCCATGACGTCCATCACGTGGCTCTGCTCCCGGTCATTCTCCATCAGGGAATCGATGCGGTCACCGTTGATCCAGATGTAGAAGGGGGAGCTCTGGTTTAGGAACTCCTCGAGCTGTGACAGGAGATAGGGGATAGTCAGGGATGCCTCCCCCTTGTCAAGATGGGCCAGGCCCATCCCAGCTGCACCTGGGACATCTCAGAGTCACAGCTGGGGGCGGAAGGCCCGGCTGGGAATGGCTCCCCATCTCTGAAATGTCCAGGCCAGCCCCCTTCCATTCTACTGACCCCAGCGGGGAGGAGTAAGAAGACCTGTGAGACTAAGAAAGTCACAAGACCCGTCAGGTGAGACTAGTCTTCTGTCCTCTTTGACCCCTTCTCCCCAATCAGCCAAGCGCCAACCAATAGGACTCTGGGGAAGGGCAAAATTCATGAGTCCTAATTGAGCAAGGCCTGCAGGGGAGGGTAGATCAATATTAGCATACTAAAAATTCTTAGTTCCTTTTGCTAAAGAGGACACAGGGCTCTGCCCTACCATGGAGCCATTTGTTAACTTATGCAGCTAAGAAAAGCTGGATGAGAGTCTTTTAAGATGGCAAATACCTGGCACAGGTGTTTTTCACATTCCCACATTACTGCACTCATAGCAGACATTACCAATCAATCACACACTCTGGGCCCCAGTGTAGCCAGAACTAATCAATTGCAACTGACATGCAAAATGAAGCTGTGATACGGAGAAGGCAATGTACTCTTGCCTGGAAAATCCCATGGACAGAGGACCCTGGTAGGCTGCAGTCCATGGAGTCGCTACTAGTAGGACACGACTGAGCGACTTCTCTTTCACTTTTCACTTTCATGCACTGGAGAAGGAAATGGCAACCCACTCCAGTGTTCTTGCCTGGAGAATCCCAGGGATGGGGGATCCTGGTGGCCTGCCGTCTATGGGGTCGCACAGAGTCGGACACGACTGAAGTGACTTAGCAGCAGCAGCAGCAGCAACTGTGATATGTATATATACAGGAGTCGCTAAGAGTCGGACACAATTGAGTGATTTCACTTTCACGCATTGGAGAAGGAAATGGCAACCCACGCCAATGTTCTTGCCTGGAGAATCCCAGGGATGAGGGAGCCCGGTGGGCTGCCGTCTATGGGGTTACACAGAGTCAGACATGACTGAAGCAATTTAGCAGCATATATATATATATATATATAGTCTGGTTCCTGACAAGAAGGTCCTAAAGGTCTTGGAATTTCCCGTGATAAGAACAATTAAGGTGCCTTTTGTTATGTTAGGGAGGTGACTTTTGGAAAGCAACTAAGGATGGGGGCTGATTGTCGAGCAAACTACATGATTAAAGGGCTAGTGCTTTCAGCCCTAGCCCCTGATCTCTACAGAGGGGAGGGGCTGGAAATTGAATCAGTGACCAATGGCCAATGATTTAATCAATCATNATAAGAACAATTAAGGTGCCTTTTGTTATGTTAGGGAGGTGACTTTTGGAAAGCAACTAAGGATGGGGGCTGATTGTCGAGCAAACTACATGATTAAAGGGCTAGTGCTTTCAGCCCTAGCCCCTGATCTCTACAGAGGGGAGGGGCTGGAAATTGAATCAGTGACCAATGGCCAATGATTTAATCAATCATGCTGGTGTAATGAAGCCTCTATTAAATCCAAAAGGACGGGCTTGTAAAGCTTCTGGGTTGATAGACACACGCACCAAGGAGATGCAAGAGACTGTTGCACTTGGAGAGGACATGAAGGACACCCACCACTCCCCGCCCCTAGCTCTGGGCATCTCTTCCATCCTGCTGTTCCTCAATCATATCCTTTTATTTTTATTATTTTTTTAATGGGTGACCAATGGGCAGGTCACCTGTTGGTGGCTTTTTTTAAATGATTTTACCTACGTGAAATTTACTCCGTGGCAAGTGGGATCCTAGTTCCCCAACCAGGGTTCGAACTCATGTCCCCTGCACTGCAAGGTAGATACTTAACCACTGGACCACTGGGGAAATCCCCCGAGTTATATCCTTCTTTAACAAATTGATTATCTACTATGTAAAATGTTTTTCCGGGTTCTGTGAGCTTCTCGAGCAAATTAATTGCACCTAAGGGGGCAATCCACCTGTAGGAGACTTGGGTTCAATGCCTGGGTCAAGGAGATCCCTGAGAGAAGGAAATGGCAACTCAGTCCAGTATTTTTGCCTGGGAAATCCCATGGACAGAGGAGCCTGTCCGGCTACAGTCCATAGGGTTGCAAAGAGTCAGACACGACTTAGCGAATCAACAGCAACAAAAGGAAGCAGTCAGGGAACCCTCTAATCTACAGCCAGTCAGTCAGAACCACAGGTAACCACCTGGACTTCTGCCTGGCTGTTGAAGTTGGAGGGGGGCGTGATGGGGCAGTCTTGTGGGACTAAGGTCTGAACTTGTGGGGCCTGAGGCTGTCTCTGGGTAGATGGGGTCCAACTTGAGCTGAACTGCAGGGCACCTAGATGGTGTGAGAGAAGCCCTTGGTGGGGAAACCCCCACACACACTTGGAACTCGGTGCAGAATCAAAGAAGCATCTTCAGCTCTCCTCACTCCCCACCCCAAGCCGCGCTGTGCTGATGGAGCGGGGCCCTCATCACCTGGTGGCCAACCAGTCCCGAGCCGCTTCTGCACACCCGCGCGTAGAACTTCATGCAGGTCTGCTTCAGGCAGGGCTTACATTCCTCCCAGAGGGCCGTCATGGTCTCATTGCACACCCCCTGGGACGCCTTCAGCTTGTTTTCAGAATCCCTGGTGTCATTCAGGGCGTCCTGGAGGATGACACAGGCTGGCTTAGCCACAAAAACCACAGGCTTCCCCTGCCCGAGGCAGGCACGGGTGAGCCCTCCCACCTCTACCCAACCTGGGCACACGGGGTGCTTGTTTCCTCCCCTGCCCTGGTTTGCATTTGCCACGTGGGTGTCCCTTCTCATCTGGCTTTACACATCCTCCCATCTGCACCGGGCTCCTTACTCCTTTCTGACCCCTGGAGCTCATCTGGACTTCTTTCTCTGACGTTGCGCCTACAGTCTTTACCCCAAGACTTCTCCCCTCTCACTAAATACCCCACTTTCTACTCTCAACTTCAGGAATTTCAATGTCATCTTCCAAAGCTTCCCCAAATCTTGTTTTTCTATGGCAACCACGGCCCCTGGCATACCACGGTAATAGGTAAGCTTCCAAAATCAAGGTCACATCTACTACCAAAACTCTCTAACATGACCATGATATTTGACCCAGTAAATCTGCAGGAATCTATCCCAAGGCTTTCCTTCAATAAAGGAGAAGTTCATATGCCTGAAGATATTTGTTTCAATATTCACGAATGGCAAAAACAAAATACTGGTGTTAATTCAGATGCTCAAAACTAGGGGAGCAGTTAAGGAAATTGTGGTAACTCTGACAAATGGTAAACAGGATAGCATTACCAAGGGTGTTTATAACAAGTGTTAAATATTATAATAAGCATTTCTCACATTAAAAAATTCATGAGTTTGAGTATAGCCACTGTCCAAAAAGTATAGAGGAGAAAAAGTAGTAAGAAATAGATCAAATGCAGGTATCCTTAGATACCTAAGGAATTGTCCTAAGGTCGGAGAAGGCAATGGCACCCCACTCCAATACTCCTGCCTGGAGAATCCCATGGACGGAGGAGCCTGGTAGGCTTCAGTCCATGGGGTCGCTGAGGGTTGGACATGACTGAGCGACTTCACTTTCACTTTTCACTTTCATGCATTGGAGAAGGAAATGGCACCCCATTCCAGTACTCCTGCCTGGAGAATCCGAGGGACGGGGGAGCCTGGTGGGCTGCTGTCTATGGGGTCACACAGAGTCGGACACGACTGAAGTGACTTAGCAGCAGCAAAAGGATTACGAAGAAACTTTTCCTCTCCTGCTTTTCTATATTAAAATCTTGATAAATGAGTGTATTACTCTTCAAAGAATTAAGTAGACCACCCATACCGCCAAATGAAGCTACACTAGGAATGTGTGACCAGGAGGAGCTATGTGAGATCTTCCCCTACTTCATGTTCCCTGTCCCCCTGGTCCATGTCCACTGCCTCCTGCTCCCAAATGGGGAAGGCCACCATGCCTTCTACTAGGCCAATTCACAAGCAATTCCTTTCTTTCACGTTCCCATATTCCTCAACTGAGAAGTCATGGAGTCTTTTTCCAAACATGATGTGCTTTACAAATATTCAAGAAAAAGACTTGCCACTTCTCCGTGGACTCTAGGAGCCTTCTCATAGCATGGTGGGAATTTCTACTCATGCCAAGAAAGGCCATTAAGTTTCAAAGAAAGGGCTGCACCCAGGCCAACATTTCTGTAAGTGGCTTCCATGAAACTGTGCTACAAGTTATCAGGAAAAAATTAAATGGATTCCCTGGTCAGTTGGATTTGGAAAGCACTTGGGTTGAATGAAGTCACATCTGTTCCTTTACTGCAGAACTTCTCTGAGTCTTTATAATGATTTCACTCCATGCATTAGGGACCATGGGCCCCATTTCAGCATCTCTGATATTGGGTTAGGGTAGCAATAGGAGTAGAATTTGAGGATATCTTCAAGGAGGCTATTTATTTTTTAAATATGCTGGCTTCCCAGGTGGCACTAGTTGTAAAGAACCCGCCTGCCAATGCAGAAGACATTTAAGTGAAGCAGGTTCGATCCCTGGGTCAGAAAGATTCCCCTGGAGGAGGAAATGGCAACCCACTCCAGTATTCTTGCCTGGAAAATCCCAGGAACAGAGGAGCCTGGTGGGCTACAGTACATGGGGTCTCAAAGAGTTGGTCACAACTGAAGCGACTTAGCACAGCACAAATAAGCTGTTTATTGAACAACAGTAGTTTAGTTTTGAGTGTTCACCAGTGGACCTAGATGTCTCTTTACAAAGTAGTCCAGAACTCAGATGTGAGCAATAGTGTGTGCCTGCTGTATCCCAAAGGTATTACTCACATTAGATAAGCTTCCTGAAGGTAGGGTGACATCCACCTCCTAACCTGTGACAATGACAGACCCTACCCAAAGCCGACCTTGGAGCTTGCACACAATTGGGGTTTAGAAAAATCTATTGAAATGAATCTGGGCAGCAGGCCCTAGGCCAGGCTTGAAATGAAACCAGATCCAAAATCTCACCCCTTGAAGCTTTCAAAAGCAAATAAACCTTCCCTATTTGTTAACCACAGCCCTGGATATCAGCTGACACAGCCGGGAAGGAAAGACAGAGGGTCACCATGGCAACCTGGCAGGGCTTCCCCATGCCCTCCCTGCAGCACAGAGGATCAAGGTGGGGGCAGCTCGGCTCTTCCTTACCTCTTTCTTCTTCTTGGCTTCCTCTAGGGAACTGAGCAGTAATTTGCGCTCTTCATTGGTTTGTTCTATTTGGGTCTTTATCTGTTTCACCTCCTTGAGGGCATTTTTAATTTCTTTATTCACGTACTTACTCCCCTCGGTGGACATTTCTGCAGGAAAAGGGCAGGCAGGTGGATGATGTGAGAGGAAGGGATGGTGCTGGGAATACAACCCTGGAACCAGTTTAAAGGGTCTGAAAGGCCAGGGGGTCTAGAGGCTGCCAAGGCTGGGGTCTCCTTAGCAGGCAGCCTTCAGGGTCCCAGCTTCACTCTGACCCGGGTTCCATTCCCGGTTCCATCTCCAGGGCACACTGAAGACCCAGGGCCTGAGAATCAATTACAGCCAGCTGCTTAGAAATGCAAACACTGGAGCAGACACACCCCAGAGGAGGAATAACCTAGCGTTCTCCTGGGGCGCTGGAGGAGCAGCCTAACCAGCTGCAGAGGAAAATTTTCAAGGAAAAAAAAAAACCTGGAAGCATCATTGTTTAAGCGTCAAAATATAAAATGGTATCCTTTTAGATACAATTTCCTCTGGAATGCAGTTTAAGCAAACATCTGAATTTCATCTTTGTTCTGATGGATGGTATCAGGTGACAGGGATATGGTGAGATATCGGATATGGAGGTGAGACTGTGATCAGACACCATATCGTGTGTCAAAGACAATGAGATAATGTCACCGCGGTACTGAAAGTAACAGCCCATGCTTCTCTGGTGCTTATCCTGGGCCAAGCACCACACTGGATGCTTCACGTGCAATTTATTTAAGACTCTCAACATTGCCTTCACTCCACTGCACCAATGAGGATGAAGAATCCTAGTGAGGTCAAGATACTCACCCAGGGTTAAAACAGCTGGGGAGGGCAGAGACAGATTCCCACCCACCTCTGATCTCAACATTAGGGTTTCTAACTACTACCCCGGAGAGTTGGTCAGCTCTCAGGACGAGAGTGAAGCAGAGGGAAGATAGAGGAAGACAGGAAGGACCTAGCAGAAGAGGGGACGCAAAAGCTGGGTTTTGAAGGATGACAAGCCCTCCTAATCAATGATATTTCCTCTTTCCTGAATCCAGAGCATTGGTTTTCTAGGTGACAAGGTGGCAGATACAGGTAGTGAGTTTTATGGAAACTCAAAGGGAAGTCCATAGAGGCCCCAGTGGTCCAGGCTTCACGGAGGGTCATGGGGGAGGTGTGGGTGCTGGGCCAAGCGGACTGGGAAGGGAACAGCTGAAGGAGATGCAGCTGTCAGAAAGGGCTTGGGTTCCACCTGGAAGTTCCACCTGAAAGCAGCCTCATACAGAAGAAACAAGGATCTGGAGTCAGAACCACTGGAAGACAATTTGACCACAAAGAGCCTGGGCTGGCAACAGAGGGCCCAGAGAGGGGCCTGAGCAGAGCAAACCGGATCCGATGCACAGGGCAGAAACGGTCTCTGACCCCTGGGGGCCTGGTCACTTACCCTGGAGCTCTTTGTCCGAGATTGCCCGGCCACTCTCCCAGCTGAGCAGCAGCCCCACCAACAGCAGTAGAGTCTTCATCTTGCCTCCTTCTCCACTTCTGGAATCCCAGCACGTCTCTGTTTGTAGAGAACAGGGGACTGTCATGGCAACAGCTAGACAGCCTGCTGGTCTCCGGCCCAGCCTGCCGCCTGCTCTCCCGGAGCCCTGCTGAGGCCTGGCCCTCCGCTATGCCCTTACTCACATCAACACCTTTTTATCCCAGGGACTGGACAAGAAAGGATCAGTCCTGCCAATGGGCACTTTCAAAAGAAAGTGGGAGGCAGCGGGTCCCGAGAAGAACCGCAGGAAAGCAGCCTCATACAGCAGAAACGAGGATCTGGAGTCAGAACCACCGGACTCAGGTCCAAGCTACCCTCCACCTGTTCCTCCCCCTCCTCCTCCTCTTCTCATCATAGCTGACTGTGCCTGAAAAAGGCACAGGAACTGTCTGCATCCAGAGAGGACATCCATCTGACAATACCTGCTCACACCAAACTCAACTCTGAATATACCTCTCTTGGGTCACTCATCCAGCCTATCCCATCCCTCTAAGTGGGGACTGCAGCCCAGAGCGCAGCCAGCCCCCTGCTGTCGACATCATCAAGCCTGCCCGCAGCAGGCATCACCAGTCGATCAGAGCACTGTCCCCAGCCATGTCTCGACACCTCCTGAAAGTGCTTTTCGAGGGTCTGAGGCTGTTTTGAGGGCCTGAGGCACTCACAGCCTCAGATCCTCTGGGTTGGCACAGGAAAATAAATCCATTTGTCATTGCCAGCGTGAGACTTGAGGCAGGAGGCGTGGATGGCAGTAGAGCAAGGTGAGGACAGGTCTCCCGGGAGCATAGACAGGGAGGGGCAAAGCCAAAGGACTGAGGAGGGGGANACAAGCCACTCAAAGCCCCTCCTTTCCCCAGAAGAAGCCATGGGGAGGACACAGTCAGGCAGAGTAAGCTGCACGGTTCAAAGCCCAAGATCCCCTACTGCTGCTGCTGCTAAGTCGCTTCAGTCGAGTCCGACTCTGTGCGACCCCATAGACGGCAGCCCACCAGGCTTCCCCGTCCCACTCCCTCCCCAAATAAGTAAACTCTACCTAAATGAAAAACAAAACAATTCACCTGTAATTCACACCCTCCAGAGGCAAACAACAGCACTGTGGTATCTTTCCTCTTTTCTATGCAGGTGGGTCCTTTACATCTACTGTCTTCAAATACACTCTAAAAGCATGCTTTCCTGGCTGTGTCATAGGCCTTCTTCTGGTGTACCTTGCTTTGCCATCCCTCAAGGCTGAGCATTTAAATTGTCTTTAATTTCTGACTATTATTATAATGAACACTCTCAAGAGCATCCTTTTATAGAATTTGTACTTACTCTTAAATTCTTAATCTCACTCTTAAATAGTAATAATCAGCTTCTTTTTTTCAGTAAGTCCAGAAATTCTGGAAGGTCAAGACTTGGGTTCTAATATCAATTCTGATACATATTTTCTGTTTATCTTTGGAGATTTTCCTTTCTGTTTATTCTTCCAGATTTTCATCTATAAAATGTGAGTTTTGAATCAGACGTCTGAAATCTGATGGAGGTTGTGTGACACGTTTCTCTCATGTACTCTGGTGCATTAGGAAGCAGAGTTTTTCAGATGGCTCAGGGGTGAAGAATCTGCCTGCCAATGCAGGAGACTCAAGAGATGCAGGTTCCATCCCTGAGTCGAGAAGATCCCCTGAAGGAGAAAATGGCAACCCACTCCAGTATTCTTGCCTGAAGAATTCCATGGACAGAGGAGCCTGGCAGGCTACAGTCCATGGGGTACCAGAGTCCGACACGACGGAGCACGCACACAACATATACTTAAATCAAAGCATCATACTTATAAACACACTAGCCAGAGAGCTAGAGAATTCGGGAGCAAACAAGATGACTCACGCGCTCAAGCTGACTGCCACCCCTGGAGATATCAGCGCCTTCCCAAAGAAAGTGCTGCAGGAAGGCTCTCAGGGCGGGCCAGCTCTGCCACTAACTAGCCTGGCCTCCAGCGTGTGCGGCAGTCCTCCAAATGTCAATTTCCCCATCTTTACAAAAAGACGTTCGCTACACCTATCCTGTTTACCCCCACAGAACTGTGACTGGAGTTCATGAACAAAAGGGCTCCCGAGTCCTTGCCTGTGCGCCGACCCCAGCAATTTTCAGACCCCGCCAGGCTCGCAGGAGATGCGGTTCCGGTCACCTGCCTTCCCTGATCTCCCGACTCCACCCAAAGCGCCCTTCTGATAGCCCAGTAACTAGCAGTGATCATCCTCTCCTAGCCTGGCGGCCACCTCCACCCTAACCCCCTCGCTCATCGTCCCGGCGGCGGGGCTTTACGTAGGGAACTGGAAGGGTGGGGACGTCTCACCGGTCACCGCTGCCCGCACGCTCCTCCTGGCCACGCTGCGTGCACAGCACCGTGAGGCGCCCGTATTTATAGCGCTCCGCTGCGTATACACCCACTTTGGGGCTGGCTGCAAACCTGCATGACTCACGCCCAAAGAATGCCGTAGAAAGCACCGGGAGCTTTCTGGAAGCCCGCGCGGGAGGGGGTGCTGAGATGCGGGGGAAGGGCAGTTGGCTGGGGGTGGAGGGGGAGAGGTCCGGTGCAGCACTCGGCGGGGGGCGCAGGGGGGCGCTTTGGCACCGCGAAAGGCTCCGGCGGAGACAGACGTTGGGGTGCGGGATCGCACCTTTGGGGCTCAGAGCTGGGGCACGGCGCCCCCAGGAGGGAAGAGCCTGAATTAACGTGCATGGCGAGCCATGGACGTGGAGTGGAGGGATGCTCCGCGCCCCAGGCTGGTGCCTACTCCCAAATCGAAACTCACAATTCCGCTGCCCAGTTGAACGTTAGCTTCTCACGTGCGCCACGCCTCCGGCTCCATTTAACAGCATCAGAAATAACGGGGGTGTAATGGAGAGGGATGTTGTTATAGAGAAGGAACACAGAAAGTGTGAAATAACCGCTTCCCAAACCACTACAGTGACCTGGTGCTCCCATGGCAGACCTGCTAGGCTGCAGGAACAGAAACAGGTTCTTAGGAATGAACAGAGCGTTCGTTTGGGAAATCATAAGGCCTCCCTGACTCTTTGATTCCTGGACTTTAACTAAATGTTGTCCCCATCCACTTAACACTCAGCCGAACCGGGTGGGCTTCATGAACATGGGACCCTGCTGCCCCGTGCATTATTTGATGAGCTACTGTCCAAGTCTTGAAATTCTCAATCGTTTTTGAACAAGGGGCCCTGCGTTTTCCTTGTGCCCAGGGCCTCACAAATTATGCTGCTGATCCTATTTGCAAAGGCCTTCACTCATCTCCACCAGCCCCAAGTTCCCTCTGCTGGCAGGAGGAAGCTTGCCAACAGACTCCCTGTGGCAGGGGGCTTTNCTTGAAATTCTCAATCGTTTTTGAACAAGGGGCCCTGCGTTTTCCTTGTGCCCAGGGCCTCACAAATTATGCTGCTGATCCTATTTGCAAAGGCCTTCACTCATCTCCACCAGCCCCAAGTTCCCTCTGCTGGCAGGAGGAAGCTTGCCAACAGACTCCCTGTGGCAGGGGGCTTTGATGGGGATAAGGGGTTGGGACCCCTTATGCCACCCCCTGGCAGGGAGGGGGACCAACCCAGAAGCCCCACCAGCATAGCGATTAATACTTCCTGGGGAAGAAACAGAGTCAGGCACTCTGATCCAGGACATTTGAGCCCTAAGAGAAAGGTCTAGGGGCTTGAGGGTGGTTCTTGCCCTGCCTGGGGGAAGATGGGTGTGCAGGGCAGGTGGGGACAGTTTGGTTCACTTGCTAACTGAAAACCGGCAAAATGAGGGGCACAGAGGAGAGTCGTATGGCAAGGGGCTGAGTTTTCCTGCTCACAGCTTTCAACATACAGCTTCAGACCCAGTCCCTGGTTGCCCAAGGGCAACTAGGACTCCACCCTTTTCAGGACGGAGCACAGAGGGAGCTTCTAGGCAAGTGAAAAACAAGGAGAGAGTGTATGTGGGAGCGGGAGGGGGGAGGGGTGTTGCAGAAAATTCTGATGGAGCTCTCGCTCCATCCTGAGGATCTGGGTGACCTTGGCCAGCCCCCACACCCCATCTCGGCTCCTCAGTTCTCAAGTTTCTTCCTTTTGGACAATGAGGAATCTGGAATGTATCATCTCTGAGGTCCCCTTCAGCCTCATCAGGAGCAATGCCAAGTGTGAGAAGATCATCACCCCAGAAGGAAAAAAAAAAAAAAAAAATCCAACCAGAATTTGCAACAGTATTTCCCCTGAGGCTTCACTTTATCTTCCTGAAAAAGTCTAATTATCAGTAACAGCTACATTTTCTACAGAAACTGCCACCTTTTTAGCATCTTATCAATGCCCACAGGCCAGATGGATTCTCTTTGCGCTCCCTCCTTGTAACTTTTCTGTTCTGTGACTCCCCAGCACAAATCCCAGTAAGCACAAATCTGTAATAATTATATTTTTAATCAGACTTTGGAGGACAAGACAAGGATATCTGCCTTAGTCAGCTGAAGCAGGGGAAGGGAGGAGAAGAAGGGATTGGGAGAAAATAACATGATTCACAGCCTCAACTGTGGTCCTCTGGGAGCAATTACTTGATGACTCCAGCTCGCCACTAAGCACACAAGGCTCAGAAGATGAAACTTAAAGGGAAAAAGTGCACCATAAATGCATAAACTAGATTTTAAATAGTCTAAATAGATCATTTTTGGTATAGCCCTCACCCAATAGTGAGGTTTTTCACTTGCCCAATAGTGATTCTTTCTTTTTAACTTTTATTGGAACGTAGTTGATTTTTTACAATGTTGTATCAGTTTCAGGTGTACAGCAAAGTGAATCAGTTATACATATTCATATATCCACCCTTTCACACTCTTTACCCATATAGGTCATTACAGACTATTGAATAGAGTTCCTTGTGCTATACAGTAGGTCCTTATTATTAGTTACCTAGTTTATATATAGTACTGTGTATATGTTGATCCCAATCTCCCAGTTTTGATCCCTCGCCTCCCCTTACCTCTTGGCAACCATAAGTNTATCCACCCTTTCACACTCTTTACCCATATAGGTCATTACAGACTATTGAATAGAGTTCCTTGTGCTATACAGTAGGTCCTTATTATTAGTTACCTAGTTTATATATAGTACTGTGTATATGTTGATCCCAATCTCCCAGTTTTGATCCCTCGCCTCCCCTTACCTCTTGGCAACCATAAGTTTGTTTTCTGCATCTGTATTTTAGTTTCTGTTTTGTAGATGCATTCATTTATACTCTTTTTATATTTTAAAGTTTTTTGTATTTTTTGTTTGTTTGTTTGTTTTATTTTACTGAATGTGTTACCATAGTGCTTTTGTTTTATGTTTTGAGTTTTGGCCACAAGTCGTATGGGCTCTTAGGTCCCCAACCAGGGATCGACCCTTTACCCCCTACATTGGAAAGCAAAGTCTTAACCACCAGCCCTCCAGGGAAGTCCCCTTATGCCTTTTTTTTTTTTTTAGATTCCACTACTTGATTCTCAACTGCCAACTACCACTACCACTGCCACATTCCCATCAGGTGGTCACCCTGGCCTCTGTTTGGATGCCCCCAATAACTGAGTGCTCATTACCTCCATGCATGAAATCATCTGGAAAACTGACCACAGAGTTAATTGTCTGTACAGCTTGTTGAAGTCAGAGTTTGGCTCCTGCAAGGGACAGTCTCAGATCCAGGTCTGTCATCTGGAGCCACACAGAGAAAACCCAATCCATCTCCCTACTGCTAGTAGCCCGTCAGCTATTTGAAGGGCTATTTCATTACTCCCAGCATTTCCCAGGCTTGTCACTGCCTGCTCGGTCACTGCAAATTCTTCCCCAACCCTTTGGCCTTCTGCACCTTGCCTCTCTTGAGCTCTGGGCCTGCCAATACAGGTGAGGACTGACCACAGTCCAGAGCAGGACCACCTGCTCTCTTGCACAAACATTCAAGATAAGCTTTTATTCAGCTGCTGAGTCACTTGGCTGATTCATATAGAATTGATCTTTTTTTGGCAGACGCTGCTGTTTAGTCATTTTTCTCCCATTACAGACTTAGGCGGACGGGTTTGGGGTTTGGGGCTTGATTTTTCTTCCTTGGAGTGGGGGAACCATTGGGGAGGGGGCAGGAAGAAAGTAAAGAAGCTTAAGTTTAGCTGTTCATCTCTTTCTGCTTTACCTACCGTTAGTCCCCTGTTGGGTGGTATCTTTGTTATGCACCACCCACCCCACCACCACCATCATGATCCAGCTCTGCGCCAGCAGCTTAACTACCACTGATGTAAGTGGAACAAGCCAGAAATGGATGAAAGCAGTAAATACTCCATGGCCTATAATTAAGAATCACCCTCCAGGCTCTAATTATAATTTGGGTGTATTCAGTCATAAAAATAAATAATGGATAATAAAATCATAAGTGATAAAATCGGCCTAGAGCTGATGCAGAGGCATTTCCTACTGCTCTTTCAGGGCTTCCCTAAGTCTGGAAAATTCGGCTCTGTCCACTGTGTTTCCCTTTTTTTCCCAGATAGGATCTCTTTGGGAAAAGATCTGATGCTAGTATCTCTTGAGTTGCTTATCATAGACCTATAAGTAAGCAAATATTACTTAAACTATCTTCACTGTTAATCCTTTATTGGTATGAGAGATTCTGAAATTGGGATTGTAGGGTAAAAAAGAGTGTGTCATCTTAATGTTAATATATACAGGCTGATGGTAGCAGCAACTCTCACGGTCTCTGAGCAAACCCAGTTTCCACGTGACCATCAGCCTGGATGTAGTTGTCCTTTTGAATGTTTGCCACTCTGGTGGGTGAAACCGACATTTTGCTCTCTTACTCTCTTTGTGTGTTTATTGTTTTCAGCTATTCCTTTTAAAATCAAGTTTCCTTTTCTGTGACTTGCTTATTCATATAATTTGTTTGTTCTGTTGGGTTAGTCATCCTTTTTTAAGTGGAAGTATATTTGATTTACAGTGCACCCCTTTTTCTAACAATGTATAGGAGCTCTTTAAATAAATGATGTAATCCTCTGTGTTTTGCAGATGTTTTTTACCAAGCTCTCATGTCTTTTACCTTTCATAATGGAGGTTCTTGACATTTTTTTGGTAGTGAAATTTCATTCTCTTTTTCTTTATAGTTTCTAGGTCTCCTGTCTTGCTTAAGAATGTCTTCCACTTACTAAAATATAGACAGTAAAAAATACTGTATCACTATGTTATACACCTGAAGCTAATATTATTGACTTAAATATAAAGTCAACTATACTTCAATAAAAATAAAAATGATTAGGTAGATGTCTATTATGTATTACATGCCCAAATATTGCATGGTGTAGATTGGGTATAGTTAGATATAGATAGATAAATATCAGATAGACATTAATAGATAGATATAGAATTGGAGACAGGTAATATAGATGATAGAAACAATGGATGATAAACAGAAGATAGAGAAATAAATGGACATAGATGATGGACTTCGAGGTGGCGTTAGAGGTAAAGAAACTGTCTGCCAATGCAGGAGACACAAGGGACACGGGTTTGATCCTTGGGTTGAGAAATCCCCTGGAGAAGGAAATAGCAATGAAAGGTTGTTGGTGAAACACGAAAAGACGCCGGGATTCTTTGCCTCCGGAGGAGAATTCAATCCGGGGCCAGGGCCAGAGACGAGACTTGATCGCTCAGAGCTTTCGTGTAATAAAGCTTTACTAAAGTATAAAGGAGATAGACAAAGCTTCTGACATGGCATCAGAAGGGGGCAGAAAGAGTGCCCCCCGAGTTACAGCAGTTTTAAAGCCAGCCATTGTCACTCTGAAGGCTCCGTGGCAGCCCAAACTTGGGGATAATTTCACGGATTAAAATCTTTATAACCTCCTTAGCCTGTTCACTACCACAGGGAAAAGCCTCAATCCATCCAGTAAATGTATCCACCCAAACTTGTAAGCAAGAATACCCATTAGCTTTTGGCAAATGAGTAAAATCAATTTCCCAGGCCTCTCCAGGATACTTTCCACTTAGTTGTAATCCAGATTTTGCTAGCTTTTCAATCTTTGGGTTATTTTTCTGACAAACCTCACACTTTTTGATAATGTTCTTTAAAGTTTTCAGTACATTTTTACCTTCAAACAAATGAGAAGCCATCTGGTAAGTACTCTCTGCACCCAAATGAAAACTCTGGTGTAAACCCTTAAGAATTTTCCTCTGAGCATTTTCAGGAATTATTAGTCATCCATCCTCGGACTGTGACCACCCTTTATCAGTAATATTTGCTCTTCTTTTCTCATATTTTTCTGATTCTTCCTCAGTATACTGTGGTTTTCCCTGTTCCACAGGACCTGTCCAGATCAAAGGTGTCTGCAGTGAAAGGGTTTCATGAAGNCTCTGAGCATTTTCAGGAATTATTAGTCATCCATCCTCGGACTGTGACCACCCTTTATCAGTAATATTTGCTCTTCTTTTCTCATATTTTTCTGATTCTTCCTCAGTATACTGTGGTTTTCCCTGTTCCACAGGACCTGTCCAGATCAAAGGTGTCTGCAGTGAAAGGGTTTCATGAAGCGCCGCTTTTCTGGCTTGACAGTCAGCCAGCTGATTACCTCCGGCTACTTTACTCCCGTCCCTGCTGTGCCCTTTGCAATGCATAACTGCTACTTCTTTGGGACAATATACAGCAGTTAAAAGCTTCTCGATTGCTCTGAAATGTTTAATAGGTTCTCCTGTTGCTGTTTTAAACTGTCTTTCTTTCCATATGGCCGCATGAGCATGTNTGGGGGGGATAGGGTGTGGTGGGGTATGGTGGGGTGTGGTGGGGGGATGGAGACAGTGGAAAGAGGGCAGGCCACCGGTCTGCAGCCTATAGCGGGTCTCCCCCTGCCCCATCCAACCACTGCGCTTGTCCCGCCTCCGCGTTCCTCACACCTCAGCACCTTTACTTGGTAAACTGTTATCTTTCCTCACACCACACAACCACAGGGAGACCTGGACGGTGTGGAATGTTCCCCACACTCCCAGAGTTTGGGGCAGGACCTGGCCCGTGGCTGGAACTCAGTAAGTATCCCATCAGAGAGGATGACTTGTGAGGCTCCCGGAGGAGGGACTCCGGGGAGATCACCACTCCTTGCCTGAGGCCCATTATCCTCAGACAGCCTCACTCTGTTCACACCAGAGGCCCCTCCAGGAACAAAATCACAGAAGTTGGGAGGACTCAGAGCTCAGTATTCTCTTGCAGAAAACCACATGGAGTGGCCATCCAAAGTCACTCAGCCAGAGTGAGAGAGCTGGCGTGACCAGTCGTCCTGGTCTGCCTTCGCTGGGACTGAGGGGCTCTCCGGGATGCGGGACTTTCAGAGCTTAAAGGGGGACAGTCCCAGACGATGTGGGGTGTTAGGGCTGGCACCCGGGGATCCTAACTTCTCCATCCCTCTACCCCTCAGATGGGAGAGGAAAGAAAGATCCAGGGCGAAAATTCAGAGCCCCCAGGCACCAGGCGGCCTTCCCTGGGTCTCCCGTCTCCCCCTCCCCAGTGCAGCTGCGGCCGGGCCGGGCTCGGCCGCGCTAGGGCTCCGGGCGGCCGGGCGGGGCGCGGGGACCCTCGGCCGCACAAAGAGGCCGGGCCGCGGCAGTTTTGAAAGGAGCAAGGAAGTTGATCTGGGCCGGGGCCCAAGCAGTGACGAGGAGGGAGGGCGCGAGGGCGGGCGGGCGGCGGGTGGGCGGGCGCGCGGGGCCGGGGGCGGCCGCAGTCCACGCCTCGCCTGCCTCCACGGGAAGCGCGCGGCGGGATGGGCGGCCGGGCGCTGCGCCCCCAGCCGGCGACCCCGCGGACCCTCCCCTCGGCGCGCCGCCTCCGCAGCCGGGGCTCCGGCGCGACTCCGGCTCCGAGTCCCACTCCCGCGGGCGGCGCCTAGGGAGGCGATCGGTCGGTGCCCTCCGGGAACCCGCAGGCTTCCGCTCGGGGTCGCACGGCCGCCGAGCCGCCTCCGGCCGGGCCCGCCTGAGGCCTCGGAGCGGGGACCATGAAAGGTAAGCCCGCGCGCGGGAGCTCCGAGGCGAGCCCGCTTGGGGCCCTCCACCCTGACCGGGTGCGGCGGGCATCTCTCGGCGGGCGGGCTGAGGACCGGAGGACTCCTACGGGAAGGATGGCAGGGGCTTCCCTCCGCCTTTCGTATCTGGAGAAAAGTCAGGGGGACAGGATGGAGGAGAGGAAGGGTTGAGGAGAGGGAGAATGGAGAAGGTTCTCATCTGTCATTGCTCTTGCCTGAAAAGCCATTGTAATTACCAGAGAAGTTTTTGATCCCTTTAACCAGTCAGCACAGAATGATGCTACAGCCCAAAGCTTCTAGCAATGTCGACTTCGTCTAGCACACCCATCTCACAGTCTGCTGCAGCCCCCATCTAGCCTTTTACCCCTTGGGATCCTCCTCTGGGAGTTTCAGTCCCAGGAGAGACCTGCTGTGACTGAGTTTCTTAGCCCAGGCCCTGCCCTTCCCAACCTCTGAACCCTGCCTGACCTACCTCTGACCTCCTGGGGACAGAGCAGCGGTGGAAGATCAGTGGCCCGGGCCTGAGCTCTCCCTGGGCCAGTGAGCATCACCACCGTGGTCCTTGCAGCCAGCTGTGGGATGGAAACAAGAAGCAGGCCTGGGCCCAAGATGGACCCTGGCTTTCTTGAGGCCAGGGAGAGTGGACATCTGGGCTTCACACTCATTCTCAGGCTAAGGGAGAAGCCAGTTCTGGAGTCATACTGTGAGTCTGGAAACTTTGAAGATGGATCCTGTCTCACCTACTTCATTCTAATCCTTCCATAGGAGCCGGGTGGATGTTTTTACTCCTGACACCTCTTCCACTTACTGAACGACCAAGGGCTTTTGGGTCATCCACAGGGCTTTCCACTATGTTCTCATGGGGTGTTGACGAAGCAGCCTTGTCTGCCCTAGGAGGGTTCAGGGTTCCTGTGAAGAAAAGGCTTCATGGGTAAACCTCTGATCGATGACAGCCTCCATGCTGTGTGGTTGGGGTAACTGAGGCCCAACCAGGTAGGATTGGCCTTATGGTTGGATCACCTGTGCAGTCCCCCAAGGTCCCAGGGCTGTTCATGAGGTTCATTGGTCTGCCATTGCTGTCTTAAAATTATTATTATTTTAATATTTTTTTGGCATGTGGGATCCTAGTTCCCTGACCAGGGATCGAACCCATGCCCCCTGCATTGGCAGCATGGAGTCTTAACCACTGGAGCACCAGGGAATTCCCCTGTCTTAAAATTATTAATTATTTTTTAAACAAGGGAGCTCAGCATTTTTATTTTGCACTAGAACGTGCAAATTACACTGCTGGGCTTGTGGACGAGAGAAGGGACTAGTTTAAGATTCACAGCTACTCAGGGGGACTAGCCCAGAGCTCCTGACCTCCAGGCCAGTGTGCTTGCTCATACATATGTACACCCCCCCTTCTCCCCTTTGGTCTCTGGTCCCTCTGTCTGTGCTCCCTGGTGGCCTCACCGTGTCTTGAGCTTCCTGGGATGAGGCAAGCAGGTTATCACCAACTCCAGGAAGTTCCCTTAGCAATAGAGAGGGGCCTGCCTCACCGAGCTCCTGTTATCAGCTCCCACATCTGTGGTGCAGTCCTGTGCCTGGTCAGTGACCCCGGGGAGGTCACTACCAGAAGCTTCCAGAAAGATCTGAGACCACCTCTAACCACAGGCTCGGGGCCCACGCTGCTCGAGATGTGGATGATGGTGGTTAAGATGCCGCATGTTCTCAGAGAGGTTTGGCTCCACCAACATTCCAGAAGAACACCTGGAGAGAAAAGATGGTGAGGGAAAGACAGGCAGGGCTGAACGACTCTAACATGGAGGAGACACCCAGTTCTTGTGGGGGTGGGAGGCTTCCCTGGTGGCGCAAATGGTAAAGAATCTGCCTGAAATGTTGGGAAACCCGGGTTTGATCCCTGGATCAGGAAGATCCCCTGGAAGAGGGCATGGCAACCCACTCCAGTATTTTTGCCTGGAGAATCCCATGGACAGAGAATCCTGGTGGGCTACAGTCCATGGAGGTCACAAAGAGTCAGGCTGAAAGACTAACACACACCCCCAGCTCCTGGGGAGGGAGTTGGGAACACATGACCCGCCTTTCTGAAAGTCAGCGAGGCAACAACATTCCTCTGAGTGGAGGAGGAAAAGGAAAGAGCTGGTATGAATGGGTGTTTAGAGGAGGTCTCTGAGGAGGACCGGCTTGTTGGCTGGAAGGCTGTGGGCTCCAAGTAAGAAGCCCGAGGCCTGCCCTTTTCTCTCAAGGAGCAGTCTCACCACCATGGGAGGGCTGCATTCCTGTTTGCTGAGGCCTTCAGGGCAGCTTTTGTATATTTTTCCCCCAGTTTTGGGAAACCTTCCACGATCTCCCATGACATCCCAGAGCCCCGGGCCTCAGAGCTGCGGAGAAGGCTGGGTGTGTTCCCATCACGCCTCCCTGCAGGGTCTCCCTCTTTGTCACCCTCATCCTCCCCGGGAGCCAGGAAGAGCTGCCACCTCTACCTGAGAGGGAAAAGCCAGGCCAGGCAGCCAATATTTGGCCTTGGGGAATCTGTGGACTGTGAAGAATCAGAATTTTTTTTTTTTTTTGCTCCCACATGGAAAAAGGAAAGTGCCAGAAAAACTGGCCCGGCCCCTTCCAGGACAGCCCTTCCCCGGGGGAAGCTAGCTTCGAACTCTCCCACCAATCTGCCACAGATCTGAGGATTACATGGGCTGGCAAAGGCTCACCAGCCCCGCTCAAAGCTAAACATGGTGATGTTATGCTTTGTGGGGGTTGGTGGGGACGGTACTTAGACAAGAAAACAGGTCTGCTAAGGAGTGCCACCACCAGCAGCCAGGCGCCAGGCCTGCTCTGCCAGCCAGACTGTTTCCACCCTGAGGCACCTCCCACCCGCCTGCCCACTGGCTGGCAGCTGGGCCTCCCAGGCAGCCGCATCTTTTGATGCAAGCCAGCCCCAGGCCCCCAGTCCAGCCCCTCTCACACCTGAGGGCACACAGCTGCCACCACCCCTGGTGATGGGCCCATCCTGGAGCTGCCCACTGGCTTGTCCGAGCCTTTAACAGGCACCTGTGGAATTGTTCCCATATCTCCAGTGAGAGGGTCTGGTGGCAAGAGCCCCTTCCAGCCACATGAGGTCCCCACGGAGTAGTTCAGTTCACTGCAGAGATGACTGATTTGAGAGTCAAGGACATAGGCTCTGATCCTGGCCACACATGAGGCTCTGGGCAGTGTTCCCGTCTCTGGCCCACCTTCCTCCTCCTGGTGGTCCCGAGGCCCCTTTTGCCCTGATGCCCTGGGACTCGGCCCAGGAGCTTTGGGCTGAGGGCCAAGCGGAAGCGACTTGGTAGAGAGATGGTTGGAGGCAGGCCTGCCGCATGGGTCACTGTGCCCAGGGAGACTTGGCCTCAGCTTCCATAGATGGGCAGACCCACATCCTGCTGTCCCCCAAGCCTGGGAAAAAGCCCTTCGGCATGGAATCAGGGAGCAGTGCCCACACCCTGAAGGCAAAGGGCAGGTGGGAGGGCAGGGGGACTCAGAAAACAGCAGTGAGATGCTGGAAAATCTACCTCCCGCTGCTTGGCAGGGGGGATGTATCCACTCATCGAGGTGCAGACTGGGTCCCTTTTGGAAGCCCAACCTTCATCCCCAGACCGCAGGGCACTGGAGGGGGGTCTGACATGGCAAAAGTGCACAGAGTCAATAAAATGACCTGAGGCAGGGGTGGGGGGTGGTGGGGAGATGGGAGTGCACGCTGGCCACCTTGCCTTCCAGCTGGGGTGATTTTAATAACTGAAGACTCCCCTCTCAAGCTTATTTGGAAGAGGAGATAAAGAATTCTGCTTCTCAGTAGATGTAGGTGAACGCTTTGGCAGGTTTTGTGAAGCCCTTTGGGGGCAGTTCTTGTGTATCTTTCCCCTAGTTTAGGGAAACCTTCCACAATCTCCCTTGACATCCCAGGGCCCCAGCCGCATAACAGAAATACACTACTATGTGTAAAATAGATAACTAATGAAAACCTCCTATATAGCACAGGGAATTCTACTCAATGGTGACCTAAATGGGAAGGAAATCCAAAAATGGAAGGGATATATATATATATACACATTAGCTGATTCACTTTGTTTTACAGTAAACACTAAAGCAATATGGTAAAGCAACTATACTCCACTAAAAGTTAGAAAAAACAGAAGAGAACCAAGTAATCAAGAGGGATGACATGAAGGCACCAGTGAATGCTACAGACAGTAGATTCCATAGAAATCCGAGGAGAGAAAGAACCTTTCACACTGGGGCAGGTGGGGAAGGCTTTAGGATGTAGTAGAAGGTGAGCAAGGTCTGGATGGGGTCGTGCAGGAGACAGGAGGGGTGGGCACTGTCATTGGGTAAGTGTATTCAAGGGTGATGAGCAGAGAGGTTGGCTTGGAGGTTGAGGGTTTGGCAGAGAAACGCTGGGAGCCACAGGACTAGGAGGCCTTGCGCACCACGCCAAGGACTCTAACTGTGTCCTGTTGACTTTGGAGAGGCCCTGAATGGGTTTGTCAGAAGATGGACGGCTTGCTAGTTCTCTAATGACATTCACCCACGTTGGGAAATCTCTACTTTTAGAGAAAGCCGTGAGGGAAGAAGAAAATGAGCCTGTGATGGAGCCAAGAGGAGCGGTCAGGGACACGGGGGACGNAACTATACTCCACTAAAAGTTAGAAAAAACAGAAGAGAACCAAGTAATCAAGAGGGATGACATGAAGGCACCAGTGAATGCTACAGACAGTAGATTCCATAGAAATCCGAGGAGAGAAAGAACCTTTCACACTGGGGCAGGTGGGGAAGGCTTTAGGATGTAGTAGAAGGTGAGCAAGGTCTGGATGGGGTCGTGCAGGAGACAGGAGGGGTGGGCACTGTCATTGGGTAAGTGTATTCAAGGGTGATGAGCAGAGAGGTTGGCTTGGAGGTTGAGGGTTTGGCAGAGAAACGCTGGGAGCCACAGGACTAGGAGGCCTTGCGCACCACGCCAAGGACTCTAACTGTGTCCTGTTGACTTTGGAGAGGCCCTGAATGGGTTTGTCAGAAGATGGACGGCTTGCTAGTTCTCTAATGACATTCACCCACGTTGGGAAATCTCTACTTTTAGAGAAAGCCGTGAGGGAAGAAGAAAATGAGCCTGTGATGGAGCCAAGAGGAGCGGTCAGGGACACGGGGGACGAAGGAGGATGTAATATCATGGAAACTGAGAGGAGAAAGTTCCAAGAAGGAGGCAATGGTCAACAGCATTGACTGTTGATGGACAGGCTTAGCTCAGGGTTATTCGATCCTGAAAAAAACAGGTGGTATAGACTGAGAGAAGAGTGGGTAGATTTGAAACAAAAACCCAGAGAGGCCTTGTGAGAAAAAGACAGCTAAGAAGTTAAAGCAAGAAGCAGGCCAGGCGTGAAGAAATTTTCAAAGTGGGACTGGCCGGCTCATTGGAAGGTCAGGGGAGAGAAGAAAAGGGGAGAGGGGAGCCTGGGAATGATGGAGACATGAGTGGCTGAGCTTCGCTCGTAGAAAGAAAGGCTGCCTTCATGGTACCCCAGGATGCAGACATAGGTTTTTTGCATCACTAGTTGCACTGAATCTTTTTACCATCCATCCCCAGTATAAAAATTTTGAAAAATGCAAAAAAGGAAAAAAAAATAGTCCTCACATGAACTCCTACCCCTCAGAGAAAATTGATAAGATTTGGATGAGAATTCTCCCAGAAATTCTTCTGTGTTTATTTGCACACAGATTTTTTTTTCACATAGGTAAGATTATACTATATATGTATTTTTATATGTATTTTAAAATTCCAACAATAGAACCTAGACATATTCCTTGGGCAATAAGTATAGATCTGCATTCTTTTTTAACAGCTGCATAATATTCCATAGTATGGCTTTATAAGAATTTATTTAATCAATCCTTTGTACTGTGCTTAGTTGCTCAGTCATGTCTGACTCTTTGCAAACCCCATGGACTGTAGCCTGTCCATGGGGATTCTCCAGGCAAGATTACTGAAGTGGGTTGCCATGCCCTCCTCCAGGGGATCTTCCAACCCAGGGATCGAACCCAGGTCTCCCACATTGCAGATGGATTCTTTACTGTCTGAGCCATCAGGAAAGCCCAATCCTTTATCAATCAACGCTTAAAGTATATACATTTTTCCTTGCATTTATCACAGTATGCAGTGACAATCTTTACATGTCCACCTTTGCCTAGTGGTATATTTATCCCTTTAAAAAGTAATTCCTAGAAAGGAGATTGCTAAGTGAAAAGGAAAAATTGGAGTTTTTGAAAGCTGAAAACCAGTCCCGAGTGTGACAGACCTTAGGGAAGGGAAGGAAATAAATGACAGCAGAGTTCAAGCAGGATAGAAAAATAATTCTAATAAAAATGCCTGATACTCCCGTTTATCAAGTATCTGGTACTTTTCACATGTTGTCTCATTTTTATAGCAGCTCATGAAGTTGATGGTTTTCTCACTATTTTGCACACAGAGCCCAGAGGCAGAAGGGGAATCCCCATGTGAGAGAAAGCATGACCGGTGACAAGTAGAGACAGTGAGGGGTTTGAAGGCCCAGTCGTGGTGGTCAAGATCAAGAAACTAATGATTCCCACCCTTCCAATCCACTGGACTTGTGGAGTTCAAGGGCAGTGGAGCAGGTGCTATCTCCACAGAGGAGACCAGTGTGTATGTGATGGGAGAGGGTTAAGGTCTGCTGTACTGAGTGAACAGTCAAGATGCTCTTCTCAAATACTGCCCCCCATATCCGTGGGATTTTATTCCAAAATCCCCCAGGTATACCAAAATCCAAGGATGCGCAAATCCTTTCTATAAAATGGCATACTATTAGCCTTTAACCTACCCACAGCTTCCAGGTTTGCTTTTTTATTAATTTTTATCGGAGTATAGTTTCTTTCTGGGGCTTCTCTGGTGGTTCAGATGGTAAAGAATCCACCTGCAATCCAGGAGACCTGGGTTCTATCTCTGGATTGGGAAGATTCCCCTGGAGGAGAGCATGGCAACCCACTCCAATATTCCTTCATGGCGAATGCCATGAACAGAGGAGCCTGGCTATAATCCATGGGGTCTCAAAGAGTCAGATGCAACTCAGCGGCTAAGCACACATGGTTGCTTTACAATGCTATGCTGGTTTTTGTCGTGCAGCAGTGAATCAGCCACACATGTACATATATTCCCCATGCCGGATCTCAGTTGTGGCACCTAGACTCTTCGGTCTTTGTTCATTGTGGCATGTGAACTCTTAATTGCAACACATCTGGTCTTTCGTTGTGGCCTGAGATCTAGTTCCCGGACCAGGGGATGGAACCCGGGCCCTCCGCGTCATTGTGAGTGCAGAGTCTTAGCCACTGGACCACTTAGGGAAGTCCCCCAGTTGGCATTTTGAGTGTATCACAAATAACCAGGGATTGCTCCTGGCACTCCGTGGGTCACCACGCCAGATGTCTGCACAGTGTGGGTGAACTTTGTGCAGTAGAGATTGATGCCACCCAAATGCCAGGAGTGCCCCAGTGAGAACACTGAGGGCAAGAAAGGGGAGGAAGGTAATTTAGGATAGAGAGGGAGTCTGCCCACAACCTCTGTGGTTACGGAAACCGTGAAAGACAGCCAATGCTGGGAGCCGTGGGCTGGCTCTGAGGATTCAGGCAGAAGTGGTGCGGAGGGGAGAGGGAGAGGGGTAATGCCTGTCCCAGAGCATCAGACGTGGATTCTAGGAATGAAGGTGCAGAGAGGCGGCAACTGTCACAGGGAAGCAGAGCAGGATACCTCCTGAGCAGGAGAATCTGAAAGGGAATGACTGGTTCATCAGAGCAGAGAGGGACAGACGGATTCCCACCCGAATATAGATGCCTCTGCAGCGGAAGACTGTGGCGAGGGGGTCATGGCAGAAGGCTTCCAAGGAAAACAGCTTTTCAACCTTAATTACAGCATTCTCCAACCATAAACTACAATTTCTCTGTGACTTTAAATATAGCCTTGGTTCCTGAGAAGAGTCTGAAATCTTTATTTTTACTGACCCAATTGGCTGTTTTGAAAACCCACTCTGTGAACTCCATGGAAGATAATCATCAAAATATGTTCCTTGAAGTTCCTGAAGAAAGCCCTTTTATTCAGTTCCTCGAATCTCTCCCCCTCGCTGACTCTGATGGGAGATTGCAGTCCCAGAAAGGCCAAAGAGTGAATTAACTCCACATTTTCGGTCAATCAAAAGCAAGCCTGAGTCGACGGCCACAGTTGTGTTAGCAGGTTGGGGCTATTTTCCATCTCCACAGGGTGAGGTGAACCTGGTCTAACCTCAGCAGAGCCAGGAGTCACGCCCAGCCACGTGCCCACTCGGGAACCTTCAAATCGAACTCTCTAGACGTGGCTCTGTGGAAGCCGAGGCTTGAAAAAACAAGGGCGTTCCCTTGTGGCTGTCCCTCTGATATTTGAGTTGGATGACGCGACCGTAGGTTCGGATGAAACAGAGGCTCTTTCAAATCTCCAGTGGTTGCCACTGCTTCGTGAGACTGAGCTTGCAGCGCTGTCTTCGAAGGCTAATTTGTTTGTAAAGTTCATTGCTTGGAATTTGGGTAGAGATCTCTAGCTGAAGTGTGGAGCCAGTTATGCCTTGAGTAGGTCATGCGGGATGCTCCCTCATGACAGCTCCCTCTAGAACAGGGGAGGCTGAAACGGACATACAAAGTTTGAAGTTTGATACCCAGAACAGCAGGCTGTCCCCAGTTTGTCCCCAAAGAGAGGTTTTCCCAAATACTCGTGGGTTCAGGCATTACCCTATCCCAAAGGTGTACTCCTTTCCCAAGCCCCACTCGCTGCCGTCCCAGTAGCCTCTATCCTGGAGTCAGCAAAATGAAAGAAGGATGAAAAAGAGAGAGAAAATACAACTAGAACCTGTTTCTGCCTTCCTAGAAAGGTGACCTCATTTCAGACACCTGTGGCGACCTCTCCAACCATCCCAGGACCCGGCAGCCCGTAATATTTGACACGAAGGGGCTCCTTCATTTTCAGCATGTCAAGAAGCCCTCAGTTTCATGGATGGTTTACATTTGATGCAGGAGAGAACTGCAGCCTGAGTTGAGAGGGCCGTAAAAATGCTGGTGGGATTCTAACGTGATCAACTGGACACAGATGGAGAAAATTAAACCCCTCTCCCACAAAAAGGAAGTCTTTTTAGCCTTTAGGAGAGAAAAATCATAACCCTTGCTGCAGCTCTGGGGAAAGAGAGGGGAAGCAGATCCCAAATTTTGCTGCACCACCCCCAAATCCCTCTTTCATTCCTTTTCAGTCCAAACATTAGGCCCCTCCCTGTATATTCTTTCAAAATTTCTGCTCCTTTAAGCCTTTGCATCCTGAATTCATCAGAACTCCCCAGCACTCCCTCGCCATGGAGAACTCTAAAAATAGATCATGTTTAAACCATATTTTAAGTCATTAAACTTTTTTTTTTTAACTGAGCTCTTAATCAAAAAGGGCAGAAGTTAGCAATATTCGAAGGATGCAGGCCTTCACAAAGGGTGAACCCATCTATTTTGAATATCCGCTTGAGGTCAGCCCTGTGTTGAAAGAGGCCCAGGAAAGACTTCCTGACCTCAAGGAGGTGACAAACTGCTGGCAGGCCAGACGTGCAAACAGATGCCGGGCCCAGATGGATGAGGCTTTTGGGAGCTCTGTGGCTTGTGTGTGTGTGTGTGTGTGTGTGTGTGTGTGTGTGTGTAGATGTGTAAGAACTCCATAAGTGTATTTGCATCTTGTTTCAGATCACTTCCCAGGTGACTTAGATGGTAAAGAATCTCCCTGCAAGACAGGAAACCCGGGTTCGATCCCTGGGTTGGGAAGATCCCTTGGAGAAGGGAACAGCAACCCCCTTCGGTATTCTTGCCTGGAGAATCCCATAGATAGAGAAGGCTGGCAGGCTACAGTTCATGGAGTCGCAAAGAACTGAACACGACTGAGTGACTAACACTTTGACTTTTCAGATTGCTGGGCATTTAGGAACCACTGACTAGCTAACAGATCACTTAACTTCTCTGAGCCTTTGTAACATGACAAGTGGGCTCTGTGACTTAACAAGTTCCCTTCCCACTCCCCCTCTCTCTGGAAATTCTGGAAAGCCAGGGCACCCAACACTAAATGACATGCCCCAGAAGGCGTGGGAACAGGCGGTGCAGAAGATGGTCTGGGGAGGAGATTCTTTTCCTGCCTCCGCCGACTCCACTTGGTCCAGTGCAAGGGCAGAGTACAGATCCGGCCTCATCTACCACCATCTCGCCCGCCATCACCTTTGTGTCCTCCAGCCAAGCTCTTCTCCATTCGTTAGGTCTGTCTCCTCTCCCGTCCTCTCACTGGCTCAGTCGTGGTGTAATGCGAGTATAATAAGTCCATGCTTGCTAACAGTTTGGCTTCTAAAACCCTCACAAATGCTTTGGATTATGTTCTCATTCAGAGGAACAGGGCTAGGATAGTTGCTACAGCCTTCCAGACGTAGGTAAATGAGGGTCCCCAGGGTCCGTGGTTCAGCACTAGTAAACAGGAAGTCTGAAGGATTAGAAAGAGAAGATCTCTTTGGGAACGCTGGGGAACAGTGCTGTGCGTTATGGAGCCGAGATGCCAGCAAAGGGAATGGGGCCAAACACTTGTGAAGTCTCTCGTCTAAAGAAAGCTGAGATCGTGCCCACCAGCAGTTCCCTTCACATGGGCTACCCCACGAGGCATCAGATGGGTCTCTGTGAATTCCCACTTCCTCATGACTGCCCATCTTGGGCTCTCTGCAGGAGAGCAGAATTATGACAGAGCTGTGTGCTTTCCGAGGGAGTGTTTGCTGAAGGTTAGTGTTGATCTTGCTTGATTTAAGCCTTCCCAGATTCCCTGCAAAGGCTATAAACAGCAAAGTGATGAAATTAACCCTGGAAACAGAACAGGGAGGAGACCTCATCACGGGGGTGGGCAGAGAAGCCCCACCAGGGGAGGAGAGAAATGAGAAACGGGCAGGAAGGCCTGGAAGGCGTCTCTGCTCTAAGAGTGGAAGGAATACCTCCCCAAGGGACTCCAAAGGCTGCGGTATATCCAACAGCGTCATTCTGGCTGAGATGTTGGGGATGAGAGGGCCCCACTAGTTAGGGTGAGGTTTTGGTGGTCACAGCACAGAAGGCACCGCCTCGCCTGGGGCGCTGCTTTATGGAAAACTGATGGCAGTGCTGGTAACCTCCCAGGCAGTTATCCTCTTAAACTCTTGGCAGATTGATGATGGGATAGCAGCCCAAGACACAAAGCAGGGCTGAAGAGGTTGATTTCTTAGGATGCGTAGAAAGGGATCCCATCCTTGTCAGCCTTCCTTCTGCCGCTGTGCCGACTCTCCGTCAAAGCATGCACACACACACACACACACACACACACACACACACACATTCATACACACAGCTGAAAACACACTAACTCCATCACATTGAGGGTACCTGGAGTCTGTTACTATGGAGAGGAAACTCAAGCAGGAAATTCAGGAGGCTATGATACTGTTACTGATCAGGGTCCTTGTATTAGAATGTAGTTGCTTTTACAATGTTGTTTTACTTTCTGCTGTATAGCAAAGTGAATCAGCTGTAAGTATAGATGTATCTCCTCTTTTTTGGATTTCCTTCCTGTTTACTTTTTCTGAAGCTCTTGAAGGTAATTTACGTACATTGTGGTTCTTTACTTCTGAACACTTCAGTGTGGATTTCCTAGGAACAGGAAGATGATCAGGGTACAGTCATGAACTACTGAATTTGCTTCAGTTCTGTATCTGATTTACCATAGGTATGCTGATGTTCGTTGATCAAATAATCCCCTCGATAGATTTCCTTTTCCCTCCAGCACAGGCTCCATTCTGACATTAAGGACTGTANGGAAGATGATCAGGGTACAGTCATGAACTACTGAATTTGCTTCAGTTCTGTATCTGATTTACCATAGGTATGCTGATGTTCGTTGATCAAATAATCCCCTCGATAGATTTCCTTTTCCCTCCAGCACAGGCTCCATTCTGACATTAAGGACTGTATTTGGCTGTCACGTCTCTTTCACCTTGTGTTGTCTCTTTAGACTCTAATATTTTTGAGAGTACAGTCCCCCACCAACTTTTTAAATACAATTTTCATGCTGTGTTTTTCTCATATGACCTCATGATTCAATTGGGCTTCTGCATCCTTGGCCAGTAAATTTGGTAGATGATGGTGTGTCCTGCTCAGCTGTCACAGCTAAAGATATACCATGTCCATCCGTCCCTCTCCTGGTCAGTGTTGCCTGATTTCCTCAGTGTATAGTTACTGAATTACTGAGGCTTTTTTCCTCCTCTGCAATAATAAGTAGTCTAGTCTGTAAGGAGACACTTTAAGGCCGTGTGTAAAGGCTTATACATAAACAGACATACATGCTTTTCTTCACCAAAATTTTCCCAAGAGGGGGCACTCATTGATGGTTCTTGCCTGATCTGGTCTTGACCATGGTGATTGCTGATGCCCCAGCTCCAGAAGTAATAAGAGCCCTCCCTTCTCCCTGTCAGTTTGTCCATGGTATGGATTCCTATTTTTTTCAATGACTCATAATTGCATAATTATACTTANCACAGCTGTGCTGAGCCCCACTGTGTGTATGTATGCCACTGGATCTGAGTCAGTCTCCTGTACTTGCATGCTTAGGTAGTTCCCCGTTTCTGACATTATAAATAAGCCTGTAAAGAATAACCTTGCCACATATATTCTCAGATTGTCAGAGGTATTTATCCTAGACAAATTCACAAAAGTGTGATTGTTGGGTCAAAGGGTAAATGCATATATTAAACCCCCTCTACAAGTCTTGGGCCATTTTTGCTTTCAGATCCCAACTCTCCACCACCTAGGCCAACAGAGTGTATTGTCAAGCCTCTGCTTTTTTGTCAATCTGATGGGTGAGAAATGTTATCACAGTGTAGTTTTAAACTGTTTTTATCTTATAAGTAAAGTTAAACATCTTTTTATTTATTTGGGCACCACTTTTATATCTCTTTTCATAATTGTTCTGGTCTTGTTCATTTTTCTATAGGATTTTGTCTCCTTTATTTCCTCTATTTTTAAAAGCTCATTATAAATTTGGTATATTAATTCTTTATCTGTGATGTGTGTTGTGAATATTTTCTCCTTGTCATTTGCTTTTTTAGCTATGTAGAAGTGTTGTTTCTCTGTTTTACTTAAATGTAGTCACAAGTATTCATCTTTTCTTCTATTGCCTCTGGAAGTTCGGGCACGGTTTATAAAATACCCCCACCAGATATCTCCCAAGAAGTTTAGTTGTCATCATCAGCTTGTACCCCCACATCTCAACACAAAAGCCCTGGTCAGCTCAGTGCAGACCACCTCATTTCTCAACATTCACGAGGATGTTTGCGTTCATGCTGCCTATTTTGGGCACCTTTCTTCTGGTCATTCATAAAAAGACCAGATCTGGTAAGGAGGAAGGGGTATGCAGTGTCTAGGGGAAGGGGAATAATCTTCTGAATGAAGGAATGCATTACTTGGGTCTTATTTAGGGAGCACGAGTTTCCAGGGAACAAGCACTAGATCAGCCTTCCGACATGAGACCTGTCCCTGCCTCAGTCCTGTCCACCCTCGGCAGGTCCTGCATGAGGCAGCGTGTGAGGCACAGGCTATGCCCATCCTGTATCCTCACACCGCCCCCTCCTCCTCTCTGCAGTGCCTCCCACCCCTCAGCTGGGCAGGACGCAGAGTCTTGATGAGGACTGTACCGGAGCCAGATTCATCCTTGTCCCTGCAGAAGCAGAATCATGCTTTGGGCACCATGTGCCAGGGATGAAAGTGTGCTGAGCCACATCACGCAAGCTATATTTCTTCTTGGGCTTCCCTGGTGGCTCAGTGGTAAAGAATCTTCCTGCCAATGCAGGAGACGTGGATTCGATCCCTGCGTTGGAAATATCCCCTGGAGAAGGAAATGGCAAACCACTGCAGTATTCTTGCCTGGGAAATCCCATGGACAGAAGAGCCCGGGGGTCTGCAGTCCATGGGGTCGCAAAGAATCAGACACGACTTAGTGACTAAACACCAACATTTCTTCTTATTTCATGCCAGGGATCTGAGGAAGGTGCAGATAGAGTGAGTAGCTGGGCTGGCCTGTGTATTTTTACAAGTTTGCCAGAGATCATGAACTCTCCTCTCCTGGATGATGGGATGTCCTGGTCCCTTAGCTATTCTATCCTGCCCTCCATCCCCCTTTGCTCTGATTACCATCAGGTCACCTGGAGCTCAGGTGGGCTGACTTGGACCCAGAGGTGAGGGTGAGCACAGGGGCTCGGGACTATAAATGAAAGGGGCATCTGGAGAGGGGTGGGTGCAGCAGGGCCCCAGCCTGGGGTCTGACAGTGCTGGCTTCATCTCAGTGAGGTCAGCCGCTGGTGACGGAGATGCGCTGTGTGTCACAGAAGAGGAGCTGGCTGCTGACGACGAGGACATGCCGTCCTTCCCATGCACACAGGAGGGTAAGGGCTCTGGAGCACCCCTCTGATCCCCTCTCTGGGCTGAGAACCACCCAGCCCCTGCCCTCAGCCCCAGGCAGGGGAGAGGCTTGCCTATCTACATGGCTTCACCATCCAGGCTGTTCCTTCCCCACTGCTGCCTGGAGGCTTAAAGGGTAGAGTTGCACAGGCCTGGGTTACACAGTACAGATGAAGTCATAGTTTGTCACATGTGACATCTGTCTTCAGGGCTACTCCTGAGACCTACCGGGGACCTCTGCCATCTCCCCCAGGACCCGCCTTCCACAAGTGTCCCCTTCATCATGCTGCCCAAGTGGTCTGTCCTTCTCAAGCTCACGGGACCCAGCTTGGCATGAGAAACCAATGCCCCGTGAACTGTTATTTGGCATAGGACTTCTGGGCGGGTTTCAGTCTAGATTCTCAGCCTTGGTTGTGCATTGTTATCACCAGGGGATGTCTGAGACCAACCCTCAGAAATTCTGATCTCTTGGTCTGGAGCGTGGATGGGCATCAGGGTTTTTAAACATTCTTGTTACTCATAATGCGCAGCTGAAGTTGGATCCATCTTAGAAACTGCACAACTGGGAATATCACAGCTTTCTCACTGGGCAGTGACCACCTCCCAGAGTCTCCAGGAACACTGGCTTCCCTCCTGCTTCTGTACGAGGGACCAACTGACACACTGGAACCATCCGTTTGGATTCCAGGAGAACTTCAAGTGACCCCCAAAGTCTGGGGACTAGTGACCGACCTTCCGGTTGGCCTGGGACTGAGGGGTTTCCCAGGAGGTGTGACTTAGGGTTTTTAAAACTGAGACAGTCTTGGCGAGCCATCCTGGTTTGCCCAGTTCCGAGGAGTTCCCTTAACGAGATTTTCAGTGCTAAAATCCAGGAACATCCTAGGCAAACTGGGAGGAGTTGGTCACCCACTGGTGAGACAAGGCTGGCTGCCCTGTAGTACAGATCACTACTAAGGCTGATGTTTTGGGCAAGGGTGATTCCCTACCATGTGGGCTGAATGACAGTGCCATGGAGACAGAATGATAATGTGATGCCAATGTTCTTCCAAGGCCCTGACTATGGTCTCACCTATTCCTAAAAGCTGTGGGCTTCCCAGGTGGTGCTAGTGGTAAAGAACCCACCTACCAATGTAGGAGACATAAGAAACTCAGGTTTAATCCCTGGGTCGGGAAGATCCTGTTGGAAGGGTCTAGAACCCCAAAAGACAAGCACAGATCTCTGCAGCTCAGGACACACAACAGCATCTTCCTGGCTAGGGGCTCTGAATGCCTGCCTCAAGCTATGAAGACTGGCTCCTAATTTCTGGAGGGGTCCCCACTCTAGTAATCTTGCCTGGAGAATCCGATGGACAGAGGAGCCTGGTGGGCTACAGTCCACGGGGTCGCTCAGAGTCAGACACGACTGAAGCGACTTAGCACGCATGCCCATTCCTAAAAGCTCCAGGACCTCAACAAAAGACAGTGAAGTGGGTGGAGATGGAGACCAGCGACAGCCCCCTTTCCAAGGATCGTTCAAAATGTGCTGAGACAGGCTGGAACAAGAGAACTGACCCTTTTAGTCACAGCCTCCACCACTGGGCTTTTTTTGTCACCACCCCTCCCCACCCCCCACAGGCCAGCCGGGACCCCACTGCAGCCGGTGCCAGAAGAACCTGTCTTTGCACACGTCCGTGAGGATTCTTTACCTCTTCCTGGCCCTGCTCCTGGTGGCCGTGGCCGTGCTGGCCTCTCTGGGTGAGTGCAGGCTGCCAGCAGCATTGGCTAGCCCAAGGCTCTCTACCCCGGGCTGTGGGGGAGTTTCTCATCAGGGGTCTGTTGGGCACCAGAACCCCAAAAGACAAGCACAGATCTCTGCAGCTCAGGACTCACAACAGCATCTTCCTGGCGAGGGGCTCTGAATGCCTGCCTCAAGCTGTGAAGACTGGCTCCTAATTTCTGGTCAATAATGAGCTGTGTGGCCTTGGTCCCTCTCAGGACCTCTGTTTTCCTGCTGGTANACAAGCACAGATCTCTGCAGCTCAGGACTCACAACAGCATCTTCCTGGCGAGGGGCTCTGAATGCCTGCCTCAAGCTGTGAAGACTGGCTCCTAATTTCTGGTCAATAATGAGCTGTGTGGCCTTGGTCCCTCTCAGGACCTCTGTTTTCCTGCTGGTAGATGACAGGATGGGCTTCCCAAGTGGCCCATTTGTTTAAGCGTTCTCCTGCTAATGCAGGAGATGCAGGGGATGTAGTTTCGACCCCTGGGTTGGGAAGATCCCCTGGAGAAGGGAATGGCCACCCACTCCAGTATTCTTGCCTGGGAAATCCCAGGGACAGAGGAGCCTGATGAACCTCAGTCCATGAAGTCACAAAGAGTCAGATACAGCTGAGCATCTGAGCACGCACACGCACAAATGACAGGATGGGACTCCGTTTCAGCAGTTCTCAGTTTCAGCTCCATGTTAGAATCATCTGGGAGCTGTAAAAAATAGGATGCCCGGGCCCCACCCTGGATGATGGAATTAATTCAGTATTTAAGCTCTTCAGGTGATTCTGGGGTACCTCCAGGCTTAAGGTTACCAGATCAGATGACTTCTAAGCCGTTTCCGTGGTCCTTACGTTTCTCAAAGTGAGGTTGGATGCCTATCTGCATCAGGGTCACCCCCAGGATCTGTTAAAACGCAAATTCTTAGTCTCACCCAGACCTAGTAAATCAGAGTCCTGCCAGGGGGGCCCAGGGATCTGAAGCTTGGTGATTCTCATACACTCAACAGTTTTTATGACAGTCTGCATGCTGCCAGATTCAAGTAACCTCTGCCTTCTGTGGGCTTCCCTGGTAGGTCAGCGGTATAGAACCCACCTCCAACGCAGGAGTTGACAGTTCGATCCCTGGGTCAGGAAGATCCCCTGGAGGAGGAGGAAATGGCAACCTACTTCAGTATTCTTGCCTGGGAAATCCCACAGACAGAGAAGCCTGGTAGACTGCAGTCTGTGAGGTCACAAAGAGTCAGACACGACTTAGCAATTAACAACAACTGCCTTCTGGATGCTAACCATTTATGTCTAAAAGTAGAAACAAATTTGAAAGCTTCTTACTGCAATCCCATTCCATTCCTAGCTTCATTCTTTACAACTCTTCTGTACAAAGGGAAGCCAGTAGGTTTGCTTGCTCCCATGGACTAGACACTAGAGACAACTGGGCTGGGCCTCAGGTGAGGCAAGGGAGACACGGAGGACGGTCCCTGTGGGTGCCCACCCTGCACTTGTAAGACCCCTAGGATGGGATGCTTCGTCCTGACCCCTCTTGGAGATATGCAGTAAGTGGCTTTCCCGGCTTAAAGGCAAGAGGCCAGCAAGTTAATGATTTGATCAAACAAATCCTTGTTGGAATCATCTTCCAGTAATCCTGAAGGTGTTAATGAAATTCAGCACAAACCAGCACCTCCTATGTGTCAGGTATTGAGAACACTGAAGGAGTCCATTGCATTTCACCCTCAAAAGGAGTGGTTCTCAGTCTTGTCTGCAGGTTAGAATTCTTTTGAGAGCATTTAAAAATGCATATGCTGGAGCCCTCCTCGCCACGTGAATGAAATCATAGTCTCTGGGTAAGACCCAGGCTTTAATCATAGAGGAAAGCCCCCAGGCGATCCCAATGAAGTGGGAAGGTTGGGGAACCAGTAATTAATCATTAAACTACTATAATAACTATTATAACAGTTACATAGTAATAATAGTTATTAAAATAATTATAATAGTTATTAATTTATTAAAAGTTCACCCCCTGTTAGTT
>SJYA01001164.1:437187-500731 GCA_006410615.1 Neotragus moschatus | reverse complement strand
TTATTTATTAACTTTTAATTGTTAATATTATTACCTATTAACTATTATTGTCAACTATTAGCTTGTTATATTATTAATTATAACATTAATAATAACTTTAAATTTGTATAATAAGATGTTATTGATAAATAATAAATAACATATTAACATGTTTACAGGATTTACCTAGTGGTCCACTAGCTAAGACTCTGCAATCCCAATGCAGGGGGCCCGGGTTCAATCCCTGGTTCGGGAACTAGATCCCACATCGTTTCAGCTAAGAGAGCCACAACTAAGCAACGAAGACTCAGCACACCCAGCTAAATAAATAAATATTTAAAAACTAAAAATTTTTTTAAAGAAAAGAACTTCCCAAGCCCCTCACCCCGACTCAGGTCCACCTCTCTCTCTGCTAAATCTCGTCACAGAGTCTGGCCACCCAGAAAGTGGCTGAAATCTCTGGTCAGAGGAGGGCGAGGAGCGGCAGCCCTGCCATTGAGAGGCAGCAACCTGGCCACTGGGCCCTTAGCAGTTCCTGGTCGGCCCTCAGAGAGCCTCAGCTCCCAGAACCCAAGGGACCATTAAGACAACTCCAGTAGCACACAGAGAAGAGCCTATATAGGCACAAGAGCCCTTCAGAAGGGATGGACAGTGGATGCCCACGGGATGCCAGGCGCTCTCCCATACATGATGGTCATGAGTCCTCTGAACAAGGCTCCGAAATGGGAGGCTGGCTCCACTCCACATACGAGAGGGCAGAATGGGAGGTGAAATGATTTCCTCCAAGATCCAGGGTGAATGGGCTGAGGGTTATAAGAACTGGGGGTGAGCAGTGTGTCTGAGAAATCAAAGGAGAACTTTAGATTTTCCTTTTCATTTTCACCTCCAGCCTGGGTGTCCCCACTCCTTAGGATGGTGCTGGCCTTGTTCATGGGGTTTATAATCTACGGTACAGCTGACAACCTTTTTTGGTCAAGGGCTAGGAAGTAAATTCAGACCATGTATTGACTTGGTCAAAACCAAACTCTGCCATTGCAGTGTTCCCAGCAGAAGGGAATTTTTATATAATTGCTGAATTGTTTATACAGAGTATGAAACAGACATTAAAGTAATGATTTTAAAGTGACTTAAGGCTCAATGAGAAAATGTTCATGACATGATACCAATAAGCAAAATAAAATAGATGAGATGTGCAGAACATCCCAATTTTGTATTCTTGCCTTCTAAAAAACCATGTATCTGTGTAGCTATAGGGGCTTGCCTGGTGGCTCAGTGGTAGAAGACCAGCCTGCCAGTACAGGAGACACAGACTCGATCCCCAGGTCAGGAAGATTCCCTAGGGAAGGAAACGGCAACCCACTCCCATTCTTGCCTGGGAAATCCCATGGACAGAGGGGCCTGGCATGCTGCAGTCCATGGGGTTGCAAAGAGTCAGAAACAGCTTAGCAACTAAACAACAACAGTGTAGCTATAAAGTGGCTGAGATAAATAAGGTTTAAGAGATACACAAAAATGTTGATGGCAGCTGTATCTCGGTGGTAGGATAAGGAATAATTTTTATTTTCTTTNAAGTAGATATCATTCAGCTCATTCAGCCCAATACTTATCTCCACAGGTCATAAAGTCTGTCCAAATGGTCAGGACTTGCAGTTTAAACACTTTTCTCTCCTTTTAGTGACATTATCACATACTTAGTAAAACCACTAAAGAATGGTAAGTTAAGGAAGGCAGGTTTTCAAAACTGCAGGTGTTAATAAGCACCATTTTAAGTATTGGGTTGGCCAAAAAGTTCATTCTGAACAAACTTTTTGGCCAACTCAATACAACAGAAAGAAAAAGGACTGTCAGAGGCTTTTTCAGAATGTCTACCATTGACTTTCCATTTGAGAACATATGATTCTCAGTTGAGAAACAGAAATCAAAGATCCAGCAGCAGGATTTATCACCTGACATAAAGAACATGGCACACAAATTTTCATATTTGATTTTGGCTTCAGAGCACACTGGTGGGGCTGATTAAGACTGAACAAGAGTCTGCTCTCTGTGTCTGCATCTCCACTGCTGCCTTGCAAATAGGTTCATCAGTACCATCTTTCTAGATTCCGCACCCATGCATTAATATACAATATTTGTCTTTCTTTTCATGACTTACTTCAATCTGTATAGAAAGAATAGAATAAATAATAATGTAATATGGAAACACATACGTTACCATATTTAAAATAGATATCAAGTAGGAATTTTCTATGTGACACAGGGAGCTCAACCCAGTGCTCTGTGACACCCTAGAGGGATGGGATGGGGTGGAAGTGGGAGGGGGTTCAGGAAGGAGGGGACATATGTATACCTGTGTTTGATTCACGGCTATATGGCAGAGGCCAACACAATATTTTAAAACAATTATCCTCTAATTTAAAAAAAAGATTGAATATATAGGTCTACCCATTCTGATTAGACATTTTCTTGCTAGCTCAATCTGTAGAAAGGAAGCCAAATTTCCCTAAAGATACGATTAATGTGATGCTAGGTTCCTTTTAAACCCTTTTACAGAGTCCCATTTTCTTTAAACTAAAGAGATAGTGTCTCATATTCTGTTACTAAAAATGACATAATCTCTACACCCTGATCATCCTATATGTTTAACTGTGCGCGCTTTATCTAATTTTAATTACATCAAAATGACTTTAAAAGTTAATGTCGTAGCACTTCCAGAATGGACACGAGTAGCTCCCTTATATTCTCCCCAATGCAACAACCCTAACTGGTAGAAATTATAAATAAAAAAACAACCATTGGATCAGACTATGAAACAATTTTATGCCCCAAGGCATTGTCAAAAACACTGGAGCAATCAGTTGCCAATTCGCAGAGGCTAACATCTGGGAGCTAAACCCCAGCCAAAAGCTTTATAAGGAGTTGAGGAGAAGAGACAGTCAAAGAGAATCAGACTAAAATCACTGTCATCCCCCAGGGGAGGGACCAGGGGTCGGGATGACTGTGTGCATGCCAAAGCTACACCCTCTGAGGAGAGACACTGCTGCTGCTGCTGCTAAGTCGCTTCAGTCGCATCCGACTCTGTGCGACCCCATAGACGGCAGCCCACCAGGCTCCCCCGTCCCTGGGATTCTCCAGGCAAGAACACTGGAGTGAGTTGCCATTGCCTTCTCCGAAAAGACGCTATCCTGAGCCCTTAATCAAATTCTTTCGTGAAAAGGTACTGTATAATTGAGATGATTTATGCAATCGGACTTCTTCCCTGGTGGCTAAGAGGTTAAAGCGTCTGCCTCCAATGCAGGAGACCTGGGTTCGAGCCCTGGGTCGGGAAGATTCCCCTGGAGAAGGAAATGGTAACCCCCTCCAATATTCTTGCCTGGAGAATCCCACGGACTGAGGAGCCTGGTAGGCTCCAGTCCACGGGGTCGCAGAGTCGGACATGACTGAGCCACTTCACTTCACTTCACTTCATGTATGATTTATGTATTATATATTCTAATGCATACATCAGTTCAGTTCAGTTCAGTCACTCAGTTGTGTCTGACTCTTTGTGACCCATGAATCGTAGCACGCCAGGCCTCCCTGTCCATCACCAACTCCCGGAGTTCAATCAGACTCAGGTCCATCGAGTCGGTGATGCCATCCAGCCATCTCATCCTCTGTCGTCCCCTTCTCCTCCTGCCCCCAATCCCTCCCAGCATCAGAGTCTTTTCCAATGAGTCAACTCTTCCCATGAGGTGGCCAAAGTACTGGAGCTTCAGCTTCAGCATCATTCCTTCCAAAGAAATCCCAGGGCTGATTTCCTTCAGAATGCATACATACATGCCCCCATATGTATATATACACTTAAGGGAGATATGTAAAGAGATTATCTGCCTATAGATATACACTAAGTCCCCTACATACAAATGAGTTCCATTTCAAGAGCATGTTCGTAAGTCTGGTTTGTTCGTTAAGTCCAACAAAGTTGGCCTAAGTACTCAGCTAACACAATCGGCTTATATATAATATAGTATTGTCATAAGTTTATAATAGTACATAAAAAACAACCAAACACAAAAAATAAATACAACATTTTTAACCTTACACTACAGTCGCTTGAAAAGTACAGTAGTCCAGTACAAAAGCTGGCATACAGGCGCTGGCATGGAGTGAACAGGCAAGAAGAGTTACTGACTGGAGGAGGGAGAGGAGGTGGGAGATGGTAGAGCTGGAGGGTCATTAACAACAGGAGGCAGAAGGCAAGCTGCGATTTCGCTCACGCCTGACACTGACGGCACAGGCTCTCTTGCTCCTTGCTGGATTCAACTCTATCTACCCTCTTGCTTCCAGACATCCTGGGTTTGAAATAAAGATGTTATACTACCATGCTCTATACAACACTCGACAGTAAGCTATACAAAAGCACACCCACTCGTAGAGGCACGTGTATGACCGTGCACGCCAGACACGTGAACTAGCTCACGCGATTGGGCATGCAAACGCACGCCCGCATCTTTGACAGTTTGAAACCTGAAGGTTCACATGTAGGGGACTTCTGGATATAGATATATAGATACACAGATGTGTTTTTGAGACAAGTGTGATAGACTCTGGCCATTGAAACATCTTCCCTTACAGCCATTGGGAAGCCCCTTAGAAGAAGAGTGGATGGTTTTGGCTAACAAGGGGCTGATAGAAACGCCTTCTCAACAAATGACTGCTGTTTCTCTGAGCTAAGCCCTTTTTCTCATCCCTGTTTCCCCTGAAGTCTTCAGGAAAGTGGACTCTCTCTCAGAAGACCTCTCCCTGGCCCAGGCCGTGTATGACAAGAAACTCGTGTCTATGCAGAAAAATCTCCAAGGGCTGGGTAAGTGTCCAGGGTTCAGATGTGCTAATGACCAGGAAGGAAGGCCAACATTACTTCGAGTGGGACCAGGAATCCCCCCAGGCCACGGTGCCCTGGAACAGGGCAGCCTTCACCAAGCTTCCAGCCACAAGGGAAGAACAGTCATGGCTCCCTGCCTCCCTGTCCAAATGGAGAACCCACCCAACAAGGGCTGCTACCCTGGGATATGCCCAGGAGTGGGACTGAGAGTACTGTAAATGGCACAGATCTGCCCAGAGCCTCCAGGTAGAGAAGAAAGCTTTAGACAGGCCACTTGCCCTCATGTATCTGAAGTTATTGGGTTGGCCAAAAAGGTCATTGACAGGAATGAACTTTTTGGCCAGTCCAATATTTTTTAGGGCTTTTCTAACACTCTTGACAAGTCGGCCCTTTCCTCATCACTGCCTTAAAGTTTGCATGGTTTACAATCTCTTTATTTCTTGCTTTCACAAGACAACCTTGTTCTGAGAATGAGACAGAAAGAGCCATAATATAAGAGTTTAGAGGGAGGCTGCTAGTTGAAAAGAGAAAGTTTTATTCTACCACTAATTAGCTGAGTCATATTTGGCAAGTCACTTCTCTGAGCTTCATTTCTCAGAAGTCTCAGGGGAAAAACGTTCCTGCACCCTTTTCTCCACAAGCTTATAAGAGGTTCAAATAAAAACAAATATTTATTTTAAAAAATTTGTTTTCAAAACCAAATATTAACATATGGGGAGAAATTTAAAAAATAAAACGGGAGGTTCTTGGCAACCTTAGAAAAGTTTCAAAGATGTATTTTCTTGAGACTTTGGTGAGGAGATGTCCTAAAGCCTGCCTTTCCCGCAAGAATAAAGACTTGGGGTAGAAATAAGATGGCACAAAGGATAGCAAGGTTTTTCCAAAAAGGATTTCATAGCAGGTCTTAGGGAAGGAAGAGGAATAGGACAGCCACATGCCAATTCATGATGCTCTGAAATATTAAATTGAAAGAAGCAACCTTTGCCCTGTGAGCCTTCAGCAACTCAAAATGTTGCCCCTTTCTCCTGAAGATCTGAAAGCCCCGAACAACTGCTCTTTCTGCCACGAGGCTGGGCTGCTGGGGCAAGAGATCAGAAAACTGCAGGCGGAGCTGGAGGGAATCCAGAAGATGCTTCTAGCTCAGGAGGTCCAGCTACACCAGACCTCCCAGACCCACGACCTGCTCTCCACCACCAGTGGTCAAATCTCCCAGGAGATGGGCAGTTGCTCCTTCTCTGTTCACCAGATCAACCAATCTCTGGGGCTCTTCTTGGCCCAGGTGAGAGGCTGGCAGGCCACCACTGCTGGCCTGGACCTGTCTCTGAAGGATCTCACCCAGGAGTGCTATGACGTCAAGGCGGCAGTACACCAGATCAACTTCACGGTAGGGCAGACCTCCGAGTGGATCCATGGGATCCGGCGGAAGACGGAAGAGGAGACCCTGACCCTCCAGAAGATGGTCACCGACTGGCAGAACTACACGCGGCTCTTCGGCAGCCTGCGCACCACCTCAGCCAAGACTGGAGACGCGGTGAGGAGCCTCCAGGCCACCCTGGGGGCCTCGTCCCAGCGCATCAGCCAGAATTCCGAGAGTCTGCATGACCTGGTGCTGCAGGTCATGGGCTTGCAGCTGCAGCTGGATAACATCTCATCCTTCCTGGATGACCACGAGGAGAACATGCACGACCTGCAGTACCACACGCGCTACGCCCAGAACCGCACGGTGGAGAGGTTCGAGACGCTGGAGGGACGCATGGCCTCCCACGAGATCGAGATTGGCACCATCTTCACCAACATCAACGCCACCGACAGCCACGTGTACAGCATGCTCAAGTACCTGGACGACGTCCGGCTCTCCTGCACCCTGGGCTTCCACACCCAGGCCGAGGAGCTCTACTACCTGAACAAGACCGTCTCCCTCATGCTGGCCGCCACCGACCTGCTCCGGGAGCGCTTCGGCCTGCTCAGCGCCCGCCTGGACCTCAACGTCCGCAACCTGTCTATGATCGTGGAGGAGATGAGGGCCGTGGACACCCGGCACGGGGAGATCCTGCGGAACGTCACCATCCTACGAGGTGAGAGGCGGGGTGGAGGCGGGGGGCGCTGCCAGGGAGCTCCCAGAGGGGAACACAGAAGGACCCAGTTTGGGGCCCGGTATCCTGGTGGGCTGATACAGCCCTGCAGCAAATGCCTGGGGCGACTGGCAGCTTTCACATCCTTGTCAACCTCTTTTGGAAGAGTGTATGGCAGTGATGAAGAATCCTCCTGCCAATGCAGGAGATGTGGGTTACATCCCTGGTCCAGGAAGATCCCCTGCAGAAGGAAATGGCAACCTGCTCCAGTATTCTTGCCTGGAAAATCCCTTGGCCAGAGCAGCCTGGCACAGTCTGTGGGGTCCCAACGAGTCAGACACAGCTGAGCACTGAGCACACACACATGGCTCCTCACTTGCCTGACATACAAATTTGGATTCTTATTCGGGGATCTAGATATAGGCAGAGCTCGTCTTTTGGAAACTCTGACTCGTTTTTCCCCCTTCCCTACCCCTCACTGGTACTCTCCACCATCGGCCTCTCAGAGGCCCGCCACTCTGATGCCTTCTGCTCCTCCCATCTCACCCTTGCATTTAGGCAGAGTTCTCCAGCGAAATATGAAAGAGAGAGAGAGACTAAAAGGAATTAGCTCATGAGATTGTGGAGACTGGCAAACCCAAAATCTGCGCAGCTGATGTCCTGGTTCAAGTGCAAAGGCTGAAAGCCGCTACAGAACCAGGAAGAGATAGTGTGTCCATTGAAGGTTTGTCAGGCAGGAAATGCTCTGTTACTCAGGGCAGGGTCAGCCTTTGGTTCTATTCAGGCTTCAGCTGATTCAGCGAGGCCCACCCACACTGGGGAAGACAATCTGCTTTACTTGGTACTGATTTAAATGTTAATTTCATCCACAAACACCCTGTGCACACACTCAGAATAATGTATGGCTAAATATCTGGGTATCCCATGGCCCAGGTAGCTTGACACCTAAAATGAACTATCACAAGTGCAACCCTCATCACCTTGGCACCCATGCCCATCTCCTTTGTTGTTGTTCAGGAGATGAGGGCCGTGGACACACGGCACGGGGAGATCCTGTGGAATGCTACCATCCTACAAGGTGAGAGGCGGGGCGGAGGAGTCATGTCTGACTCTTTGCAACCCCGTGGATTGTAGCCCTCGAGGCTCCTCTGTCCATGCGATTCTCCAGGCAAGAATGCTGGAGTGGGTTGCCATTTCCTTCTCAAGGGGATCTTCGTGGACCGGTGATTGAACCCACATCTCCTTCATTGGCAGGTAGATCCTTCACCACTGAGCCACCTTGGAAGCCCAGTCACATTTGGCAGGTGGGCAGGGATCATTTAGGGAGCCCCAGGAGACAGGAGGGAAGCACCCACTATCCCAGACAGCATTGTTGTCTCCATGGAGTTCAGACTGGAGTCAAGCTCTCTGATTCTCTGGTTCTCTTTAACCATTTAGTTTCAAATCTATGTCACCTTCAATTTTATATCAGTGAGCACTTTTGNCCGGCCTGCTCCTGGGTGTGTGTGGCAGGGCTGGGGCTCGTGGGCTGCTCCTGGGTGTGTGTGGCAGGGATGGGGCATCTGGCCTGCTCCTGGTGTCTGTGGCAGGGCTGGGGCGCACGGTCTGTTCCTGGGTGTGTGTGGCAGGGATGGGGTGCATGGGCTGCTCCTGTGTGTGTGTGGCAGGGCTGTGGCACGCGGCCTGCTCCTGGGTGTGTGTGGCAGGGCTGGGGCACGTAGTCTGTTCCTGGGTGTATGTTTCAGGGCTGGGTCACGTGGCCTGCTCCTGGGTGTGTGTGGCAGGGCTGGGGCACACGGCCTGCTCCTGGGTGTGTGTGGCAGGGCTGGGGCGTCCGGCCTGCTCCTGGGTTTTTTTGGCAGGGATGGAGCGTCCAGCCTGCTCCTGGGTGTGTGTGGCAGGGCTGGGGCATCCGGCCTGCTCCTGGGTGTGTGTGGCAGGGCTGGGCGCTGTTGCACTGTTCAGTTGCTGAGGGGTGTCTGCAGCAGGCTTCCCTGTCCGTGACTATCTCCCAAGTTTGCTCAAACTCCTATCCGTGGAGTAGGTGGTGCCATCCAACCATCTCGTCCTCTGCCGCCCCCTTCTGCTGGCTTCAGTCTTTCCCAGCTTCAGCGTCTTTTCCAGTGGGTCAGCTCTTCTCTGGTGGCCAGAGTATTGGAGCTGGGGCAGGCCGCTGAAAGTGGACCTGTGTCAGAGCAGGCGTCCGTTAGAGGAGTGACTCTGCATCCCGTGTGCAGTGTGCATCCACCATGCTGCTCTCTCCACTCATCTCTCCCTCTCCCTCTGGTTCGTCCCCTTGCCCGTGAGTCTGTGCTCTACATCTGCATCTCCGTTGCTGCTATGTAATCAGATACGTCAGAGCCATCCTTCTCAATTCCGTGGTTTTCTCTTTCGGACTGGCTTCCCTGTTTAATATGCTCTAGGTCCATTCCCTTCATTAGAATGGACTCCAATGTGTTCCTTTTTATGNCCTCCCCTCCACCCTTCCCCACTAGCCTCACAACCTTTGTGGACAAGACATGCGTCGCAGCTGTCGTGTCTTTATTTTACAGAAAGGTGACCTGAGACGAGGGAAAGTTAAGGGATAGTTCAAGGTCACACTGTGGTTAAGATCCTGACCCATCATGGCTCTGAGGTGCCAGTGTCTAGTGATCAGCCAGGAGACACTGAGAGTGTGAACTTGCAGATGCCAAAAAATGCATTTCCACCGAGGCCCTGCTTAGGAGTTATGTGTGGGACAGACTGGAAAAGAAGGAAATGGCACCGGAAGTGTCAGAGGTGAGCCATTTGAGACCCTAATTCCAAGTATAACCCAACAGTAATCATGAACATTTATATTTGCTCCTGTCCTAATGATGGCAGAGTTCTCATCAAAGGACTTTATCTTAACTGGAGACCAAGATGGGACATCACTTTGAGCCGCATTTGACTCTCAGTTCAACCTCTGTATTGTCTAACATTCTTGGTTGTTAAATCACCACATATAAAGTCCCTCGCATCTGAAAGAAAATTTCAGGGACAAAATGTCCATCACTTCCTACAGGAAGTATCGTTAGCTCCCTCATCTATAGCCAGGTGCTAACAGGCTCTCACGCTGGGGCTGGCAATGAGGCCTCCCTCTGTTTGGAGCCCAGCTGCTGTCTAGAATAAAGGAAGAGGGACAGCCATGACCATAATGCTGATGGAAGGGCTGGGACTCACACACTGTCTGGGAAAAGAGCCTGGATTCTAATTTGCTATGGGTCTTTGGGCAGAATCACTTAATCTTTCCGGGCCTCTGGTTTTGGGGGTTTTTTGTTTTGTTTTGTTTCTTATGTAAATCAGTGGATAAGACCAGTTGTTCTCTGAGATCTCTTCCGGCTCTATCTCTGTGAAGAATTCTGAGTCTCCATTTGCCAACCAGAAAGCCTTTGGTACCTCCGTATGTTTGTGCCTCTCATAGAATGCTTCCTCTTATTCTGTATTTCCTGCCTTTCCTCCTCCCGGGGATCTTCCCAAACCGGAGATCAAACCCTTGTCTGTTGCATTGGCAGGCAGATTCTTTACCACTGAGCCCCCCGGGTAGGGAGGAAAATGCCTGCTTGGAGGATTAGCAGGTTTACTTGTTATTGAGCAACAAGGGCAGTCAGTGCAAAGGAGAATGGTGCCATCTTCTGCTGGTGCCTGCAAGGGAGCTTACCATAACGCCTGGCCTCTCTCTGGTACATTCTTACTTCCCAGGCACCTTCCTTGAGGAGTGTTTCTAGGGCTTACCACCTGCGGGCCTTCAGCTCTAGCTATCGTCTCCCCAGCCCCAGAGGACTGAAGGGATGAAACCTAAGTCTCTGCTCAGTGTTTCATCCCTTGGCCCTTACCACAAATGCCCACGCAGGTTCCTTTCCTTCTGAATCCCAGCCCTGGGCCTTGGCAGCCCCGAGCGCCAGCCCCAGTGAGACTGCTAGAAACCCTTCTCAGCCTCTCTGCCCAAACCACTTACTAGTCAACAAATGGCTTGAGAGGAAAAGAGGCAAAGAAAGTCAGGCTTCTTTCAACAAGGTCCCCTTTCCTGGGGATTCTGGCNTTACTTGTTATTGAGCAACAAGGGCAGTCAGTGCAAAGGAGAATGGTGCCATCTTCTGCTGGTGCCTGCAAGGGAGCTTACCATAACGCCTGGCCTCTCTCTGGTACATTCTTACTTCCCAGGCACCTTCCTTGAGGAGTGTTTCTAGGGCTTACCACCTGCGGGCCTTCAGCTCTAGCTATCGTCTCCCCAGCCCCAGAGGACTGAAGGGATGAAACCTAAGTCTCTGCTCAGTGTTTCATCCCTTGGCCCTTACCACAAATGCCCACGCAGGTTCCTTTCCTTCTGAATCCCAGCCCTGGGCCTTGGCAGCCCCGAGCGCCAGCCCCAGTGAGACTGCTAGAAACCCTTCTCAGCCTCTCTGCCCAAACCACTTACTAGTCAACAAATGGCTTGAGAGGAAAAGAGGCAAAGAAAGTCAGGCTTCTTTCAACAAGGTCCCCTTTCCTGGGGATTCTGGCGTTTGATCTCTCTCCAAAACTTTCAGAAGGATGTCTTGGCATTGTGCCTAATGGTTCCAATTGTTCTCAGTGGGAGGTTTAGTCGGTACAAATTAATCCATCATAAACTGACGTGGAAACCCACTAGCATTTTTTCAATGCTCCTCAGGTAACAAGAACCAGGATTTGAGTGTCCCTGACCCAGGCTGATATTCTCATTGATCAAAGGGGAGCCTGCAGACAGAAATCAGTCCACTGAGGACCAAATGATGTACCCAGTCACCCAGTTTGTTACTATGGGAACTGTGCTTTCCATGGCACCAGGCCAATCTCCCGAGAGCCCCCCACCTCTGTTTCTGTCTCCTTCCACCTGTTTTGGACTGGGGGATGGGCTGTTCCCTCTTCCCCGCCCACGCAGCCCCCTACCCGTGGGTGGGCAGTGCTTTGTATGCTCAGTCCCCCAGCCCCTCCCCACTCCCAGTGCAGACCCCGAGCAGACCACCTACTTGTCCCAGACATGCAGTCAGTGTGGCTCTGCCCTAATGTACTGGGATGGCCTAATTACAGCCCAGGGCTTCCTGAATAATTATGGGCCTCTCTCGGGTCTCCAGGATGCCCAGTTCCTCTCCCATCTCTGCCTCTCAGCCACTGCTGCTCCCATTTTCTCTTTTGTCCTAAATGTGCCCCCGCTGTTCAGAGCAGCTCTTAGCCACTCCCCACCCTTCGTCCCCGAGACACCCAGATCTTATTACAGGCTGGGTGAGGGGCCCCTGCAGAGAGCCGCTGGTCAGCCCGTTTCTGCACCCTCCCCGCCATGCTAACTGCTGAACTCTGCTTGTTGACTTCCTCCCCGCCAGCTCTCCTCTCTCACCGCATGACTCACGGCTGGCCCTGGAGGGACAGGCGGAGGCTTGGCTCCCCGGGGGAGAGAGTCCTTAAGGTGACCCCTTCCTGGCTCAGTGGACCCCCTCCTCTGGGCAGCAACAGAGTGGGAGGTCCTGGCTATGAGAGGGGGTCTGGGGAACAGGCCCCAAGCCTCCTGGGCTTGGGTTTGCATCCTGTCTCCACCCTCCCTGATTGGTGATGGTTTGCAAGTTGTCACTCTCTGCACCTCAGTTTCTCATCTGTAAAATGGGGTGATGATCTCAGTGTATGATGCCAGGGACATAGGAGAGACTCAGTTTTCCTCGCCCTTCCCTTCCCTGAGAAAATGGATCTCAGAGAAGTTAGGATGAGCAGGGCTAAAGTGGGCACACAGACACCAGGCACGGTGGGGAGAGACCAATGCCTGAAACACAGGCCCTGCCCCCAGTGGAGCCTCCCCGACGGATGTCCTCATCAAGCCACCACCTAGGAGCTCTCCATGGGTTCTCAGAGACGGGTCAGCAGCGGCAGGCGTGGAGAGACTGTGGAGAGGGAGGTAACCCTTTCCTGGCAGGCCTCCTTCCTCGGGCGCTGGGGGCTGCAGTCCTGGGGCACTGGTGAGGGGACAGTGAGACTCAGGCTTCTGTTCCAACCTTCACCCTAGGCGTGGGGCCCCCACCCTTTCCCACCAGAGGAAAGCCGCCTAAGAGCTTCCCCAGAAAGAGGCTCCTGAGGAGGCTGGAGGGAAGGAACAAACAGAAGCCTTTGTTCTCTGCTCTTTCTACCCCCTGCTGCTGGCACAGAAACCCTGAGAAATCCTTCCGTTGGCTGCTGTGCCCTCAGGGGCCAAGGAGCAGAGGGCGTGCACTGGAAATGGTGGTGCAGGAGGGCGGGGTGTCCCAGGGAGGGGCAGGGGGCTCCTGGTGGATCTGTGAGCGTCCTTGTCCGGCTAAGACTTCACAGGCATTTCCTGAGTCCAGGCTGGGGTTGGGAACCATCCGCCCAGGGAACAAGAGTGGAAGTCACAGGAGAGATCCTAGGATGAGAGAGAGAGGGACCAGGGAGCTGGGGCAAGCCCTGGGCAGTATGTTCCTAGAGGAGGAGGGACAGAAGCGGAAGGAGGGCTGCTGGTGGAGCCGCCGTGCCCTGGGGGACTGTCAAGTGCGATCTCAGGGCAATAGATGATGTGAGCACAGATGGGCAGCGCCTTGCCCAGAGTCGCTTGGTGCCCTCAGACTCCCTTCCACGTGAACAGCCTGCAGGAGCCTCTACACCTCTGAATGGCTGTGCTGTTCCAGCCCCAAACCCTGCCCCGGCTGCCCCAGGTGCCCAGGCCAGAGCTGGGAGTGAGGACAGGCTGGTTCCCAGCCATTCCTGCCAGACTGGGGGCGGAGGTCCTTGCCAGCCATCTCCCTGTGCCCTTGTTGTGCCCTGTTGTTCTGGCCGCTATGCTGCAGACGATCGTTGCAGACAGAAGGGCAGGTCAAGCTGTTCCCTGGTCGCTGCCACCACCGCCTGCCTGTCCCACGCCCACTCCAGCCAGCCGATGACGGCATGCCAGCCAGTACTGCTGGCGGGCCACGTGAGCCGAGCCCACACAGGCCACAGCCCCGCTGTGTGTGGGAGGTGGGCATGGCCAGGAGGTGGCCCAGAACAGGTTTTTATTGGCCCCACTGGGGCTGAGTATGTCTGGGCTCCGATTTCCAGTTTAGATTGTAATTGGAGGATGGTGTTCAATGACTCTCTGCTCCACTTAGAAACCCTCCTAGAGGGAGATGAGCAGGGGTGGAAGTGTGGGGGAAGGCCAGGACAGATGGAGGCAGTTTCTGCGTTAGCGGGGAGAGGGCCCCAGGGTTGCAGAACTGGGTCGAGCCCCCTGGAAGGGTTCCCAGCTCCTGCAGAGAGGATCCCTTCTCTTCAAGGGGCCTACCTAGCTTCTGGTTTCTGCTTGGGGACCCCTGGGCTACCACGTCACTCCTCTGGTTGCCTCCTCTGTGAAATGTAGGAGTTGGGCTAGCCCCCACCGAGCTCAAAAACTCCAGGATTCTCTTGCAAAGGCGATGGTGTAACAGCTGAGTTCTCGNTTTTTATTGGCCCCACTGGGGCTGAGTATGTCTGGGCTCCGATTTCCAGTTTAGATTGTAATTGGAGGATGGTGTTCAATGACTCTCTGCTCCACTTAGAAACCCTCCTAGAGGGAGATGAGCAGGGGTGGAAGTGTGGGGGAAGGCCAGGACAGATGGAGGCAGTTTCTGCGTTAGCGGGGAGAGGGCCCCAGGGTTGCAGAACTGGGTCGAGCCCCCTGGAAGGGTTCCCAGCTCCTGCAGAGAGGATCCCTTCTCTTCAAGGGGCCTACCTAGCTTCTGGTTTCTGCTTGGGGACCCCTGGGCTACCACGTCACTCCTCTGGTTGCCTCCTCTGTGAAATGTAGGAGTTGGGCTAGCCCCCACCGAGCTCAAAAACTCCAGGATTCTCTTGCAAAGGCGATGGTGTAACAGCTGAGTTCTCGAGGAGAGAGGAGCGTGGGCGTGAGAATTCACCTCCCAGCCCTGGGGTCATTGTCCCCACCCCTCATCCCATAAGCTGGTGCCCAGACCACTGAAGAAAGCCAGGGCTTTGCTGCACCTTAACCCCAAGGGGGCTAAAGCCATTCTCTGCAATTCATGTCCTCACCAGGCCAGAGGGTGCTCTCTCCTCTAGCCCTGGGGCATCCTACCTGCTTAGGCCAGATTGACGGCCACGCTCTGATCTGTGTCCTGAGGGTAGGTACAGCTCTGAGAGGTGGTGACTCTGATCTGAGCAGCAGGTGGAGAGGTGGTTAAGGTCATCTGACCCTTGCTTTGGGCACTAGGCTGGGCTGTTTAGGAAGGGCACGTAGGAGGAGGTGGGAGGAATCGGGAGACTGGGATTGACACATATACAGTATTGATACTATGCATAAAACAGATAGAATCTACTGTATAGCACAGGGAACTCTACTCAATAGACAGTGGTGGGTGACCTGAATGGGAAAGAAGTCCCAAAAAAGAAGGGAGATGTGTATATGTTCCCTGGTGGCTCAGACGGTAAATAATCTGCCTGCAATTCAGGAGACCTGGGTTTGATCTCCAGGTCAGGAAGATCCCCTAGAAGTGGAAATGACAACCCACTCCAGTATTCTTGCCTGGAGAGTCCCTTGGACAGAGGAGCCTGGAGAGCTACAATCCACAGGGTTGCAAAGAGTCAGACACTACTGAAGTGACTTAGCATTAGCGCTATAGCTGATTCACTTTGCTGTTACAGCAGAAACTAACACAACTTTGTAAAGCAACTATACTCCAAATAAAAATTAATTAAAAGAGAAGGAATTAATCCTGGCATCTCCCCCAGGCCCTACGCCAGAGCTGGGTGGGAGCTAGGAGTCCAGAACTGTTTGGTGTGTCCCCCTTTTCAAGCATATGCTGAGATTTCCCTGCTGTGTACCTAACCTCCATGCCCAGGGCGGGTGATGGGAGGCATGGTCCTCACTATCTTCTTGGGGCCCCACAGTTCAGTGGAGTCCACTAGAGAGAAACCAAGGATTTGCTTTCACTATACTGTGACTTCTCTTCCTACATGTCAAATAAAAGATTCAGAAAGCAGCATCTCCAAGAGCTCAGAGGAGAGCCTGGAGTGGTCAGGGAGGGCTTCCTGGAGGAGCTGCCCTTTCTCTGGTTTGTTGTTATTCCCACTCACTCACACTGGAAGGCATCTACTTCTCACACCTCGCTTTACACATCACTTTCTTGGCTTTCTCCTCCATGTCACCTGACTCCACTCCTGGTCCCAGGTGCCCAGGTCCCAGGTCCCCCAGCCTGGCATTGGGATGGGGTGGGGCAGGAGGTAAGGACCATAGCAGCTGAAGTCCATAGTGAGTGTTAGTGTCCAGGCTGGTCTCCAGAGCAAACCAGATGATCCTGGATGGCCATGGCCTTTGCCTGGACCCTTCCAGCTCTCTCAGCCTTCCACCTGAGTGTCCATATGGAACTCGAGCCCAGTCCTGAAGTTAGAACTATGAGTGCCCGCCTGGTGCAGGCCTTGTGCCAAACATCTATGCATGTGCGCTCGGGATGGGCTCCCAGCCTCACTTAAGATTCTCAGCCCCCGTTCACAGCTGGCCAGGCCAACTTAGAGGGGTCATGTCAGCAGCCTGAACCCCCAGAGCCAGTAGTTGGCAGACCTGGGACTTCAGACCCTTGGGTGTCAGAGCGCCTGGCGCCCACTTCATGGGACAGCCTCAGGAGACCTGTCCTTGTATACTGACTTCTGCCCTCTTCTCTCTGACCCTAGGTGCACCCGGCCCTCCAGGACCTAGAGGACTCAAGGGAGATGTGGGCGTGAAAGGGCCTGCTGGCGGCAAAGGACCAAAAGGAGACCCTGGCAGCTTGGGGCCTCCAGGACCCCAGGGTCCCCAGGGGCAGCCCGGGGAGCCTGGGCCTGTGGGAGAAAGGGGGCCAGTTGGCCCCAGGGGTTTCCCAGGCCTCAAAGGGTCAAAGGGCAGCTTCGGAACTGGGGGCGCAAGAGGACAGCCGGGCCCCAAGGGGGACGTGGGGCCTCCAGGGCCAGAGGGTCCCCCAGGGGCTCCAGGGCCAGAGGGGCCTCAGGGAGAACCAGGGATCGCCGGGAAGACAGGGTCCCCGGGCCAGCGGGGGCCCATGGGTCCGAAGGGCGAACCAGGGATCCAGGGTCCCCCTGGCTTCCCCGGGCCCCCGGGCCCACCAGGAAGCCAGAGCAGCTACTGAGGAGAAGTCCAGTCCCAGAAACTGCCACACAAAAGGCAGGGAGTGAGCTTTGGCACAGGCCCCTATAAAGCCACACCTACAGACATGTGGTCCTTTGACCCCAAAGGGGGTTCCCCCAGGCCTATCCCTGCACCTCCAGGCTCCCCAGTAGTGACTTACCATAGAAAGCAGCCCCTTACACACACACACACACACACACACACACACACACACAGGTGCATGTCCCTGCTGGCCAGGGCGGCTGACTGGGTTTCCCTGGCTGGGTGGGAGGAGAGGTTAAGAGAAGCACCCTCTCCTGTGATGAGCCTGCCAGGGAGGTGGCTACCTCAGGGGGGACAGTCTAGACTCCAGCTCTGAATGGGTGGCCAACACCAGTCTTTCTAGCATCTTCACCCCATTCTAACTGGCCAGCAGTTCCCTGAGGCTCCCAGGGGTTGAAAAGACCCAGAACATTTGAGGAGGGGTGAAAGGTGCAAGGAGGTGGGGAATTATGGTTCAAACTCTAGGGACAGGGTGGGCTTGGCAACCACAAGACCCTCCCCCATAACCATGGGAACAGGGTCCCAGGCCCACCCCTGCCCTGTACAGGACAGAGCATCTCCACCTGGACCCTGAGGACTACATCCCCGGGAGTTCAGCTTTTTTTTTCCCCACACCTCCAGAAAACTTCCTGGCTTCATCCTTGTGTCTGCCTCTAAGAGCATCTCAGGAAGAAACCAATCAGGAATTCCATCTGCACCAGGGCTCTCTCCTAGCCCTGGAACTTTCTGTCAAAGGAGGAGGCCCCACTGCAATCCTGGGGTGATCTCTTTGTGGTGACTTGGGGAGGGCTGCCCCCCAACTGGCTCTCCTACTGCCCCCTTGACCTCACCCCACAGTGACCCAGACTGGACCTAGGCCTCTCTGCAGGGACAGCAACCCCAGACGAGGGGAGAGGTCACATCCCTCTGACGTCACCCTCACCCCACTTCCTGCATAGCCAGCAGTGAGGAGCACTGGGCCGTCCCCAGCATGGCGAGCTCCCCGTGAAGCTTCATCCCTTTGTGTCCTAACAGATAAGCACCCTCCTCCAGGCTGGGTGCTTGCAGCTGTTCCCTCCCCGACCTCACCCAGAGACTGGCCTCTCCCCCATCCAGAAGCCTTATCGACGACCCCTGCCCACCTNGTCTTGGGGAGACTAGATGTGGAGAACTGCCAGCATCTCCTGCCCCATCTTCACTTCCAGAGAACACATCAGTCTCCTCTCTCTTCTCTCGGTGGTCCCCTCCCTTTGCTCCTCGTTGTCCCCTTCCTGCTGATCCGCATTTTCTGTTTGCATGAGGCCCAGTGTATCAGTGTCACTGCTCACCACCAAAGGGCCCAGCCCTACAAGTTCCAGTTCCCAGCCTTAGGAGGGCAAAATCTGATCACTTACCCTGTGGGTTCAGGGGTCTTACCACAGAGGGAGAGGGTTCACTCTGTAAAACAATTAGTGGTACAAGAACAAGAGCTACCATGAACAAAACTGGCCACAAAATCTGTGTTTGGCAACAGAGGAGTAGAATAACCTGAACAGTAACAATAATAGCAAACGCTGATGGAAGAGTTAGCATGCAGCAGGATACCATTCTAAGCACTTCACATATTAACTCATTTAACCCTCACTACAATGTGTAATGTTGCTATATATCTGTAGTCTCTATGTATGCTGTGTGTGAAATCATTACGAGCAATGTTAGAAAATCCAGCATTTGGATAGAGTGTGTTCAGTCACTCAGTCATGTCCAGTTCTTTGCAACCCTACAGACTGCAGCCCACTAGGCTCTTTTATCTGTGGGATTTTCCAGACAGGAATATTGGAGTGGGTAGCCATTTCCTTCTCCAGAAGATCTTCCTAACCCAGGGATCAAACTTGCGTCTCTTGTATCTCCTGCATTGGCAGGCAGATTCTTTACCACTGTGCCACCTGGGAAGCCCCGCTATGTTTACTGTATCTATATTATTATTATTCCCATTTTACAGATGGGGAAACTGAGCTTGGAGAGATTAATTAGCTTCCCAAACTCACATAGTTAATGAGTTTTTAGATGTATCTCTATTGAAACTCAGTCTTGGGTAATTTAACTTCTCTTCTGTTTCCTCCCCTGTAAAGTAGGGGTTATAATTGTACCTACTCCAAGAGACCACTGAGGGGATTAAATAAAATGATGCTCTTGGCCAGTTTTCCAGCACATTAGTCAGCTCAGGCCACCATAACAAAATATCACAGATTGGGTGGCTGAAACAACAGAAATTTATTTTCTCGGAGTTCTAGAGGCTGGAAGTCTAGGATCACGGTGCCCACTTTTCCTGGCTTCTTGCTGTGCCGTCATGTGGTGGTGGGGAGAGATATGCATAGGGGAAGGGGAGAGAGACACACACACACTCAGAGGGATAGAAAGGCAGAGGGAGAGCTGTCTTTCTCGTCTTGGAAGGCTGCAGTCCTATCGGATTAGGACCTCACTCTCATGACCTCATTTAACCTTCACTGGGCTTTCCAGGGGGTTTCCCTGGTGGCTCAGATGGTAAAGAGTCTGCTGCAATGCAGGAGACCCCGGATTGATCCCTGAGTCAGTAGGATGTCCTGAAGAAGGAAATGGCAACCCACTTCCAGTATTCTTGCCTGGAGAATCCCATTGACAGAGGAGCCTGGAGGGCTGCAGTTCATGGGGTCGCAAGGAGTCAGACACAACTGAGCACACACGTGCACGTGCTAACCTTCATTACATCCTGAGACCCTCGCCCTAGGTACAGTCACACTGAGAGTCATGGGCTCAACATATGGATTTTGCAGGGACACAATTCAGTGCCAGGGCCCCAGCGACGGCTACCATCCCATAAACATCAGGCAAACTCATGCTGGTGTTTATCCTACAGACCCAGGCTTTCTGAAGGACAGCATTACTCACCGCTTCCCTCTCCAGATGAGCAGCCAGAACATGAGCTCCCGCACACACCCACCCACCTTCCCTGCATGATTAGAGCCAGGAAGGAGCTGGTGACTCACTCTGCCCAAACGCTTTGCTATTCAAGTGAGACCAAAGGCTGAGAAGGGCCTGAGGGGCTTGTTGCCCGACAGGGATCAGAACTCCAGCATCTGGGTTCCTGGGCAATGCAATTTCTCACGACTCGGGTTTTTCAGCAACTTGGCTGTTGGTTAGATCCATCAGNTGACTCACTCTGCCCAAACGCTTTGCTATTCAAGTGAGACCAAAGGCTGAGAAGGGCCTGAGGGGCTTGTTGCCCGACAGGGATCAGAACTCCAGCATCTGGGTTCCTGGGCAATGCAATTTCTCACGACTCGGGTTTTTCAGCAACTTGGCTGTTGGTTAGATCCATCAGCAGCAAATGATGTACATTCCTCAGAAAGTGGCCCCCCTACACACACACACACACACACACACACACACAATCCCTCTCTCTGTCTCATTTCATCAAACAGCCTCCCCCTCCCCGCCACCCCACTAACACAGCCCTTCACGGCATCCCATTTCAGTTCCGTTCAGTTCAGTTCAGTCACTCAGTCATGTCCGACTCTTTGAGACCCCATGGACTGAAGCACACTAGGCTTCCCTGTCCATCACCAACTCCTGGAGCTTGCTTAGACTCATGTCCATCGAGTCGGTGATGCCATCCAACCATCTCATCCCTTCTCCTGCCTTCAATTTTTCCCAGCATCAAGGTCTTTTCCGATGAGTCAGTTCTTCACATCAGGTGGTCAAAGTAGTGGGGTTTAAGCTTCAACATCAGTCCTTCCAGTGAATAGTCAGGGCTGATTTCCTTTAGGATGGACTGGTTGGATCTCCTTGCAGTCCAAGAGACTCTCAAGGGTCTTCTCCAACAACACAGTTCAAAAGTATCAATTGTTCAGTGCTCAGCTTTCTTTATAGTACAAATCTCACATCCATACATGACTATTGGAAAAACCATAGCTTTGATTAGATGGACCTTTGTTGGTAAAGAAATATCTCTGCTTTTTAATATGCTGTCTGGGTTGATCATAGCTTTTCTTTCAAGGAGCAAGTGTCTTTTAATTTCATGGCTGCAGTCACCATCTGCAGTGATTTTGGAGCCCCTAAAAATAACGTCTGTCACTGTTTCCATTGTTTCCCCATCTATTTGCCATGAAGTGATTGGACCAGATGCCATGATCTTAGTTTTCTGAACGCTGAATTTTAAACCAACTTTTTCACTCTCCTCAGGGCCTCTGGACCATTGTAAATATTGCTAAAGAATCCTAAGAGCTGACCACAGGGGCTGGTGGGGCCAGCAGTCAGAATCTTAAAGGTTTGCTACAACCACTGTGAATCAATATGTTGTTCTGTGTGTAAACTTTGGGAAATGGATCTACCTGCATCCAGCGGGGTGATGAGGGGGTGGTGCTTCATGACAGAGTTCCTCAGTGAACATGGAATGGGAGTGGGTTGTGTTTCTTCTCTGCTGGGTCCTCCATGTGTCAGGGGACTGTCAGCCCAGCACTGCCCTCTCTGACCTCCAGTTTCTTGATCCAGAAACAAAGAAGGCGTCCTCTGCTCCATCTGGGAGTCACCAGATGTGGCCTGATTCCTGTCCTACAACTCTGACCGAGGGCTCTTCCTCCTGCCCTGCACGGTTTTTCCCCTGGGATGAGCCAAGGCCAAGGCCAAGGCAGGAAAATCTGAATCCAGACTTGGAGGTGGCAGCAGTGGGGTGCAGTCAGTGGGCTAGAATCATGGCCTTTGCCATTGTGTTGTTTTCATCACCACCAGACGTACAAAACCTTGAGGAGCTCTGGGCCTTTTTCTAAGCAGAACAAGAGCCTTCCTAGAGGACACAGGCCTGGGACACGTCCTTGAGCACCCACTGGCCCACCTTTCTCCCTGGCAGGTGCCCCTCCAGCTGGGGCTGCACAGGGGTCTGGGCCGAACCTTGGGGCCTTCTTCCTGTTCCTTCTCCCCAGCCAGGGCTGAGCTGGCAACATCTCCCATGCTAGTGCTGGACACACCTGTCAAAACAGAGCCACAGGAGAGGAGACCAGAGAGTGGAGAGCTGACAAATACGCTCTGACCATACCATGCTTTCCAGCAGGGTGGGCCCAGCTGGCAAGAAGCTCCCTGCACACATAGGGAGGCGGTGCGCTGAGCAGACTCCCTGGGCATTTATTTTCCTTGCCTGTACCTGTTCAGTCCTTTTATTTTCTCTTGAACGCTTCAAAGGGCAAGGCTCTGTGTCTGATGGCATGGGAGAGACACAAAGCCTGGTGCAGTGCGCTCAATGGGCTCAACCACCTGGGAGCCAGTGAAAATGCAGACTGCAGGTCTGTACCCCAGACCTATTGCTTCAAGACCACAGAGATGGGGTGGGATAGGAGGAATGAGGGGGAAAAGTCTCTAGGGCATTCCAATGCCCCCATATAATATTTGAGAACCAGGAATGTAAGAAATAAAGAAAGAGAAAAACTGTTTTTATTTATGCATTTGCTGCTGTTCAGCCAGCAAGTCGTGTCCTACTCTTTGCAACCCCATGGACTGCAGCATGCCAGGCTTCCCTATCCTTTGCCCTAGGTCAGCTCTATTGCTTCTGAAGTTGTTCCTTGCAACAAGGCAGAGCTCCCTTAAATGAAAGGAAGAAAAGATCTGCACATGATAATTGTATCCAGATATATAACCTGACAGTTGCTTCTTTTTCTACCATCTCCCAGAATTTTCTCAAACTTATGTCCTTCGAGTCGGTGATGCTCTCCAACCATCTCATCCTCTGTTGCTCCCTTCTCCTCCTGCCCCTAGTTTTTCCCAGCATCAGGGTCTTTTCCAATGAGTTGACTATAGTACCTCATTTAATCCTCAGGAACTAAATGTATTTACATTTAATTGGTCAGAAAACCAGCCTCAAAAAAGTAAGTTGCTCAATGCCACAGACATGTAATTTGAATCCTAACCCAGGATTAATGGAAGCCAGCTATGCCGAGCTGATATCAACCAAAGTTCTTGGCTTTCCCCAAGCAATAGAAATAGACAAGAGGCCAGATAAGAATTCAGACAAGAGTTTATTATGCCCCCTGCTGCAACAGCAGGGAGCAAGAACAAACAACAGTTTTCCTTGCTCACTCCCCAAGGAGGAGGGTGAGCTGGTTCCTCATATGGAGCAAGGATAGAGATGTGTCCAGGGGTCAGGCCAGAGGGTGGCTTAGTTGGTTTGTCCAGCCCTCAGGTGGTGTTGAATACTAGTGACATTTGCAATGACTGTCTTTTGCTCCCCAAACCCTGTTTTTGCTCCTGGCTCTTCAGAAGTGGTGTGTATGAGTGCTAAGTTCCTTCAGTCATGTTTGACTCTTTATGACCCTGTGGACTGTAGCCCAACAGGGTCCTCTGTCCATGAAATTCTCCAAGAAAGAATACTGGAGTGGGTAGCCATTTCCTTCTCCAGGGGATCTTCCCGACCCAGGGACTGAACCAATGTCTCCTGCAGCTCCTGCACTGCAGGCAAATTCTTTACTGCTGAGCCACTGGGAAAGGAAGTTGGATTTTTTCTCATCTTTTTGTAGCTTTTTGTCCAGAAATTGCTCTAATGGTGCATGCATGAGGTAATTTTTAGTCTCTTTATAATTTCTTTATAATTTGTTCCTTGAGAAGATGTTTGTCCACATACAAGGACTGCAGCAAAGGGACCCAGGTCCCAGCCTGTTTCAGAGCTACTTCTTACACAATGGTGAAATTGGGAATTCAGTGGGGCCTGAGAAAGCAGAGATCCACAGAAACCTCCCTATGGCCTTTTCCCTAAACCCAAGGTCTCCAAAATGGGAGCCCAGCCAAATCCTCCAGGGGGAAAGGAACAAACTTTTAAATATTAAACAATGTTCTTCTTGTGTTTTGTTCATTCAAGGTCACAGTTTGTTTTCACATAATCAAAAAGTATGAAATGATAAAAAATATGACTTGAAAATAAATTTAACTTTACTATCCTTCATGATAAACATCATTCTAAGTGCAATTTCAGTTTGAGACATTAACAATAATGGAAACATGGAAAATAATTCATAAATAAATTTACATTTATTAGGAGATAAATTATCCTTCAATTTTTTTTTTTTTATTAATGGTGGGTGTGATCAAAATACTTGAACATGAAAGAGTCCTAAGATGGCGGAGGAATAGGACAGGGAGACCACTTTCTCCCCCACATATTCATCAAAAGAACATTTGAACACTGAGTAAATTCCACAAAACAACTTCTGAATGCCGGCAGAGGACAGCAGGCACCCAGAAAAGCAGCCCATTATCTTCAAAAAAAGGTAGGAAAAAATATAAAAGATAAAAAGAGAGACAAAAGAGGTAGGGACGGAGCTCCATCCCGGGAAGGGAGTCTTAAGCTTAAGAGAGGTTTCCAAACACCAGGAAACACTCTCACTGCCGAGTCTGTGGTGAGCCCTGGAACCACAGAGGGCAACATAACCGGGAGGGAAAACAAACAAATAATTAAAACCTATAAAAAAAAAATAAATAAAATAAAACCTATAGATTAGGAGCCCAACAGTAACTCCTGCAGCAGAGAAGCAGCGCAGACGCCTGCACCCACCACTAGCAAGCGGGGGCTGGGCAAGGAGGCGCGGGCTGCACTGCTTACAGTAAGGACTGGGCCTGAATGCCCTGAGGGCAATCTGAGGGAACTAACTAAACAGACGGTGGGATAGCTACCTCTCGAAAAGCCCTAATCTAAGACACCGCCAGGCCCGCTCACAGAACAAAGGACTGACTAGACCTACGCGAAAAGCCCTAACCTAAGACACCATCAGGCCTACTCACAGAACAAAGGACTGAACAGAGCTAGCCCGCTGCAGACTGGCCCATTCCCCTCCGGTGACAGGCAGCCAGAGCCAGAAGGGGGCAACTATCTACCAAACTGCCAGCAGGCTTCGTTGCTAACCAAGACTTCTTGGGATTCTGGATGGTCAACATCCACCTGAGAAGGTGTGCCGGTTGTACATCCAGAAAACCGAGCCACAGGGATCGGGGCAGGAGGCGATAAGTCGCAGTGACTGTGCTGGCCAAACACCTGGTCACCTGAGCTGCTCGGACCTGGAAAGGGCACAAAACGCAAGCCCAACCTAGCTTGCGCCTTTGAGGAGTACCCGAGTGCCTGAACCTGAGCAGCATGCAACCCAGGGCAGGCCTCAGACAGTTGCCGGCAGAGCAACCTAGAGCCTAAGCGGTGTAGACAGGGAAAGCACACACACCGTGAGCGGGGGCAAACCCAGTGTGGCCAAGACGCTGCAAGCACACACCAGTGTTATTTGTTTTCAGCATCCCTCCCTCCCCACAGCACGACTGAACAAGTGAGCCTAAAAAAGTGTCCACTACCGCCCCCTTGGGTCAGGGTGAAATTAGACAATGAAGAGACCAACAAACAGAAGCTAAAACAGAGGGAACCTCCTTGGAAGTGACTGGTGCAATAGATTAAAACCCTGTAGTTACTACTGACTACATAGGAAGGAGCCTATAGATCTTGAGAAATNTTGTTCACTCATTCAACATTTCCAAGCTGCTGCTAGCTGTTTGTACTTGCTGGCACTTACTTACTTGCACATACTATGCTCAGTACATGAGGGTGAGCTGCAGATTCACTGAGGCTTCCTGCCCAGAATGCTTTCCAAACCACAAACCACCCCCCCGAGAAGAGGGCCCAAACGGGCAGCAGTGGTCCCATAGGGTATGAAACAGAGGTCAAGGTTTGGGGTTGTCATGGCAGGTTGGAGCTGGGTACCAGACAGGAGTACTGGGCAGGAAGTAGCTGAACAGAGAAGGAGCCCTAGAAATCTGCACAGAGTTTCCCCTGAGTGGTTGGTTGGCATACACATGGCAATAATACATAGGCATCTGTAGGTTGATCATAAGCTCACTTTAAAGCCACAGCACCAAAGCCTAAAAGAATAAGCTTTTATTCTTATTCTTATCTCTTTTAACATTCCTTAAAAGAATAAGCAGAAAAGCAGTAAGAATATAGAAGATTTGAACAATACTACTCATAGCTCAGTTGGTAAAGAATCCACCTGCAATGCAGGAGACTCTGGCTCAATTCCTGGGTCAGGAAGATCCCCTGGAGAAGGTATAGGCTACCCACTCCAGGGTTCTTGGGCTTCTCTTGTGGCCCAGCTAGTAAAGAATCTTCCTGCAATGTGGAAGACCTGGGTTCGATCCCTGGGTTGGTGAAGCTCCCCTGGAGAAAGGAAAGGCTACCCACTCCAGTATTCTGTCCATGGGGTTGCAAAGAGTTGGACATGACTGAGCGACTTTCATTTTCACTTTTCATCCACCAGTTGGACCCAATGACATGAGAACACTGCAGCCAACAACCGGGGAATATTCATCCTGAACTGGTATTATAATCACAAACATACCAACACTTGTTGGATGCAGATAAAGCAGTGTTTAGAAGGAAATTCAGAGCTTTAAATGACTATATTAAGATAGAAAAAAAAGCTTTTTAAATCATTGATTTACATCTCTGGCTTAAGAGGCTAGAAAAAGAAAGGTAAAAGCATAGGGCATTTCAGGAAAACAATAAAGATTAAAGTCAAAATCAATAAAATAGGAAACAAACAATAAGGAAAATCAACATGGTCAAAAGTTGGTTCTTTGAAATATAAATAAAATTGATAAACTCTTCGTTAAACTGATGAGTTTTAGGAATGAAATAGGGGCTGTACTATGGATCCTACAGACAGTGAAGGATAAAAACAGTATATTTTGAGCACGGTTTTACCACTAAATCCAACAGTCTGGGTGAAATGGAAGAATCCTTTGAAAGACAAAAACCACAGAAATATAAAATAAAATAAAAAAAAACTCCATAGCACTATATATATATTTTAAAATTAGATTCATAGTTTAAATTTTTATCTAAAGAACACTCTGGGCTTAGATTGTTTCTTCTGTATTTATTTCAAACATTTAAGGAATAAATATCAATCTTAGACTTTTTCAAAAGAAGAGGGAAGCAATAAAGTATTGTAGGAAGAGATGAAATCACAGACCAATAATTCTCATTTATTTAATGAATTTAAATGCAAAAAAATTTAAATTGAACTAGCAGTATTAGAAAATCAAATCTAGTCATATATAAAGAAGGTAATTTATCATAACTAAGTGGGGTTTATCACAATAATGTTAATAAGTTCAACATTTGAAAATCTACTAATATAGTTCATCATACATACAGAATAAAGGAAGAAAAATCATTTGATCATCTCAGTGGATGCAAAAACAATTGCTGAAATACAAAAACAATTTAAAATTAAAACCCTTGGCAGAATAGGACTCAAAGGAAACTTCAAACTTTGATTAAGTCTTATGGAAATCCTTCAACTAACATACATAAAGGTGAAAGACCAAATGCTTCCTCTCTTAAATCAAAAAACAAGACATGAGTGTAGACCTTCACCACTTGCATTCAACATTTAATGGAATGTCCTAGCCAGTGAAATAAGATAAGCAAAGGAAATATAAAAATTAGAAAAGAAGCAAAATTGTCTCTGTTTATAAACATAACAATGCTATCTGTAGAAATGCCTAAGGAGTTTACAAAAAAAAAAAAACTTTACTTTTACTAAAAAAAAAAACAAGCTTATCAGGGCAGAGTATACAAGATCAACATATAAAAATCAGTTGTATCTCTATAGACTAGTTACAAAAAATTGAAAAGTGATATTTAACAAATCTCTTATGAGAGCACCAAAGAACACAAAATAGTTGGGAATAAATTTAACAAAAATATGTATAAAATATCTACAAATAAAATTATAAAATGTTGCTCACAGAAATTTTTAAAGACCAGAATAAATGTCAAGATTACATGTTCACATATTGGAAGACTCAATATCATAAATTCTTCCTGAATTGATACATAGTCAATGCAATCCCAAACAAATTAACAGCTGATGCTAAAAGATAATCGCAAAAGAGAAGAAGAAAAAATATTGAAAAAAAAACTAACTTGGAGGGCTTACATTGCCTGATTTCAGTGGTTACTATGAACATATAGTAATCAAAACAGTATGGTATTGGCACAAAGATAGACAGACAAATGGAACAAGAGCAGTCAGGAAAAAGTTCAATATTAAATGGTCAGCTGAGTTGGTTATTCTTTGCAAAGGCACCAAAAGAAACCAATGAGAAAAAGAAAGATTCTTCAACAATGGTACTGGAACAGTTGAATATCTAAATGGAAAAAAATATGTATCTTCACTCCTATTTCATATTATACACAAAAATTAATTCAAGAGGATCAAAATCTAAAGATCAAAACTAAAATTATAGAGTTTCTAGAATAAAATGCAGGAGAATAACCTTCATAATCTTGGAGTGCCAAAGAATTACGTTAACCATAAAAGAAACATCTAATAAAGTAGGTTTCATAAAATAAAACCTCACATTAAGAGAGCCAGTTAAGTAAATAATAAGGCATGTTACACATAGGAAGAAAATATTTGACAAATAATTTATAAATATATGCATATCTCTGGTAACTCAGTACCAATAAGATAAATAGCCCAAAAAATAGGTGAAATGCTTGCACAGACACTTCACAAGACATTAGTACATGAAAAGATGATCAATATGATTAGTGATTAGGAAAAAAGAAAGTAAAACCACCATGAGATACCACTACATGCCTGTTAGAATAGCTAAAATTAAACAGACAGACCATGTCAAGTGTTAGGATGGCAATGTAAAGTGATACAATCTCTTTGAAATACAGTTTGGTAGTTTCTTAAAAGGTTAAAAATATACCTATTGTATGGTGCAGTCATTCCACTCCTAGGAATTTATCCAAGAGAAATAAATACATATATCAAAAAAACATTTGCACAAGAATATTCATAAAAGGGTTTATTCATGATGGGCAAAAAGTAAAAACAAACCAAATATCCACTCTCAGGAGACTGGATAAACAAGTTGTGGTTCATCCACACAATGGAATGCCATTCAGCAATAAAAAAAGAAAATAATTACGCTGGGTGAAAGAAGCCATACCAAAAAAGAGAGGGAGAGTATCTCATGTATGAGTCGATTTATATGAAATTCTAGAATTGGCAAAACAAATCAAAAGTGGTAGGAATAAGCTTGGGGCTTCCCTGGTGGCTCAGATGGTAAAGGATCTGCCTGCAAATCAGGAGACCCTGGGTAGATCCCTGGGAAAGGAAGATCCCCTGGAGAAGGGAATGGCTACTCACTGCAGTATTCTTGTCTGGAGAATTTCACGGACAGAGGAGCCTGGTGGGCTACAGGAATCAGTGTAGTGTTATCTGGAGCAGAAATAGAGTGTAATTGGCTGAAAAGGAGCATGAAGGAATTTTGTGAGGTGATGGAAATATTGTATATCTTAATTAGGGTTGGTGGTGATACAGTTGTAGACATTTGTTAAAACTCATCAAATTATATACTTAAAATGTATGCAAATCATACATCAGTAAAACTGATTAAAAAAAAAACAAAACTAGAATACCACACCTTGCTCACTAAAATAATTAAAAAGCTTGGGACTTTCCTGGTGGTACAGTGGATAAGAATCTGCCTGCCAATGCAGGAGACATGGGTTCGATCCCTGGTCTGGGAAGATTTCATATTCTGCATTGCAACTAAGCCCGTGTGCCACAACTACTGAGCACTCGCACCCTAGAGCCCGTGATCAGCAAAAAGAGAAGCCACTGCAATGAGAAGCCTAAGCACCACAATAGAGGGGCCTCCACTCGCTACCACCAGAGAAAGCCTCCATGCAGCAACAAAGACCCAGCGCAGCCAAACATATAAATAAATAAATTTTTAAAGATGAAAAGACTTAGAGCATCCAGTGTTAGTGAGGGTGCTCCTAGTGGGAATGTGAACATGGAAGAACATCTCTGGGAAACTGGCAGTTTCCTGTAAGGGCAAACAAGCACTTACTCTATGACTCAACACCTCCATGCCTAGATATTTACCCAAGAGAAATAAAAACATATTCCCAAAAAAAGACTTACACAAAAACATTCATAGCAGCCTTCATCATAATTGCTGAAAACTAGAAACAGCCCAAATATCCACCGACGGGGAATGGATAAATAAATTGTGGTATTTTCATGCAATGGAATACGAACCCCTCAAAAGCAGGAGTAGAGAGAGGGCGTGGGATGAGGATTAAGACAAGGAGGAAAGGAAAGCAAAACAAACAAAGAAAACTACAATCAACATCATACTAGTACTACTATTACTAAGTCACTTCAAAAAGCTATATTGAAGAAAAAAGCTAGACACCAAAAAAATCCATAGTGTGATTCCATTTATAGTAAATTTCAGAAGAGGTAAAGCTGCTGTATGATGCTAAAAGATGAGATGGGTTGCTGCCTTATGTTGTGTGGAGGAAGAGCACTTATTGATATGGAAAGCATAAGGCAACTTTCTGCTGTCACAGCCACGGTCTATATACTGATATGTAATCTATACAGATTTATGCATTTGGTAAAACTTATATACACATGGTCTGTGCTTTTCACTGAATGTAAATTGACATTCATTTTGAAAAAAACCACACAAAAGTAGAAATTCACTTCCAAAACCTCATGAGTCAAAGAAAGAAGTATAATAAAGACTGGGCTGAAATAAAGAAACTATTTTAAAATTATTTTATAATGAAAAGACTAAGTCTCAGAAGTTGAGGAGTGTAGCTGAGGCATACTTGGGGAGAATATGAATCGTCTTAAACATATATTAAAAATAGAAAAAAAGACAGGCTAAAATTAATGAGTCAGGTGTCCAATTTAAAAAGTTTGAAGATGTACACAGAAATACACATAAAGAGTGTGCTATGCGCTCAGTTGTGTCCAGCTTTTTGCAACCCCATGGACTGCAGCCCGCCAGGCTCCCCTGTCCGTGGGATTCTCCAGGCAAGAATGCTGGAGTGGGTTGCTGTTTCTTCCTCCAGGGGATCCTCCCAACCCAGGAATCGAACCCACATCTCTTGTGTCTCCTGCATTGGCAGGTGGGTTCTTTATCACTTTTGCCACCTGAAAGAAAGAGATAATAAAGGGCAATAATTAATGAAATGGCAAAAAGACAGCTGAATAGTAAAGCTCTTTTAAAAGATTAATTAAATTGATAAACACTAGGCAATATTGATCAAGGAAAATGGAAGAAGACATAAATAAAGAATATTAGGAATGAAGAAGGTGACATAAAGAGGAGGTATTATGAACATTTGATGCCAATAAATTTGAAAACTTAGATGGAACAAACAAATTCATAGAAAAGTGCAACTCACCAAAACTGACTTATGAAGTCAAAAGCCTGAATATTCAGAAACCATTAAAGAAATTGAATCAGTGGTTTAAAATACCCCCCCCCAAAGAAAACACTCAGCCCACGCAGAAAAACTTAGAGGCAAATTCAACGAAAACATTCAAAGAACATGCAATTCTAATCCAACACAAACTCTTACAGAGAACAGAAAAAATAGGGAGAATTCCCCAATTTATCCTAGGAGGAGAGAAAATCTTGTTACCAAAACCAGAAAAGAACATAGATAAACAGATGCAGAAAAAGCATTTAGTAAATTAAGCATCCATTCCTGACTTAAGAAATCTTATCAAACTAGGAATAAAAGGGAACTTTTACACCTAAAATATAGTATCTACCCTGAAAAGTCTACAGCAAAATCTTTCATAAAGATTGCATTGAATTATTCCCTTTAATATACGTTCAACTGATTCACCGTGCTGTACACTTGAAACAAACATAACATTGTAAACCAGCTATACTCCAATACAAATTTTAATAAAAGAAATTGTTCCCTTTAAGAGATCAGATATTACACACCCTCTGATATGAGGCAATAGAAAGTACATAGTTCCACCTATAAAGTAAACTTGTCAAAAAAAAAAAAAAAAAAAACAAGAAAGGTAGAAAGAAAAGGGGAAAAATTGACCCTTACTAAATCAAGCCTTTAGGTCCATCTCCCACATTACATACTCTTAAGACATATGTTAATATTAATCTGCATCATCTTGAGATGTCGGGCCAGTCAAAGCCAGAATGACTCAGCTTCTTCAACAAATGGCTCAAGAAAAGTAAAGCAAAGAGGAAATGTTACAGATTTAAAAAGACTTCAAATTCATCTTCAAGTCAAAGTGTAATGAAAAGAGAAACTCAAGAGACATATCAACCAAATGCAATGCGTGGACTTCAGATTTTAATTCAAACTAACCAACTTATAAAGACATTTTTTAAAAAAAATTATAGAAATTTGAACACAGACTTATGATTAGACCATTTAAGAATTTATTATTTGTGATAATATACTGTGATTATGGTTTTCTTCAGGGGTACACATCTGAAATATTTAGAGGTGAAATGATCTGTGTCTGGGATTTGCTTTAAAATACTCCATGTGAGGGCCTTCCCTTTTGGTCCAGTAGCTAAAGCTCTGTGCTCCCAATGCAGGGGGCCTGTGTTCGATCCCTAGTTGGGGAACTGGATCCCACATGCTGCAACAAAGAGTCTTATGTCCCAATGAAGACTGAAGATGTTGTGTGCTGCAACTAAGACCTGGAGCAGCCAAACAAATAAATAAATAAGTTTTTAAAACACTCCATGGGATATGACAAATCAAACACTATTGGGAAAACACTTGATAACTGGAAAACTGGGTGATGGGAACATGGAGTTCACTATTCACTTTACCTTTGTGTATGTTGGAAATTTTCTTTTTTTAATTTTTAAAAATTTTTTCTTAGAATAGTGTTGATTTCCAATGTTGTGTCAGTTTCAGGTTTACAGCAAAGTGATTCAGTTAAAATTATACACACATATAAATCTTTTTAAAGATTCTTTTGCATTATAGGTTAGTACAAGATATTGACTGTAGTTCCCCATGCTGCACAGCAGGTCCTTGATAATTATCTATTTTTTTAATAGGAATGTGCATATTTTAACCTCAGACTCCTAATTTACACCTTCCCCTACTCCAGTTCCCCTCTGGGAACCATGAGTTCGCTTTCTATGTTTATGAGTCTATTTGTGTTTTGTAAATAAGTTCATCTGTATCATGTTTTTGGATTCTATATATAAGCAATACCATATGATATTTGTCTTTCTCTGTCTGACTTACTTTACTTGGGTATGATAATCTCTAGGTCCATCCATGTTGCTGCAAATGGCATTATTTCCTTCTTTTTTACAGCTGAGTAATAGAAAATCTTTGCTAATAAAAACTTAAAAGACAAATAATGGTGATGATGATGAAAGTGTTATTTTAAAAAGAATACAGAGGGCAAGAGGCACTCCTCCTCCTTGGACATTATGGGGTCTCATGAGCCATCATGGAGGCCCAGGCTGCTAGATAAACTGTCTCCAGCCCACCTCCCAGGCTGATGCTTTTACCATCTCTTTCTCCCAGAAGTCCTTTCCTGCTGGTCTCTGCAGGCTTCGACCTGCAAATTCAGCACCCCTGCTGCCTAGAGCACATAGCTGTTGTGTTAGTTTACCGAGCATTGACTGCCTCTTGTTCAGGTAACAACACCCCTATTTTCCTCTGCATAAACACCTTTAATCACTCCATGTGGTTCAAATAGGGTTGACCACACCACCCGCGTTCCCCCAGAGTGGACCAGTGACTCAGGTGTGACCAGTGAGAATACCACTACTCTGGACACATCCTCTGCAGGAATGGACATGTTACCCAGGCAGGACTTATTCACCAAACAGCATCAGCACCCAGACTTTTGCTGGACATATGAGAAAAGAGGCATTTTCTCTTTATGGGGTAGCAAGGTCAGAAGACTGAAGAGCCTGGAGTGGCTGGGGCCATTTGCCTGAAAATGCAAGAAGATCCTGCCTAGGAAAGAAGCCATCATAAGACAGCAGAGACTCAGAGCCTGATCTCAATGTCATAATCCCTGAGTAGAGCCACATTGCCTCTCTGCAAAGCAGTTTCCACCACAATTTTCCTGCACATTAATGAACAAAACACCTTTTTTTCTGGGAAGGGAGGAAGAGAAAGAGGGAGAGAGAATGGGGTGGGGGAGAGGGAAAAGACTGCAATACAGGAAGCGCAGATTCAATCCCTGGGTTGGAAAGATCCTCTGGAGAAAGGCATGGTAACCCACTCCAGCATTCTTGCCTGGGAAATCCCATGGACAGAGGAGCCTAGCAGGCTACAGTCCATGGGGTCGCAAAGAGTCCAACATGACTGAGTGACTAAATCATCACACGGTGGTCTCAGGGGAGTCTGTTCTGAGTTACCTGTCAGATCTAATGAGTCACTTATTAAGCTGTTGTCTTTTTCTTTCAAACTCTGCACTCTGCTCAGAGTGAGGGGCCACTAGACAGAAATGGAAGTGTGGAAAAGGAGACAAGACTCTCCTCCCCATCTGCTTCCTGTGAGCTTTCATTCTTGAGTCTCCCTTTTTCACCAGTAACAGCAGCTGAATCCAGTTCAAAGTTTGTCCAACATAGAAACAGCCTGATTGCATTCTCCTTCCGTCTCCTGTTGGAAACACTGATACCAGATAACTGGTGACCTTTCTCACAGGTCTTGATCCTTTTCTCTGACTTTGGAGATACCGGGTCAACTGAGCCGAGACCCCGGCCCTCTCTTCAGACATCTGCGTTTCAGCCTCATGGGCCCTTCCTCTAAGTTTCTGAGTTTCAGTAATTCAGGCTTGACCCTTTGTTCCACCAGCTTTGCTTTCTGAAGTTGCTGCCTCGTGACACCTTTGGGTTCCCTTCTTGCCTTTTCTCTGATGGACCACTTTATACCAGTCCACACTTCCTTATATTAAATTCTATCTGAATAACCGGTGTGATTTCTGCTTCTGAGTGCATCCCGAATGATACAGCAACTCAGGAAACTTTCAATCATTTAAAAATATCTATTGAATGTCCCCGTCCTTCAGGAATTCTAACTAAAAATGATGGCCAGAACTGGATTCTATGACCAGTCACTGTATCTGTAATCCGTGACTTATGTGTGGTTTGCACTCTAATATTATTTCCATCTACGAGAGTGGACATTGTGTTGTGCTCCTGATGGCTGATGGTCAGTGATCATATATGACGAGGAAGGAGGGAAGGAAAGGGAGAGAAAAAGACACAGGATAAAGAGGAAAAAACTGTCAAAGTCTTCCATTGTACCCCAAAACAAATCAGTCAATCAAAAAAAATAGCTTTCAAATTAAATGCAAAGGGAAGATTTACCATAGAAAACCACTTCTCCCTCACCATACATTCTATCTGTGAAGCTTTATTTTTTCTTACCTACAAACACTTCTTCCTAACCCATCAGTGGACTAGGAAGCAGGGTCGGATACTTCAAGTTCTGGAGCTTCAACATCTCGCAAGAAGACCGTGTGTGATTGGATGCTGCGAGTATGGGGGGAGGGGCCTGGAGCTTCAACATCTCNGTGCCAGGGGGCTGCCTCCCTCCTGCTTCCCAGTTGCACATTCCACCCCACCCTCCCCCCTGCCACTGCCATGAAAATCCTCATCTGAGTCCCTCAGGGTATCAGAGGCAGAGAAAATGAGTGCTGAGGTGGGTTGAGGAGGGAAGGAAGGTGGGTCTAAGGAGCCCGAGACTCAACGAGGATGACCCCAACTGCCTCCTTCTGGGGCTGCTGTCCTTTATCACAAGCACTTGGCTGCTGGGAGGCCATGGCAGGACCTGCCTTGGCAGACCCAGGAAGGAGCAGCTGAGTTTAGTGCTGGTGATAATACAGAGAAGGGGAAAGAAAGCAGGGAAGTGTGAGAGGTCTTGAGAGGAAGAAGCAGCGGAACTGGGGGACTGAATGGATCTTGCAGGAGAAGAGGAGACTTGGATGCTGAGTGGTGTGGTAACTATTTTAGCACCAAGGAGGAGGAGAAACGTTCTAGCTGAGAATCTATGAGAAAAGAGCCAGTTCATTTCATAGGCCCTGGAGAAGCTCAGAACTTGAAGAAGCAGGGTAAAGTGAGGTATGGGAGGAAAAGGGGGACATAAGTAGAAAACCTACCTACATTCAGAACACGAGCAGCCAGATTCCTACTAGGCATGAGACAGGGTTTATTCTTAGGAGAAAGAGAACAGAAGAGGTTATGAACTTGGGGATTCCAGGCACCAAATCGTAGGGGTGAGATTCAGGGCCAAAAAGGAAGTATCAATTGACAGTCTGATGGGAATCTTTTCTCCAGGTGGAACAGTGGTAAAGAATTCGCCTGCCAGTGCAGGAGATTAAGTGATGTGGGTTTGATCCCTGGATTGGGAAGATCTCCTCCAGTAGGAAATGGCAACCCACTCCAGTATTTTTGCCTGGAAAATTCCAAGCACAGAGGAATCTGGTGGGCTAGAGTCCATGGGGTCACAGAGAGTTGAACATGACTGAGCATACACACACACACACACACACACACACACCAAAACAGGATTCTTTAGAGAAACTGAATAGTCCTCAAGAAAAGAGCCTCCAGATACTAATATTCAGAGGGAGCAGTCTTCCAAAGAAATGGCAAGTCTCAAGCCAGTCACTTTAAAGTGATAAGCAACACAGTTTCCAATCAACATTTGTAGTTTTTCAAATATGAACAACCAGTCTCATATGTTCATAGAAACATAAGAGGTCATAAAACAAGAACAAGGTGCTATGAGAAAGGAATAAATATTTAACAGGAATGAGCTCTTGGAAATAAACAGAAAACGTTCAATTAAAGGGTTAGAAGATACTATTGAGGACATTCCCCAGAAAATAGAACATAGAAATAAGAAATAAGAGGGAAAAATAAGAAAATCAGGGGATCAACCTAAGAGGTTCAAAAATAACAGAAATTCCAGAAAGAGAGAGAGAAAATGAAAAAGAAGAAATTATCAAATAAATAATATAGAAAATGTTCCAAGAATTAAGGAGTATATTCACAGGATTAAAAGAACCTGCCAAGGGACAAGAACAAAAAATTTTGAAAGANAAGAGGGAAAAATAAGAAAATCAGGGGATCAACCTAAGAGGTTCAAAAATAACAGAAATTCCAGAAAGAGAGAGAGAAAATGAAAAAGAAGAAATTATCAAATAAATAATATAGAAAATGTTCCAAGAATTAAGGAGTATATTCACAGGATTAAAAGAACCTGCCAAGGGACAAGAACAAAAAATTTTGAAAGACTTAAACCTAGGTCTTTGATCCAAAAATTCCAGAACGCCAAGCATAAAGCCAAGAATTTTAAAGCTTCTAGAGACAGAATAAGGTAAAAAATTACACACAAAGGAATAAGAGTGACGTTCGACTTCTCCTGATGAAATGTATTGATATCTTAAAATTATGACATAAAATTATTTTCAGTCTGTGTTTCTGTACCCAGTTAATTGATCAGCCAAGTGTGAAAACAGAATTGTTTTCTAAACATGCAAAGACTCAGAAAATTCAGTTCTATTTGCATTGTCTTGGGAAACTATGGGAGAATAGGTATCAGCAAAACAAAAAGGTAAACTCAGACAGAATCAGTTACAAGTTCCCAGAAATCAAGTTGCAACTCAGAGGAGTAGTGAAGAGACATCTAAAAGGATATTTTAACAGCACACCTAGGGAGTGACCTGTCCAGACTGTAGAAGGATGAAGGGCTCTGAAAAGGAGCTCTCTGGAAAATACCTGGAATCAATAACATAAACAATATTGTTGATTATATGATGGAGCTCTTAGAAGTATGGAAGGACTTCATGGGTGGCCCAGTGGTTAAGACTCTATGCTCCCAGTGCCGGGGGCCCAGGTCCAATCCCTAGTCAGGGAACTAGATCCCACATGCTGCAACTGAGACCCAGCATAGTCAAATAAAAAAAGAAGGAAGTATGGAAAATTATGCTAGTAAACGAAGAGCAATTATTAACTCCAGAAAAAAAAACAAACCTATATTGGAAAAAGAATGCAATTGCCACGTGCCACTTGACTTTGTCATAAACAAGATTTATAAAGTCTTAATGATGTAAACCCTGATTACTGCCATAAAATAAAAAATAGTGATTCATCCATATGGAGAGAATGGGGAGACAACAGGTAGGTGGTGGGAAGAAAGCTCATATTCATATATTATCATAACAGAAAATCAATAAATACACTATGTCTAAAACTGAGAGAAAGTAGTATAAACATGTAATCTTCGTATTATAGAAATAAATGCCAAAAGAAAAGACTAAAGGTGGTTATGTGGGTGATGGGTAGGGGGACAATTTTTGGAATGTGGTGAGAGGTAAACTCTCACTATTTTTCATTTACAGACTTTAAAAACACACACAGATATTCCTTTTATATACATTGTTTTAGCTTTAAAAAATTAAATGTAAACAAAAAAGCCAAAAAATAAATGTAAGTTCCCATTTCATTTCCCTCTCTTAGAGTGTGAGGAGCTCCCTAGCAGAGTGGCCCTTTCATTTCACAGTCAGGAAAAGGGAGAAAGGCAAGTTACTTGAAAGTTCATCTACAGTCCACAGTTGTCTTCCGGGCAGGCCACATAGAGGTGACCTCGGTCAAGCACCCAGCATAGACTACCTCCTCAAGAAATGTCAGTTTTCCTTTCTTCCCCTACTTGAATATGCACTTCCCACATATATGGGTGTTTTTTTTTTTTTAATTAAATGAACACAGTTCAGAGAAAAGCAGATGATCAGGCAGGAAAACTCCAAAAACCAAAGTGAGATGATTTAGTGACCATTTGGAGGAGTATGTGTTTTCTTTCTCCTTTTTAAAAAACATACTCCTTTTTAAAAAACATTTATGTATTTCTTTGGCTGTGCCAGGTCTTAGTAATTGTTGCAAAACTCGGGATCTTTGATCTTCATTGTGGCATGTGAGATTTTTAGTTTCGCCATGTGAAGTCTTAGCTGTGGCACATGGCTTGTTTTTCTTGTTGTTTAGTTGCTAAATCATGTCCAACGCTTTTGCGACCTCATGGACTGCAGCATGCCAGTCTCCTCTGTTCAATTTCCAAAGCAAGAATACTGGAGTGGGTTGCCATTTCCCTTCCAGGGGATCTTCCTGATCTAAGCACATGAGACCTTTTTTTTTTTTTAGGTTTTGGCATGTGGGATCTTTAATTGTGGCATGTGAAATGCTAGCTGCTGCATATGGAATCTAGCTCCCTGACTAAGGATTGAACCTGGGCCCCTGACTCCATTAGAAGCATGGAGCCAGTCACTGGACCACCAGTGTAGCTTCAAGTGCATGGTTTCTAACCTGTGTGACCATCAGAGTCACTGAGAAGATTTCACAAAAGGTTCCTGGGCCCAACTCAAGACCCAGAGTCCCTGGGGCCCAGGGAGGAGTAAGTGACCAGGCCAGGAAGAAGCGTGACTGGCCGAGGGCCCAGCCCCCTGCCCGAGGTACTGTGGCCTCCACACACCCCCTTGGGCACCCCGGTTTTCTCTTCGATGTACTCCATTCGGTCCAGGAAGCTCCAACCATGTACCTCACTGGACAGGTTGAGATTCAGGGCTGGGGCAGCGGGTGCTTCAAGACCCATGAAGTCCAGTTCAGACTCACTTGCCCACCCTAGGACTCCCGCAGAACCAGAGGAGCAGTGGGGCTCTCTGTGTCAGGTGGGCAGCTTCCTGGCTTCCCCAGATGCCCTCCAAAATCCCCAGAGGCGTGGGATGTTGGCACAGGACTGGAGCCAGACAACCCAGCTGGCATTTGGGTGGCCAACCTAGTGTTGATGCCCGGTTCCAGCCAACTCTGACTCATAACACTTCATCACTTGGACAAGATCCCACCCCCAACCTCTGCTTCCTTCCCTCCCTCCAGACCTCTCTCCCTGCACGTGGTTGATGGACTGGTCCAGGCAGTCCACCCTAGGACACAGATATCAAGATCCTTGGGTCAGCAAGTTCAGTGGTATGTGGCTACAGAAAATCAAAGAGAGACTTCTCTTAGGCTTGAGTAATCCCATCATACTCGTTTTTCCTATATTCTTATAGCTTGGGGCCAAGAAAAATTCCGTTTAGGAGAAGGGTTTGAAAATAAAAACAATCTTGCCTTACATTTGCATATCATTTTCTACATACAGGCTCTTTCGTATATATTTTCTCAGACATTTGAGCCTCACAAGCACTCTTTATTTATTTATTGGGTTGTGCTGTGCTGTGCTGTGCTAAGTCACTTCAGTCCTGTCCGACTCTGAGACCCCCCATGGACTGTAGCCCACCAGTCTCCTCTGTCCATGGGGATTCTCCAGGCAAGAATATTGGAGTTGGGGGAGCCTGGTGGGCTGCCATCTATGGGGTCGCACAGAGTCGGACACGACTGAAGCGACTTAGCAGCAGCAGCAGCCATTCCGTATAGCTTTAACTGTACGGACTTTTGTCAGCCAGGTGATGTCTCTGCTTTTTCATATACTGTCTAAGTTTGTCATAGCTTTCCTTCCAAGGAGCAAGTGTCTTTTAATCTCATGGCTGCAGTCACTGTCCACAGTCATTTGGAGCCCAAGAAAATAAATTCTGTCACTGCTTCCACTTTTTCCCCTTCTGTTTGCCATGAAGCGAGTTCTTTTTATCCTAAGATATTTCCCACTAAGGGTGTACAGTCAAATTACTGTGTTTTAGGTAGTTTAAAGCAATTACTTTCAGTGTGGTTAAACCTCCAACTCAAAATGCAGTTGTATATTATGCTTGTTAGTTTCTTCTTCTTCTTCTTTTTTTTTTGCATCTTAGGGGTAATTAGAGGGAGAAATGGAAATGACAGTCCACTCCTATATGCTTGCCTGGAAAATTCTGTGGACAAAGGAGCCTGGTGGGCTAAAGTTCATGGAGTTGCAAAGAGTTGGACACAACTGAGCGATTAATACCCTTCTAGAAGGAAAAAAGAGATTTCAGTTGGCAATACTTTTTGGCAGAAACAACAGGATGGGTGGAAGATAGAAGAGAGAGGTTCCAAAAGTTAAGTCCTTTTCATAGAAAAGAACTGAAAAGCCACAAAAGCCATACAATGTCTTTGGAGAGGAACTAGCCAATATCTACCAATATATATTTACAAATCTAAGAAATAATTTAATTTATTTATTTATTTTTGGCTGTTGGGTCCTTGTTGCTGTACAGGCTCTTCTCTAGTTGGCGCGAGCAGGGGCTACTCTCCAGTTGCACTGTGAGGGTTCCTCAGTGTGGAGGCTTCTCTTGTTGCAGAGCACAGGTGCTAGGTGCTTGGGATTCAGTAGCCGTGGCACATGGGCTCAGTAGTTGCAGTTCTTGGGCTCCAGGGCACAGGCTCAGTAGTTGTGGTGTGTAGGCTTAGCTGCTCCGAGGCCTGTGGGATCTTAATTCCCTGACCAGGGATCTACATTGGCAGGCAGAATCCTAATGACTTAAGCCACGAGGGAAGCCCTCCCAATATATATTGGATATTTCACCATTATGTAACATTTATCACTTACTGTAGACCTAGTAAGTCTGTATGTAAAAAGATTTATTAAGCTAGACATACATGCTCCATCTGAGCATGAGGCATCTCAAAAGGTGAGAAAGGCCCCAAAACACAGGGTGGTTAGTTTTTATGGGCTGGGTAATTTCATAGGCTAACAAGTGGGAGGATTACTCCAACCACCTTGGAGAAGGGACGAGGATCTCCAGGAACTGGGCCACCACCCACTTTTTGGCCTTCTATTGTCAGTCTTGGAACTGTCATAGCGCCCTTGGGTGTGCCACTTAGCATATGCTAATATACTGCAATGAGTACCGAGGCTCAAGGTCTCCTGGAAATGGAAACTTCCAGCACCTTGGGCCTCAGTGGTTTGCACCAGTTTATGTCATAGCCTCAGGACTACATCATTCTTTTATAAGTTGTACCCTGCCCGGTTCTCCCCTGTTTTAATCCCAGCATTAGTCAGGACCTGTCCCTTCCTGGATCTCTCCAGCAATGCCAAAGGTGTCACCCTTTCCTCTGGGAAGAAGAGAGAGTTCTGCCCCCCCCAAAAGGCCTATTTTCAATCTCTCCAGTCAAGTCCTTGCAGGTCCTTTTTAAGCTGTGGTTGGGAATCTTGTATTGTTCTCCAAGTGTAGGGCCTGGTAGGCCTGGAAGGCAGTTCAATCATGTATGGATGAGTGTACCAGGGAGGCATGGGGGATGAGCGTAGGCCATTCTGTCTGTGCCTACAACTGGTAGATCTCAGTTTGAGGCAGTCTGAAGCTGATACCATTTGCCAGGAGGGGCTCTTTAGGAAGAACATAACCTTACAAATGCAAAAATTGACACAGACCTTGGAAGGGGCTCTGTGCAAGTGAGCTGACCCTACACAACATTGGTTTCATGGTGAGCCTTCCTCTGCTAAGACACACGCCACATACTCCCCTCACTGTGGGGTGGGGTGGGGTGGGGGTGGGTTGCAGAAAGAGTAAGTAGAAGACTAGGACCCTGATTCTAGTCCAGTCTCTGCCCTGAATAATCCGATCAGGGCAAATCTCTGTTCTGGCTGATCTCTAAAGTACTTTCCAGCTTTATTCCTTCATCATTTCAGGAACATGGCCATTGAAAAATCAACCAAGCCCTTGTTCTCTTTTTTGGAAACTCTAGTCCATCTCACATTAAATAAATGTATTTAATTAAACATGCTGGTGGCAGTGGTTTAACTGCTAAGTCATGTCTGACTCTTGTGACTCCATGGACTGTAACCCACCAGGCTCCTCTGTCCATTGGATTTCCCAGGCAAGAATATTGGAGTGAGTTGCTGTTTCATACTCCCAGGGATCTTTCTGACCCAGGAATCCAACATAGGTCTCCTGCATTGCAGGTGAATTCTTTAGCGAGTGAGCCACCAGAGAAGCCCATTTAATTGAACATAAACCTATTAAATATATATTTGGCTGTGTAAAATTTGGAAGTTGTTTTTACAAAGTGAAGTGTTTTCTTCATTTTGGGAAATGTCATTCATTAAGCACATATGTACTGTCAGGCCATGAGGAGTCAGGCACTGTTCTAGATATTAGGGTACAGAGTTAAACAAGCAGATACAAAAATTAGATATTGTGGCACGTGGTGGTAAGTGCTATGGAGGAAAATAAAGCAAGAGATTTAAAGGAAAAAAAAGGAAAAAAAATTAAAAAGAAAGCAAAGATGGGGATGGGTGCATGCCAAGTCACTTCAGTTGTGTCTCTCTTTGTGACCTTCTGGACTGTAACCCACCAGGCTCTTCTGTCCATGGGATTTTCCAGGCAAGAATACTGGAGTGGGTAGTCATTTGCTACTCTAGAAGATCTTCCCAACCCAGGGATCAAATCCGTGTCTCTTGTGTTTCTTGCAATAGCAAGCAGATTCTTTACCACTAGCACCATCTGGGAAGCCCCCAAAGGTGGGGCTGGGGCTGGTTCATTGCATATAAAGGCCCTGGGGTGTGGCAGTCAGTTTTGACTTTTGGTAATGACAGATGAAAGACAACTGGATCAGTGGTGGCCTCTGATGATAAAAGTCAGCAAGACTGGGGGCCTTGCCAGCACACTCAGGACTCTGGAGCTCAAATCTCAATTCAGGCATGATTCAGATGCTGTTTGGCTTTGATTAACTCAAATAGTTTGCAGCTGGGTGTGATTTCTCAGTCATCAATGCGCATTGCTAACTTAGGAGTTTGAAATGAAATGTTTATATGCTTGCTATATCTAAGCACAAGGATGGCAACTAGTATTACATTTGTAGACATCAGTTAAACATGTATTCATGTGCTGGTTTCTATTTGAATTTGGAAGCCCATCCATGCTTTTTATTTTTTTAAGATTTTTTTTTATGTGGACCATTTTTTTCCCCTAAAGTCTTTATTGAATTTGTTATAACATTCTTCTGTTTTCTGTTTTGGTATTTTGGCCCCTAGGCATGTGGGATCTTAGCTCCCAAATCAGAGACTGAACCCTGCCCCTGCACTGGAAGGCGAAGTCTTAACCACTGGACCGCCAGGGAAGTCCCGCCCATCTCTGCTTTTAAAGGTCTCACACATTTTTGTCTGCTCTGGAAATCTTGGAGGAATTGTGCTGAATGAATGACCTTCCCTGATAATGACCTCCACCCACTGAGGCAGGTGCTCTGTGGACATGAAATTGAATGAAGACCCAGACAGGCCCTGGGTGCAGAGCCCTCGTTGTTTTTGCTCACATCTACCCTGGGCTTCCACGTCTCTAGAAGGAAGATCCTATTCGTGGACTATCCCATAGGGGAGTTTAAGGCTTTAGCAACATCACTCCGGGTCCTCACACAGATCTCCCAACTTTTGATGCCTTCATCGATATTATCCAGAGCGCTCCTTGAAAAACCACCACCAGCTCCACCGTCACAGCCTGCAACTCACCTATGGGTCCCACCCCACTCCTAAAACCTGACTCCCAGAGCTGCTGTCAACAAGCATGACCTTCTGGCTGTGTCTCCGAGAATGAATTTTCATTCACTCTCAAACCCTTCCTCTCCTTCGCCCTACTTCTTAGCCAAAGTGGCTCTCCCTGTCCCCTGGAGGCTTCTTCCACTCCCGTCCCGCTCTATGGCCGTGTAGGGAACTCTGCCTCCACCCATACGGCAGCCTCCAAGCCCATCACCGTCCTCTGCTCCTTCTCCGAAGTTCACGCCATCTATCTCTGTCCTTACTCTTTACCTCCAGGGGCTCTGGCATTTAACATGGGCCACGTGCCCTGACCACGGCCACGATGCTCACCTGCCTGGGAGGCCTCACCTGAGCCTGCTCCTACCCTTCTGATGTCACTCTCTAGGGTGAACCTAGCAGCAAGAAGCACCTCTTCCACAGACCATATCATCACCCGACTCAGTGCGTCCGTCTGCCTGGCCCCTCGGTGGCTTCCCTTTCCTACCATAACCACAACCCACTCACCTCTCTTCAGACCCCGTCAGACCTGTCCCATCTCCCTCTCAGCCCCCACACAGCCACACCCTCTTCATGCCATCTGATTTCCTTTCCCTGGGGGCTGGAGCCTTTTGGATAGTGTCAGCCTTTTGGAAGGAGTCCTTGCCAACGGCCTTAACTCATCTCAATTTGCCCTCAGCCCCAAATTGTCCTGTCTTCTTTCTCTCCTCTCCTGGCCCTTGACTGGTGAAGAAAGCTATCATTCCATGCTAAATGGACCAGCTACAAAATCATTTTAGCTCTGCCACTTCCTTTCCGCAATCTGATCCCATCCCCGCAAAAACATGCTTTTCATTACCCTGGGACTATCTCAACCTTGGCCTTTCACCCTCAAATTCTTAATACCTCTCCTACTGCCTATTTCTTAAAATTACTTCACCTACCACTTTCTGGAGGCCAGTCTCTAAGAGCTTTGTCTTCTTTCCTTCTTTGCAGTAAACATGCCTTTCTTATCTCTGGGGATTAGCTGCCTCTGAGTCTCTCCAAGTCTAACTTCCTGGTCCAGGACAAAGGCGCTCCGGGTACTGAAAACGTGTGAAGGGAGGTCTCCTGGTGCTGTTTATGGACTTCAAGAAATCATGGAGAGCAACAGATCAGAAAACATAATTCTTGTTTTTCAAAGTTGAAGGTAATTTCCTACAAGTATAGGCTTGGTGACCTTGCCCTCAATCTCAACAGTTCAGTTCAGTTCAGTCTCTCAATCTTGTCTGACTCTTTGCAACCCCACGGGCTGCAGCACACCAGGCCTCCTTGTCCATCACCAATTCCCAGAGTTTACTCAAACTCATGTCCATTGAGTTGGTGATGCCATCCAACCATCTCATCCTCTGTCATCCCCTTCTCCTCTTGCCTTAAATCTTTCCCAGCATCAGGGTCTTTTCCAATGAGTCAGTTCTTCACATCAGGTGGCCAAAGTATTGGAGTTTCAGCTTCACTATCAGTCCTTCCAATGAATATTCAGGACTGATTTCCTTTAGGATGGACTGGTTGGATCTCCTTGCAGTCCAAGGGACTCTCAAGAGTCTTCTCCAACACCACAGTTCAAAAGCATCAATTCTTCAATGTTCAGCTTTCTTCACAGTCTAACTCTCACATCCATACACGACTACTGGAAAAACCATAGCCTTAACTAGATGGAACTTTGTTGGCAAAGTAATGTCTCTGCTTTTAAATATGCTGTCTAGGTTGGTCATAACTTTTCTTCCAAGTCTTTTAATTTATGGCTGTAATGATTTCAGAGCCCCCACCCCTCAAAAAGTCTGTCATTGTTTCCACTGTTGCCCCATCTATTTGCCATGAAGTGATGGGACCGGATGCCATGATCTTAAGTTTTCTGAATGTTGAGTTTTAAGCCAACTTTTCCCACTCTCCTCTTTCACTGTCATCAAGAGGCTCTTTAGTTCTTCTTCAATTTCTACCATAAAGGATGGTGTCATCTGCATATCTGAGGTTATTGATATTTCTCCTGGCAATCTCAATTCCAGCTTGGGCTTCATCCAGCCTGGCATATTGCCTAATGTACTCTGCATATAAGTTAAATAAGCAGGGTGACAATATACAGCCTTGACGTACTCCTTTCCTTATTTGGAACTAGTCTATTGTTCCATGTCCAGTTCTAACTGTTGCTTCGTGACCTGCATATGAGATTTCTCAATCTCATACAAAAACATAAAAATCAAGACTGTTTTATGCCACTTAGAAAGCAGTAGAGCAATTACTTGGAACCAATACACATTTTTATGAGGTTGCTCAACTGGTAGATCAGGAAAACGCCATAAATATAGTTTATCTGGATTTCAAGCAAGGTTTTGTTGTTTTTTTTTAAACTAAGATCTAAGATACAGTTGATTTACAATGTTTTTAGTTTCAGGTGTACAGCAAAGTCATTCAGCCATATATATATATTCTTTTCCAGAATATAGCTTCCTGTGCTTCATAGTATGTTCTTATTGTTTATTTTATATATAGTAGCAAGGCATTTTTTGATAATCATCTGAGCAAGTAGAAAAATAAAGTCTGAATTAAAGTAAAACTAGGAGAATTCATTACTGGGTGAGTATAATCAAAAAGTATTAAATAATGGATTCATCTCAGTCAAAAAGTATGTTTCTAGAAGTTTGCTGAAGGTACTACCCTGAGACGTATCCATTCAATACTGCCCCAGATTTTTTGGATGATAATATAGAAGGAATATTACAAATATGTAGATAATACCTATAAAGGGGATTATGTTAGAGGAAATAATTAAAGCCAGAATTAACTGGATTATAACCAGATATCTTTAATAGGGAAAATTAAACATGTAATATTGAGTGAAAGAAGCAAGTCATAGAAAAAAAATCACAATAAGATTCCATCTATATATACTTGAAAATATGTGGAACTTACCAGTGTATTGTTTTGGGGAATACATGCAGGAGATAAAAACCATGAAGAAAAGCAATGGAATGATCATCAGAGAAGCCAGGAAAGTTGGAAAGGAAGAGGGGACGTTATCAGGGAAAGGAACAAAGGATCTGTAGGGGATACTTTGTAATTTCTTACCTTGGGAGATGGAGTGTTGATTCAGTCCTGTCTGACTCTTTGAGACCCAATGGACTGTAGCCCACCAGCCTCCTCTGTTCATGGGATTCTCCAGGCTAGAGTACTGGAGTGGGTTGCCATGCCCTCCTCCAGGGCATCTTCCTGACCCAGGGATCAAACCGGTTTCTGTTATGTCTCTTGCATTGGCAAATGGGTTCTTTACCACTAGTGCCAGCTGGGAAGACCTTGGTGATGAAACAGTATTTATATTATCTTTGCAAATGAATGCATTCTTTTGAGTGCTTGTTACATTTTACAGTAAAAAATTTTTTGAAAGGAATAAATCTACAGTCCTCTGGTCTAAAAAACTACCCCAAAATTCTAATAGTCTAATCAATGTGATGTATGGAAGAGTTAGGGGGTTTAGTTGATAATGGAAGTCAAAGACTGAGGGGATCAAGAGCCACTGACTGGGGTCCTGGCCACTGACCGTGCACAGTCGAGGAGCTGCTCTTTCCCTGGGAGGAAGCGAATTTGACCCAGGAGATGTGAAGATTCATTGTCTGTCCTCAGATGCCTGCTTTTCCTGCTAATAGGAGTTTAGGAGGAGTCACGCATGTAGTTGACTGCTGTCTTCAAACCTTTCAAGCTGTTACATGGAAGAGGAATTCAACTTGCCCAGGTAGGCTCCAGAGAACAAAATGATGTAGAAGCCACTGTGAGGCTCCATCAAGTAACTTTCTAATAGCCAGATGGCTTTGAAAGGTCATGAGCTTCCCATCTCTGGATGCCTTCATGCAGAGCCTGAGGGAGTTCTGTTAACAGGTAGTTGGAAAGGATGTAGAAGACTGCGATTGGCTTACATGACCTTTCAGGTCCCTTGCAACTGCCGCAGGCTCTGACTCTGCAGTTTCATGATTCTGTGAGACTTGTGCATTATGCCTGGGAAGGTAAGCGAGAGGCTGATTCTAAAACAAGAGAGATTTGTTTTCAGATGTAAGCCTTTTCACAACCACTTCCTTTTTTTTTTTTTTNAACAGCTTTGGTCTTAAGAGGCCAGAACTGACTTCCTTCTCTAATCTTGCTACATGTGTGGCTCACACTTTCCTTCGCAAGTGGGGGAAACCACTGGCACTGAACAATTCAAAGGTTCACCAAAATCTGGGCTTTAGACAATGTTCAACACAGCACAGCAACAAAAACAGATACTGAAGGGGTTCCACCACAGCTGAGCGCCTACTTTGCAAAGGTCAAAAGCTTCCCGATTATGGTAAACTTCCTAAAGTCTGTTCTACCCCACGCACTGTGACACACTTCCCTTGCTCAAAAGATTGTGACTCCAGGTCAAAAAAAGGTGGATAAGAAATAAATTCTCAAGCTATAGGAATACGATAGTTTGTTAAGTAAATAATCATGTAACCCTGACCCGCACACAGATCAGAGTGGGGAGACTGGAGGCGGAGTGGAAAAGAGAAATGCTCACAGTGTATGATNCCCTTGCTCAAAAGATTGTGACTCCAGGTCAAAAAAAGGTGGATAAGAAATAAATTCTCAAGCTATAGGAATACGATAGTTTGTTAAGTAAATAATCATGTAACCCTGACCCGCACACAGATCAGAGTGGGGAGACTGGAGGCGGAGTGGAAAAGAGAAATGCTCACAGTGTATGATTTGATCAAGGGCACAGCTTACAGAAATGCCAACAGTCTGGAATTTTCCTATAAAAAGTGGAGGAAACACGCCAGTAGCCAGAAATGAGATGACTTCAATGCCAACAGTTTGACCTGTTGGTACAGAGCCAATGTTCACATTAGAAAAGGAGGATGCTTCCTCTGGGGCCATGGGAGCTAGTCAAAAATCCCACCCATCGCACAGAAAGAGGGGGAAGGGGGGCGATCAGCAAAGAGAAGCTGGAAAGGGTTGAGGACCAGGGATTTGAAACCAGTGTCAGCTAAGAGTTTACCATGTGGACCCCAGGATCTCTCACACTACAATAAAAATAGATGTATTCTTCCAAAGTTCTCCCTGTAGATGCTGTAATGTGGGGCAGAGAGACGAGGTTACAAAGGCAATGCCAGAGTCTCCCCACTCTAGATAGCTGCAGCACTTCATTTACGGTAACCAGATGGGAGGGCTATCGGATTGAAGAAGCACAGTTGCTGATTTACACTCAATCAAGAAGGTGTCTGAGAAAGGTCATACTCTGGCCCCCATGGGCATCTGGGACTGACACATCTCTCAGTAAGGGAGGAAGATCACCCCTGTAGAACCTGTCAGATTAAGCCCACGTGACAGAGAAGGGTTTCACAGCCTGATCACCCTAAGAACCAGCTTGGGGAGGGAACTAATGAGCAAATTCTAAGAAGTTATAGATTACTGTCCTCCCAAATAAAACAGGAGTCTTTATTGTTACATTTCCAACTCACAGAATTCCGGGCTATCATGAGACATATATACAGAGATAATCACTAATCTATCCAGTCATCTTCTGCACCCTCTCTCAAAATTTGGCCCAAGACGTTTTCCAGTTCAACCCCACACACCAGCTTGGGATGAACAGAAATAAGTCTTGTTTCTATTCCACTATTACAGGTGGAATATCTGTTGGAGGAGGTGCTTTTGCTGGGTTGGAACAGAGCTGAAGACTTCTGGGTGTGGTTAAACTGTGAACCTCTCTGCCTTCTGACCCACAGACTTTGTGTCTTTCCTTTTCATTGATTTGTCTCTTTCCATAGCAGCTGCTTTCCAGATTGTCACAGACATCTCTCTTCTATTCAGAATCACCCTGGAAGGCAGGTGGTTCAGATGAGCAGGATTGTTACCTATTAAGTTACTGAGTCTACAACTGAGGAATCTGAACTCCGGGATTACCACTCAAAATAAATATAATTTCAAAGTAAATAACAAACTACTCGGCTGGCAAGTGAAATGCTTAAGTCTTTCTAAACCATAATTGCCAAGTAGACTTGGGCTTTATGCTACATCCCAAGACAGAAACCAGGTAACCTACATCTTCAAAGGAATTCACAGAGCACTCCTTCCTGTTTCTTCCCTCAATGCTGAGAAATGACTCTGAAGCCGGAAGCTGTAATATACAACTTGGGGCTCAGGTAAAAACTGCCATAAGGCCCAACCCTGATTAACATCGACTATTCACTGTCTTAAGTCGGATGGTGCCTGGGTAGAGGCTCTCAATGGGAAAAGAAAGGATATAGCAGGTGGAAGTCTGGAGAAGCTGAGAGATGAGGGCAGATCCATTAACAAACTCGGATGGCACTATGGGATATGACCACTGAAGCCAGTTATCTTCTGAAAATATCACTATCACTTTCAAAACCCATATCTTTTTTTTTTTCCTTAATCAGGAAGTCAGGGGTGAGAGGAACATTCACTTATATTGCTCATCAATACGTTCTTCTTAATAGAACTGAGACTATTTTAAGAATATGAGGAGCTTTTCAAGGCATCTGTTTTTAGGACAGACCGCAGTAATAGAAATACTTTCCAGAGTATTCTAGAGATCGTTTTAGAGTCTATTCCAAGAACAGGGGCGGCCAACTTTTGCGAGGTTCCAAGGCATGTTCTGGCAAAAATATTTTCACTTTTCTAAAGTTATATACTGTATTAAAGTCCAACTATACTGTATACACATTTATATATACATATATATTCATCTGATCCTTTGCTGACAGCAAAAAAGGGAACACTTTTTTAAACTCCGAAGTTGGTAATATTTGTAGAATATTATGAAGGCAGAATTTTGGTTGGTTGTTTTTTTATGACTCAGAAAGTAGATGAAATGAAAACTTCTGCACACTGCCCCAAATTCACATCTTTAAAAGGTCCTTTTCTCCATTCACATGAATTCGTCTGAATCATTGCCATCCTGTAAGAGACAAAACAGTGAAACCATAAAAGCCTTCAAAATAAGTAACTCAATTTAAAAACTTTAAAGTGAGTATTAAGTAACAAGCTTCCTTATGACGAACTCTAGAATTCAATTAAAAAATAAAATAATTAAATTCAGTCATTTCTTCTCTATCTTAAATTGTTAGTTGTTTAGAAAAACGACAAGAGCAGCTGTGTTCTCCAAGGTGTCATCACTACATGGCCTGGACTGCCTGGCAGTGAGAGACCAATGAGTCCCAAACTGTGAAGTGAGGCCCAACGACTTACTACAGGGTGCAGAAAACATGACTCCTCCTTCAACAAACAGACCACAATATGAAACAAAACAAATACTGCCTCGATGTTTTAATGCCAACAAAGCTATAAATATGCAAAAATATTTTTGATCTAAATTCCATTATTTTGAGCCTCGGGGGATCATGTATTTGTTATTTCACAAGGTGGCATCTCTTTTTTTTAATAGAAAAAGTCATCCAGAAGCTACAGGCTAGTTATCAAGTTAGCTGGCTTGCCAAGTTTTTGTTAAAAAAAAATCCTCACATGGCAGTGGTATCTGTGTAAGGACTGATTTTATTGTGTATAGACAAGCCCTGAGACCAGGCACAAAAGCGAACCGCAGAGCTCCTTTCTGGGCTTCCCTGGCAGCTCAGACAGGAAAGAATCTGCCTGCCATAACGCAGGAGGCCCGGGTTCGATTCCTGAGTCGGGAAGATCCCTTGGAGAAAGGAATGGCAGCCCACACCAGTACTCTCGCCTGGGGAATTCCATGGACAGAGGAGCCTGACAGCTCCTTCAAGTCCAGAGCATCGCAAAGAGTTGGACACAGCTGAGCGACTTTCACTGTGAAGTTCCTTTCTGAGCTACTGCATACCCTAAGACAACTGCTCTGGACGCCAACATTAATTAATACCGTGAATTCTGGTACATTTGCGTGAAAATGTCGTAACCTGAACACAACACTGTTTTGGCTTCTCTCTCTTTCCTATACCAGGCTTGATAGAGAGGGAGAGGACTTAGGCTTACAGGTATGTGACATGCTTTTCTCCTTAATAGCTTGTGTTAAAGATGGCCAGGGGAACTGGGGAAAAGGTAGAAAACAGTGGTTTCTGGGAAGTCTGGCTTGATTTCCATTCAGCAGGCTTCTCTGTGCCCGCTTCAATTAGCACAAGGAATTCAGGCCACAGTGAAAATGCCTTGGATAATTGTACAAAATGCAAACTACTGTTTGTAGTCTATCCACGCACGCAAACTCTAACTGCCCAAGAGTTCTACACTGAAATAATAGTATTATATCTTCGAAGGTCAGCTTGAGATCAAAGGATGATCTGAGGATATTTTTTTCCCCAAAACTCACTAAGATAATGTGGCTTGGTGCCAATCAAAGTGAATTACTCCCGATAAAACCTATGAGTTAGATCTTTTGAGTTCCCATGTGTCAGGGGATCTGTGTTTTTTTGGGATTACAGTAACTTTTAAATACATAGCTGCAATCTAAGACTTGACTTGGACAATTTCTGTATTTTAGATTCCCTTTAAGAGTCAAAATATTTTTGGGGAAGATTCCCTGGAGAAGGGAATGGCTACCTACTCCAGCATTCTTACCTGGGAAATCCCATAGGCAGAGGAGCCTGGTGGGCTACAGTCCATGGGGTCACAAAAGAGTCAGACACCATTTAGTGACTAAACAAGAGTCAACATGCTTTTCAGTGTAGCAAAATAGGTTTCTCGTCATCCACTTGAAAAGTGATAAGCAAATAAAACGTCACAAGAAATGATCCATGGTTCCTGATACCAAATTTAGAAATTAGAAAGGAATGATAGATGGAAGAAAATTATTCTAAACAGGAGAGCAGAAACTCAAAATTAAAACCAATCTCAGGGTGGAAGACTAATATTTTTCCTGATGAACTTGTGTAAGCTAAGTTAAAAATTAAGTAAACACCAGTCTTGGGCTGAAAATCAACTGACCAAGCTGTGGATTCAAAAATGTCTATGTCCCCTTAACAGAAGATGGTTACAAGGAGAATCAAAGTCCATTCTTCTGAAGAAGGAGGAAGAGCTCTGTGAGTCCTTGCACTGTGAGAGAACAGAAACACCCAGCACAAAACTTCCTCGGGAATTTGAACCTGGTTCTGGCATGGGCATGGGAACAGCAGCAGCAGTGACGGATGGAGAGGAAAGGCAGGAAGGTTAATAATCCTTTGGTCTACAAACCCGACTTTCTAATCCTGGAACTTTTAACATGTCACTAATCGGGTAGTGTCTGTACACAGATGTATATTTGTGTGTATGTGTGTGTGTTTCTTAATTAAAAAACAACATCCAAACTTTGAAAATCCATAATGGAAATGGCTAAGGTCATAACAAAACATACATTCCAGATTTCTGCTGGGAAGTTGTCTCTAAATAACGGAAAACGTCAATCGTAACAACAACTGCAACAAATACATCAGACTTGGATTATGTTAACGACTTCTGCTCAACTGTTAAACTATTTTCTCAGAGTAGTTTACAGAAGGGATTAAATACACCTCATCTCTTGATACTGATGCTTTGTGGATAAATAACAACCAAGGACTATATGGATAACAAATAATAATGATCGTTTAATATTCATAGAGTGTCTAAGTCAAGGAGGAACTTTCAAACACATGACATTCTTTAAATTCTAGAATAGCCCCATGAGACAATATGTCTCTCTTTACTGCTGATGAATACTCCCTAGGAGAGGTTAAGTAACATTATTAGTCTTATCCAATTAGTAAATGACAGTTTAAGCCTCAGAACTTCAAACTCAAGGCTCTATTTAATTATCTAATACTATTCTGGAATTTTTTCACGAATAAATTATAAAGGTACATCTCTGACTCATAAAGGAGCCCCGTAACTTTAGTTCTCCAAAGGGACAGGAATAAGACTACTGTTCTTATCAATTTTTAGGACATTTTCAGACGAACAAGGTGCAAAATCCTACTGACAATTAAAATTCATGCACTGAATATGGGGTTTGGCGAGGTGACCTTTAAGGAAACAAGTTCTGTTATTTCTAACCATCTAGAGCAGTGTTGCTTAATAGTAATTTTTGCTGTGATGGAAATGACCTACTTCTACACCATCCAATAGCGTAGCCACTAGACACACATGGCTAGTGTGACTGAGACACTGAGTTTTTAAATTAAATAAAATTAAATGTAATTTAAATAGCCACATGCAAAGAGTGCCCAGCGCACGGGACAACACATCTAAAGCATCACATGCTACACTATAAACACTCAACACAGAAGCAAATACACTTGTCTAATTTCATTNAGCCACTAGACACACATGGCTAGTGTGACTGAGACACTGAGTTTTTAAATTAAATAAAATTAAATGTAATTTAAATAGCCACATGCAAAGAGTGCCCAGTGCACGGGACAACACATCTAAAGCATCACATGCTACACTATAAACACTCAACACAGAAGCAAATACACCTGTCTAATTTCATTTTTTTTTTTTTTTTGCACAGACTGTAATAATGGCCTAACAATTCTATTTCCAGCCACTTCAAAATAAATTTTGGGCAAGACAGCACTTGTGGACAGTAAGTCCCTGCCACGGTTCCAATAAAATAATGATGTGCTTGCTGATGCTAAGAAGACCCCTTCTACACTATAACGTGGATCACTATCTCTCTGTACCTTAGGTCCTGAGGAACATGAAGACAACCAATGTTGGTGCTTAGACTACAGTTAAGATTTTTCATTTAACTGAAGGTGATAATTTTGTCCTCGATCAATTAAAACATAGAATCTGCCGTCACATTACTATAGTACATTAATAAATAAAGGCATTTTTGGCATGCCTGCCGGAAAAGAGGGAAACAGGGAATGAAAAGTTCTTGAAAACAAACACACTATGAAGTCCACAGGGAAGGTGGGCAGTGTCTAATAGAATCCACCTGAGTGTTTAATCATTGTCAAACCACTGTCAAGCCAACTGCGACATGTCAACCAACACTGGCCAAAAACTCAATCATTACAAACTTAGTGAGTTATTTCAAGGCACAAAATTAGACTGAATAACTTGAATGTACCTGATTTGAAGACATATTCTCAACTTTCATTAGTGATGAATAGCTCCTAGAAGAAAAAAAAACAAAACACATTTTAAGTAAGATTTTCTGGCTGGCAGTATTTCATGAACATTTACCAAGTATCTAGCAATGCTGAGGGCCTTCTGAAGAAAACAGCTTCTCTGCTGTGACTTGCGGAGAAGGCAATGGCACCCCACTCCAGCACTCTTGCCTAGAAAATCACACAGAAGGAGTCGTCTGGTAGGCTGCAGTCCAGGGGGTCACTAAGAGTTGGACAAACTGAGCGACTTCCCTTTCACTTTTCACTTTCATGCATTGGAGAAGGAAATGGCAACCCACTCCAGTGTTCTTGCCTGGAGAACCCTAGGAACGGGGGAGCCTGGCAGGCTGCCATCTCTGGGGTCGCACAGAGTCGGACACAACTGAAGTGACTTAGCAGCAGCAGCTGTGACTTGTCATCTCACTGGGGTCTTGTTCTTTTCTCACTTCAATCACCTGAACCTTGGGCTTCAACTCTATCTCTGAAGCTGCCAACTCTGAAACATCCCCATCTTAAATAGACTGAGGTCCTACCCTTGGTCTTTTCTGATCTGTCACACACTTCTCCTCAATTGACTCCTTTTCTGATTGTTGCTTATTTCTTCCAGTTTCAATGTTTACACGGTGAGCTAGACTTCGATATTAATAAAAGTTTGTTACAATATCACAAAGGCCAAGTTAAGTTATGCAAGGTTCTAACAGAGCAGGTGAGCAGGCTATGACCAGGAATCCAACTACGGAGATGAAACTGACTTGGACACACTGCGGGGGAACTACAGACACTCCTCTCCAGTGTGTGTCAGTAAACGATGGTGTCCCCTGGGAGACTCACAGGTACCTGTTTGAAGGCCCTCCAAAATCCACATGAAATTGAGCAGGAGCTGTTCTGCTTCTCTCACTTTACCAGCAAGGTCACTTGTAAGGCTCCGACTACTTTCTGAACCTAGGCTGTGTTTCTTCTGCCGCATCCTTACTCTAAGTGTGGCTTACAGCACAGCAGGTAAGGAAGGAACACATCACTCAAGCCTTCCTTCTACAGGTAACCCTGCACAAAAATCCCATGAGATGCTAAGCTATACGGCAAGTGTGAGCCAAAAAGCTGTCTAAAGAGCTAATGAACAAGATGGTAAGTGAGAATTACCATGTGGAGTCTAAATAAAGGGAATTTTTCACTATTGTGTAAATGAATAAAATGGTTAATAGAAGGACTGATGCTGAAGCTCCGATACTTTGGCCACCTGATGCAAAGAGCCGACTCACTGGAAAAGACCCTGATGCTAGGAAAGACTGAAGGCAGGAGGAGAAGGTAACAACAGAGGATGAGATGGCTGGATGGCATCGCTGACTCAATGCACATGAGTCTGAGTGAACTCCGGGAGTTGGTGATGGACAGGGAGGCCTGGTGTGCTGCAGTCCATGGGGTCAGAGAGNAAAGACCCTGATGCTAGGAAAGACTGAAGGCAGGAGGAGAAGGTAACAACAGAGGATGAGATGGTTGGATGGCATCGCTGACTCAATGCACATGAGTCTGAGTGAACTCCGGGAGTTGGTGATGGACAGGGAGGCCTGGTGTGCTGCAGTCCATGGGGTCAGAGAGAGATGACTTACCGACTGATCAACAATGAAATATACTGCTACCACTTAACCTTCACAGTTTGGCATTCTCCTAACAATCTAAATATTTCTTTAAGAAAACTACCTCAGAGAATGATCTTTACGTAGACCTATTCAGAGTATCACATCACTGGAATTTCTGCACACTGAGGACAGGGTACGTAAAGCACTTATTTGTAAGAACAAGATGGCGTTCTGTCTTTAGGGACTGCTGCTCTTTTCATCTGAGAAGGAAGCTGGTGCCTTCGGTGTCATGGGTTTTGCTCTGTTCTGAGCTAAAATCACTGCAGATGGTGACTGCAGCCATGAAATTAAAAGAAGCTTGCTCCTTGGAAGAAAAGTTATGACCAACCTAGATAGCATATTCAAAAGCAGACACATTACTTTGCTGACTAAAGTCCGTCTAGTCAAGGCTATGGTTTTTCTAGTAGTCATGTATGGATGCGAGAGTTGGACTGTGAAGAAGGCTGAGTGCCGAAGAATTAATGCTTTTGAAGTGTGGTGTTGGAGAAGACTCTTGAGAGTCCCTCGGACTGCAAGGAGATCCAATCAGTCCATTTTGAAGGAGATCAGCCCTGGGATTTCTTTGGAGGGAATGATGCTGAAGCTGAAACTCATGCGAAGAGTTGACTCATTGGAAAAGACTCTGATGCTGGGAGGGACTGGGGGCAGGAAGAAAAGGAGATGATAGAGGATGAGATAGCAGGATTGCATCACTGACTTGATGGACATGAGTCTGAGTGAACTCCGGGAGTTGGTGATGGACAGGGAGGCCTGGCGTGCTGCGATTCATGGGGTAGCAGAGTTGGACACGACTAAGCAACTAAACTGAACTGAGCTAAAGGCTGATGGATAGACTCCTGACTAGAGCTTAAAGAACCTGGACTTTACGATGGCAATTCCATCCTTTTTTATTCTCCTGATAGAAAGTAGAAATGAAAAGTTGATTGCCATCCTTGTTTAGAAAGTTGAGAAAGGGAGTTTAGAGTCTCAACAATGGCATTAGAATTGGGAAGAAGTTGTGCATCACCAAGATATGAGGCTGTGAAGGACTTCCTCCCTGAAACCATTTGGAAGCACTGCGGATACTGTCCAGGGTGAGGATGTCTTCTCACTTTATCTGTAGAATTCCCCGAAGATTCAAACATCAGTTTCTTCGGCTATCACAGCAATTAAACTAGACGTTTCTTAGCAGATGGTCCAAGTAAATGAATCCACTGTTGGTGAAATTTAATGGTATATGCATGCCTGGAAAATCCCATGGGCGGAGGAGCCTGGTAGGCTGCAGTCCATGGGGTCACTAAGAGTCGGATGCGACTGAGTAACTTCCCTTTCACTTTTCACTTTCATGCATTGGAGAAGGAAATGGCAACCCACTCTAATGTTCTTGCCTGGAGAATCCCAGGGACAGGGGAGCCTGGTGGGCTGCCATCTATCGGGTTGCACAGAGTCAGACACAACTGAAGCAACTTAGCAGCAGCAGCAGCAGCCATGTCAGAAAGGCAAGTGAAAGGCTTTAGAATGAGAAGATTTTGTAGGCATAGCATTCAATCTCTTGGGTCAAACAGTCAAAGACAGAAATTAAAGTGATACTAGCACTGATGGGTTATAAAACAAATCTGAGCTTCAAGCCTGTTGTTGGGAGTTTCACTAAAACTCTGAAACAGACTGAAGAGAGGGCAGAAGGGAGTGGAAACAGTCTGTGTGAGACTGAGCAGCAGATGGACATGAGCTGCATGTCTCTGGGTGAGTTACTCAGTCTCTCATTTTCCTCTTCTACAAAATGCAGATGATAAAAAATACTTGCCTCACATGGCTATTGTTAGGATTAAATGAAATAATGCAGTTAAGCACAACACAGTATTGGAAAGATGACAGGTATCCAAAGATGTTAGCTAACCTTTCTCATTAAATATTCTAAGTAAATTAAGTGACATTATCAAGGGAGCTTCCCTGGTCGTTCAGATGGTAAAGAATCTGCCTGCAACGCAGGAGACTCAAGTTTGATCCCTGGGTTGGGAAGATCCCCTGGAGAAGGGAATGGCAACCCACTCCAGTATTCTTGCTTGGATTCTCCATGGGGTCCCTGCAGTCCATGGGCTGGCAAAGAGTCGGAAACGACTAAGCTACTAACACTTTCAATTTTTTTCATATTTCTAACATACAGTATTATGTTTCTAAACAAAATTATGGTAGATTTGTAAAATGCACAAAAAGGTATGTTTTCAGTTTTCCACTGCACATTGAAAACAAAAAGAATAGTCTAAATCATGCCTCACTCAAAATTCCACACATTTTTGAAACCGATGATGTTGCTAATTGTTCTTTCAGTCACAACACAAAAGAGATTCACAATTCTACATCAAACTGAATGTTTAAGTCTCTGCAATAGTCTGTCTCATGCTGGCAGGTTATAACCTGAGGTACACTTCCAGATTTCTCCACTCGAATACTGTATTATAAATGAGACCATGCACCCTATTTTTAGCAGAACTCCCAACAGGGACATGTGCATGTCGATAATACCAGTGCTTGGTCATAATACCTCCATTCTGGCTGAACAATCTTGCTAATAATCCAGAGTATTCCAAGGACACCAGGTCAGGACAGGGCAAGACAGCGCATGTTGATCCTATACCCTTCCCAAAGGAATCAGTAACTTTTTCGGTACATGCATCACAAATTGAATCTGCCATTCCTAAGGGTTAATTCCCAATTAGCTCAGCAGTGAGGACTCGTCCAGGGTCAATGTGAGTGTCTCAGCTCCAGCATACCTAAGTTCGTCCATCTCCCTCTTCTTTTTCATCTCTTCCTTTTCTCTCCTTTTCATTTCCTGAATCTGGGCTTTCTTCTCATTTCTCTCTTCCTGGTCTCTGCACTCCTTTTCTGCCTCTAGGTCTGGGAACCGCTCCATTTTGGTCTTTTCTAATCGGTTCAGGATCTCATTCACTTTCTTCTCTACTGTCACAATTTTCACCTTTGAGGGAGATGTAGGAAAAAAGATACTTAATCTTTATGGCTCCCCCCTCCCTCAGAATAGGGCAGAAGCTTTCATCTGCCACCCAGGTGGACTCCCTTTAGGAAACAGACATGCGGAGCCCTCAGGAGCAAAGACAGACGCCCCTCAGCATGAGGGCGCCACCGCTTCCGCTGACGGCACACTCACATCCTTCTGCCTGTGAAAGCCAATCTGGCCCACGTCCATGTCGGCCGTCTTCTTCAGGTTAGACCACGGGGTGTACACCACGTTCACATTGTTCATCTTGCAGCCTGCCGAGAGAGACTGTCCTCAGCATGTGGGCAGGGGGACGCTGGGCAACGCGTGCCCACACCCATGATTAAATCACCATAATCCAACAGAGGAAAAGGCTGAGAATGAACAAGCCACGGAGTGTTTCAAACCACAAAATATTTTGTCTTTTTAAAAAAGAAGCCCCCTACAAAGACAAATGGTAAAGCCCACAAATAATTCAAGCTAAACTATTCCAGTGGAAAGCAGGGGTCTAGAGATCAGCTTCAGGGACTCTGAAGCTTTCTAAAGTTGAACAATATCTATCTACCATATATGTTTTTAAAGAGAAAAGGGCCAAACAGGTTTTCTCAGATTCTCAAAGGAGCCCTTACCTAATGAAGATTAAGCAGCAAGATAAAAGGAATTCAGGAGACAGGATACTACCCGGCATTACCATAAACCAGCTGGTTCACTTTGGGCAAGTCCCCATGGCTCCTGGAATCTTGTCTGAAATATGAGGAAGCTGGACTCGTTTAGTAGTGTTCCTGTTGTTTGTTTCTTTTAGCAATGGAACGTCTTTCACCAAATAAAACATGTCAAAGTAGTCAAAGCAAAGATGCTCTGGATAAAAGGGGTGCCAGGAGCCCTGTTCACGCCTCCTATGCCCTCCCCGCCCCCACTTCATGTGCCCCTCCACACCAACAGCCTCCCAGGCAGCTCCAAGAATCCCAGTTTAATCACTGGTCCAGTGCTCCCTAAGGCCCTTCTGAATTTGATGGTGATACATGTCAGTGTTTATATTCAATGACCACATACACTGGGGAAATCTGGGGAACACAACCCTATTTAAACGATCAATGTTCACATCACCAAAAACAAGGCAAACTGGCAGCAGGTGCCTCCTGACTGTAATGCACAAAGGTTCACTTGGACAGTATTCCTGCCAGAATATTTGATCCTACTGAACAGGAAGCATCAGACCAAACCAAAGTGGCCTCCACTCTAAAAGTGTCAAAGTCCTGAAAGACAAAGAAGTGTCCAGATTAAAGGCGACCAGAGAGACATGCCAAGTGACTAGAATACAGGATCCTGGATCAGGAAAAAGAGATGCTATGAAGTGACAGAAGTAGGACTACTGACAAAACCTGCACATGGTCTTTATATCAGTCACGGTATTCTCCCCACGTTACATTTCCTGAATTTAATCACTGTAACAGTTACTTTAGGCAATGTCTTTAGGACACACTGAATGGTCATGATGGCTATGATTTTCTTTCAAATGGTTCAGCTAAAAAAAAAAACCACTGAGTATATCATCGGGAGAGAGCAAACAAATATGGAAAAACTCCTTGACTCTAAAAGAAAGGCAGATGAGAGCTGTATTTTTCTTGCAACTTTTCTGCAGGTTTGAAATTTTTTTCAAAATTAAGTTTAAAATAATCTCCACATGCAAGGCACTGTGGGAGATAGAAACATGGCTCAGACAATGGATCCTGTCTTCTAAGATTAAAAAAGGACAAATGAATACATTTGTTTTTTGTTAAGTCACTAAGTTGTGTCCGACTCTTTGCAATTCCATGCATGGCAGCACTCCAGGTTTCCCTGTCCTTCACCATCTCCTGGAGTTTGCTCAAACTCATTTCTGTTGAGTCAGATAAATAAGTTTAAGTAAAATGAGACGCTGTCAAGTGATATGTAAAGATATAGGTAAAGCACTAAGGCAGTTCAGAGAGGGCAGAGGTCACTCAAAGATGGAAAAAGGGAAATATTCCACAGGAAAGGTTTAAGTTCCTTAATTCTTAATTGTTTAATCTTGGCTTCCTCATCTATAAAATGAAAATAATATTCCTCAGTAGAGCTGACAAATGAATAATGCGTAATGTTTCTGGCACAGTGCCAGGCATGTAATTAACATTCAATGTTAGCAGCTCTTACTGGAGAAGGCAATGGCACCCCACTCCAGTATTCTTGCCTGGAAAATCCCATGGAGGAGCCTGGTAGGGTGCAATCCATGGGGTCGCTAAGAGTCGGACATGACTGAGCGACTTCACTTTCACTTTCATGCATTGGAGAAGGAAATGGCAACCCACTCCAGTGTTCTTGCCTGGAGAATCCCAGGGACGCGGGAGCCTGGTGGGCTGCTGTCTATGGGGTCGCACAGCGTCGGACACGACTGAAGCGACTTAGCAGCAGCAGCAGTAGCAGCTCTTACTATTAAAACTACTGTGTCAACCCTCAGCCTTAGCTTGGATCCGGACATGTGATGACTGAGCAGGAGTATAACACTGAGGGCAGAGGGAATACAAGCAAAGGCACAAGGTAGGAAAACAGCAGATACCTGCTTTGGCTGGAGTGTGAAATATACGAAGGGAAACAGCATCTGTGGTCAGATCTGAGATGCTTAAATGCCAGATTAGGAAGTCTGGATTTAACTGTATAGACAAGGTGTAGGGTGTCATGGAAAGTATCCAGGCTTTCAGATACTATAATCTGGCAGGAAATTATAAAGTGAATAAAGAAGAGGCTGACCAGATTCCATGAGGACAAAGAGCATGGGAGGAGGTCAGCCAGGGAGGAAAATATTTTAAGGACACAGTGACACAGATGGAGTGCACTCAGCAAATCCCACAGCAAAGACAATCTTCTTCGCTCCTCAGCATCCTCTGCTATTAACTCCTGACAGTGAGATGCCTGGGCTCAGCTCCGTCCTCTGCTCAGTGAGCCATCCCTGTGGAAGGCTGAAGAGGAGAGGCTAACGATTCAGTGATTCAATGACTTCTCTTTTCTGTTTTCTCTAGAACTAGTAAGCTACAAAGAGATTAAGGAGAAAGAGGCTGGGCCAAGGGTCTTTTAACAAAGTTGCCTCTGCCAGCCAGAGGCATGGGAAGGAGATAAGAATACGTGACAAAAGGTTGGAACACACAAGGCAAGAGGATGATGACAGTCTCAATTTTTACTATTTTTATTTCAGTAACCAGAGATCTTAACTGGAAATCTAAGGAACTTGGTTCTACTCATAAAAATGGAATGTCCTAGGATGAATTACAATTTAATGATTTATAGAGCTGAAGACGAGTGGGTCTACAGGACAAGATTTCCAGTTTCTTTGGCTAGGCCCCTGATCAAGGAAAGCTGCCTGCCTGAGATCCACAGGCTAAAAGGTGGGGGAGGGGCTCATTTCCGGCTCTTCTCCAGTAATCACCGACCTCCGCGACCTGCTGTCAGCTATGTCTGCCCCATGCTTTTTTTTTTTTT
>SJYA01001164.1:319917-437117 GCA_006410615.1 Neotragus moschatus | reverse complement strand
AGAAGCCATATTTTAACAAATTCAATAAAGACTTTAAAAAACGAGTTTAGTTCCATTCTCATTTAATCCTAGAAAAATCCTTTGCTTCCAAGCACTGTAGAAGGTTTCCTAGTATAAACTCAGATGTTGACATTCCCACAGGTTCAGTTCCAGAGTCTACGTCAAGGTGACCCAGGTTGAAAATCTGCCCTGGAATGCAGATCAACTCATTTGTTTTTTGCATGCCTCGGAATGTTTCCAGGATTAATGGTTTATGAACTGGAACAGATCTTGAAATTTAGGGCTATGCCAGCTCACATCAGACCTCAAATAGCTTCTGGAAGTGCTAGTCGATCACTTCCAACAAGACATTAAATCTCAAGATTATTAAGAGTGTTGAAATGGGTATCAGGCATCTGTAGACACCAGTTCAGTAAGTGCACTCCAGGAGATGTAGGCTGAATGTTGGAAATTTCTCTTCCACTTCCTTTTCTTCTTTTAACGTCAGGTAAAAGGCTGTTGTGAATTGCCTTTTATAGTGCATCTGAATATGTAATCATTTCTCTGCAGGTATGTCTGCCCCAAACCTTACAGCAGATAACTACACAACAGATATAATCATTCTTATCTCTTGCGTGACAGATCTGGAGATCTATGGGGCTTCAGTGAGGCAGTCTCAGCCACCTACTCTGAGGGGACACACAGGTGGTAAAAATAAGTCTATGTTTTGAAGACCTTTGCAGTCAGGCCTGAGGCCCATCTCTGAGACCTCCTTCCCAGTTAACGTGGTACTTATAAGTGAAGGGAGCTGGTGGTCAGCTTTTTACCACTGAACAGTCATAAACAAATGGCAAACCATGAGTTGTAGTTTTAACCACAGGAGTCAGGTGGTTGGCCAAGTCTCAGAAAGTAAGTTACGATCTGTAAACAGCAGAACCAAAATTTGTTACCTACCAAATATCTTCAGGCCAGCCATACTTTATCAGATCTTCATCTGCAGAGATAGAAAAGAACAAAGAAAAGGAAACAAATAAGCAACAAGATATACTGTTCAGCACAGAGAAATACAGTTGTAATAACTTTAAATTTTATTACTTTGTATGAACTTTAAATGGAGTACAATCTACAAAAATACCTAATCACTATGTTGTACATATGAAACTAATATAATATTTATTTTTAAATTTTTAATTTCAGTTTTAAAATTATTCTTTGGTTATTTTTTTTTTGGCTATGCCATACAGCTTTCAGGATCTTAGTTCCCCAACCAGCAACTGAACCCAGGCTCTGGCAATGAAAGTGCTGAGTCCTAACCCTGGACTGCCAGGGAATTCCCTAAAGTAATATTTTAAATCAACTATACTTCAATAAAAAATAAATAATTTTTAAATAAAATAAAAACTGTTCAAAAAATTTTTTTTAATTTTCCATCATCAAAGCCTTTTTGAATTACTTTTTTCTTCATTGAGAGAGAAAAAGTTTTGTGGAAAAGACTAGTATTTTTTCCCTTCCCAACTTACAGTAAACTTTAGCATATTTCACTTAAACTTCTTTTTTTAAAAAACACTTTTAACAGTTTTTACAATTGAATAATTATAATCATGAAGTATTTGTTCAAAAGGTAAAGTGAACAAAGGTGAAGTATTTGTTGAAGTATTTGTATTTAAGTTGTATGCTTTTTTTTTTTTGTAATTTTAGCCACACTGCATGGCTTGTGGGATCTCAGTTCCCCTACCAGGGATTGAGCCCTGGGCCATGGCAGTTAAAGTGCAGAGACCTAACCAATGGACTGTCAGGGAATTCCCATGTGTATACATTTTATTTTAATATATACTGCCAATGAATCACATCAATAATTAGTAACTGTGTTTAATACAAAAGCATTACTTGGTATTGATATTACATAAAAAGATTTTTTAAAAAGGTAAACAAAGTGATTCACATATGATGATTTGAAATGTATTCAAGTATAATCTATCTAACTTGAATGAGGTATTTATTGTCCAGAAAAGCAAAAAGATGATAGAGTCCCCTCTCTGATGAGGGCACTTTAAGCAAATGCACACACCCTGAGTTTTCTGAAGAGTTTTCTATATGTGTAAGTAAAAAGTTGAGCAAACCTCCAACAAGTAATCAGAAAGATGAGAAAAAGGAAATTATAAAAACTTCTTTTCATTTGGGCAATGTCTGGCTCCCTGGTGACACCTGCTGGCGTCACATCAGAAAGCTTTTTTAGTGAAAGTAAACTGTCCAACTTAAAATTCCTTTTTGTTCCATCCAGTCCTTTGTCAGAAGTCATCAAGACTATCAGAAATAAATGTGATGTGCTAGGCACAGCTCTGTAAAGAACTGTGAGAACACACACCTGAAAAACGTAATACCATTTAAACAGCAGACTAGGAGAGTGGCGGACTCTAAAAGTACCTGGGGAAAAAATGTTCTACACAACAGATGTTTTTTTCTTGCTGCTGCTGCTGCTGCTAAGTTGCTTCAGTCATGTACGACTCTGTGCGACCCCAGAGACAGCAGCCCACTAGGCTCCTCTGTACCTGGGATTCTCCAGGCAAGAATACTGGAGTGGGTTGCCATTTCTTCTCCATGTTTTTTCCTACATATATTTTAACAACAGTGAAACATCACTCCAGTGGGGTCTGGGTAGAATCTAAATTTACATCTGGAGGCATAAACTCTGTATCTAGATTTATATCTATAGAAAGAAATGTCTATAACTGAGGTTTAAAGGATTTCACAGTCTAGCCAGTCTACTTTAACCCACTCCTCCCAGAAGCCTTCTTGGCTCTCCCTAATCACATTTACTCTCTGTATGTCTGCTGTCAATATTATCTCATTTTGCATTACTTTTGTTTAACAGACTTTATTTTTCAGAGCAGTTTTAGGTTCGGAGAAAAACTGACCCCTATTCTGGTCCCATCACTTCATGGCAAACAGATGGGAAAAAGGTGGAAACAGTAACATGTTATTTTCTTGGGCTCCAAAATCACTGTGGACAGTGACTGCTGTCATGAAATTAAAAGATGCTTGCTCCTTGGAAGAAAAGCTATTACAAACTTAGCATATTAAAAAGCAGACACATCACTTTGCCAACAAAGGTCTGTATAATCAAAGCTAGGGTTTTTCCAGTAGTCACATATGGATGTGAGAGTTGGACCATAAATGCTGAGTGCCGAAGAATCGATGCTTTCAAACTGTGGTGCTGGAGAAGATTCTTGCAGAGTCCCTTGGACTGCAAGGAGATCAAACCAGTCAATTCTAAAGGAAATCAACCCTGAATAATCACTGGAAGGACAGATGCTGAAGCTGAAGCTCCAATACTTTGGCCACCTGATGTGAAGAGTCAACTTACTAGAAAAGACCTTGATGCTGGGAAAGCTTGAGGGCAGGAGGAGAAGAGGGCAACAGAGGATGAGATGGTTGGAAGGCATCACCAACTCAATGAACATGAGTTTCAGCAAACTCCGGGAGATATAACTGTGCATTATTGCTCAGTGTAATACAGGGAGGCATCAGTAGCATCCTCAGTTACGTTCATCAGGAGGATGGTATGAGAAAATTTGCCCAGGATATTCATGGATTACAAGGAGGAATATAAAACTCAAGTTTTAATACACTGCACACTGCTTCTCCATTAAGTCACACCCAGAGTCAATGGCATAAATTCATTATAAGGAAAAAACTGTTTAAAAATGAGTTATGCTATATGGTTTTTTCTCTTGGCTAGGATGCGAGTCTTGCTTATACTGAGTCTGCTTATGATTATAGCAGGGTTCAAAACTGTTGTATAGATCTGATTTATAATTATAGTGTTACATAACTATCACATTTTTATAATGTTATATACATTTTATGTGATAGATGTGTCTCTGTGTGTGTGTGTATATATATATATATATATAAAGATATAGATATATATGTGAGAGTGTTCAAGAAAGCTTCAAAACACTGTTTACATTTCAACTCAAAAAGAACCATCTTCTGCCTCAAAAACACCAAGATATGTTTCTCAAACGAGGTAAAAATGTACAGAAAAGGATCTTTGCAAAAGTCTAAGCCACAGATTATTTTTATTTGATGAAAACTAGCAAAGGTTAACTTCTGATTCCCATCACCCCTAAATCAAATGGTACCACAAAACTATGTAAGTTCCTAATCAGCAACAAATGGTCTAATTCTCTCAATTATCACTGGATACAACACATTATAAGAAAATTAATCATTTGGAATTCCTTCTAATGGGTTATAGTCGTTAACTGAAAACCCATCCAACAAACCGTGGAAAGAAAAGGCAATTAACACTTACCTGCTGGAAATTTCAAAATCAAATGCTTTTGAAAACTTACTTTCATATTTATCCTTTCCCATGTAAATAGTGTAAGCAGATGAGTTAACTAAGACAAAACAAAAATAAGACATAGTTAGATAACATCATTACAGACACACCTATTTGGTGGGAAAAACAAGGGAGAAATGCTTATGATGGGTTGGCAAAACATGGCTGGTAGGCCAAATCCAGCCTTGTTTTTGGACAGCCCTTGAGTTTAGAATGATTCTTACATTTTTAAAGGGTTGAAAGAAGCAAAATGAAGAAGAATAAGCTAGAGAGACCTTATGTGGCTTACAAAGTCTAAAATACTGACCATTTGTAAAATGTTGACCAACTCTCTTAAAAACGGCTATTTTCCTACTTTCTCACGGAGGTAGCACAATCCAATTCCAGTTTCATCATCTACTTTTGCCTTCTTATACATACATATATATATATATATATATATATATATATTCCGCCCCCCGCCAAAAAAAAACCACCCAAACTCATCACCTCAACCATTTAAAAATAGGTTCCTATACCTAGGTAAGGTTTATCTTCCATGACTTGATTTAGTTGCATTCCAGGGGTGCTGCAAATCATACCTGGCTCCCTACCACATTCAGGGGAAATATGGTTCTCAAGCTTCTTCTCATCAGTGACACTGAACCCTGTTTATAGAATCACCTAATTTTGCCCCAGCTCCACTTAAGACCAACCAAATTCAAATCTCTGGGGATTGGGTTTGTGTTTTTTTTTTTTTAAGATCTCTTTTAATAGCGATTTCTAATGTGAAGTCAGTGTTAGGAACTTCTACTCTAAATCAAACTGGATATTCCGGGTATGGCTCACCTTAGAAATGATATTGGCTTTCCTGAGCTAGTGTGTTTTGCTGTGCGAATCCTCCATCTGTAATCAGTTAGGTTTTGTAATTGAAATCTTAACTGAGTCCTGAGCTTCTGAGCTAGTCTACCAAAATCTGTTAGACTCCGTTTGTATCTAGACTTCTGAATTAACAGCCACTGGGTCTCTGTCTACAAAGCCTGGCTGACAGGTGTTAAGGTTGGGCTAGGCAGTCTGCTGGCTGTCGCTCCAGAGCTGGAACTACTCTATTAAGTGGAGCCCTGAACTCCTTCATTTGTAGATTGGTAAATTCAGGCTTCCTTGTAATTTCCGAATGAAAAGCTCCTTAAATGATCAAGCATAGTTGCCCTTCTTGGGAACAGAAGACTCCCAATTCCTTCAGTGAGTAGTTATGATGACTACCATCCATAATTACTTGGAAGTAGTTGAGAGAAGTTTGAAAGGAGAGAATGTTTGTATTGACTAATTGACAGAGAGATCTGTCTATAGTTAAGTATTGTATTATCCTGATAAGCCCTTTGCACAGCATTGGACAAATACCAACTGCAGGAATACAACTAAAAAGTGTTTCAGATGTTCACTTGGGGTGCTACTGTATTTGTTCACTCTTTTGATCCTATAATGTCACCACTAAGAGTACAGACCCTACTAATTTAACACTTAACCAAGCAATGAAGCTCTTCATACAAACTGAACAGGCGTTAAGACCGTAGAACACACAAACAAAATGCCGTGGATCCATTAAAAAGAAAGAGTAGGTGAGTAGCAGAACAGTATTTATGTTATCTATAAACAGTAAGATTCAATATGTAAAAAAAATAATTGTACATATAAACATGTTTACATATGTTTCTAATACATCCATTTTCTTTATACTATAGAAGGATATACATATATTTAACTGTTAACAGTGACTTTACCTATTTGCTTACAAAATATATAGATGGTTTTTGTAACCAGAAAAAAGGTATTTTTTTTTAATATGATTGAAGTAAACAAAGCTGTCTCTGCAAGGCAAGCTAGCTAAGCTCCTGCCAAGAGAATGACAGATGATAGATGGAAGACCTATAAAATGAGGTGGTTAATAACATAACTGCTACAACCCCAAACTGAGGGGCATTCTACAGAATAATTTTTCAACAGACAGTGTCATGAGAGACAAAGACTGAGTAATTGCTCTGACCAGAAGACTCCAGAGAGCAATGAATGACAACAGAATGCAACAATTGATTTACAGGTTTCTTTTGTGATAAATTCATAGCACTCTGATGAAAACTGGGTAAAAGTTGCTGACTAGGTAATAGTATCACTGCGATGTTAATTTCCTAATTTGGATCATGAACAATGCCTTCTGATAATAGAATATCCTTGATTTCAAGAAAAATACCCTGAAATATTTAAGAGTAAGACACAACTTACAGATGGTTTAAGAAAAAAAAAAAAAAAAAAAACTGTGTGTTTGTGTGTGTGCAGAGAGAGAGTGGGGCAAGGGGAGATGGAAAATGTGGAAACAGAAGAAAGGGGAAAAGGAGATAAGGCATATATAGTAAAATGTTAGAATTCGGGGAATCTGAGAGAAGACTATAAAGGAAATCTTTTAATAGTCCTGTAACTTTTCCAAAAGACTGAAATGTCAAAATAGAAAATAAAATTAAAAAAAAAAAAGGAGCATGACTTCTGAGTAAGAAGTCTCAATTAAGCTCTCCTCCGTGGCTTCCCTGATAGCTCAGTTGGTAAAGAATCCACCTGTAATGCAGGAGACCCCGGTTCGATTCCTGGGTTGGGAAGACCCCTGGAGAAAGGATGGGTTACCAGTATTCTTGGGCTTCCCTTGTGGCTCAGCTGGTAAAGAATCCAGTTGCAATGTAGGAGACCTGGGTTCAGTCCCTGGGTTGGGAAGATCCCCCTGAAGAAGAGAAAGGCTACCCACACCAGTATTCTGGCCTGGAGAATTTCATGGGCTGTATAGTCCATGGGGTCACAAAGAGTAGACACAACTGAGCGATTTTCCCTTTCCATGTTAGAGGGATAAAGGAAGAGTAAACTGAATTATTCTAGTACTTTTGTAACTCTCATCCAAATAATGTGATGAGTATGATAACTAGTTGTCTTGAAGACTCCTGACTCAGGTGTAGCAATCAATCCAACTTTTGAGGCATTGTGATAATTTCATAATTTACAGAACCATCTATATTGAGATGGATACTGGTAAAAGATAATAAAAACATAAGTGAACTTTACGTGCTTAATGCACTAATGAGCAGGGACCCATACATCAGAGCATCTTGAATTTGACACTGAAAATACAGCAAGGTTAAGTTTCCTTAATCTATTATGGGAACATGAAAGAATAAGCAGATTTTAATCAGAGATACTAATTTTAAAAGAGAAGGCAAAAATTTTCTATTGTGATTTCCTGCCCATTTTTTTAAAAGGGTTTTTTTGCAGTAAACCATCAGTTGGTTGAAATGCGTGGCTATCTACCTATATGAAGTCATTTCCTGAAGATTCTGTTATGTTCAAATTGTTTTCTGTACTGGAATATGTAAAACAATTTACTACTATATTACTCTGCAATTTTAAAAGCTGGACAATTGTAGATTTATTAGACTTAAGAGGCCAAATATTTTTCCGACAGGAAGCAGTTCTGATGCCGCAATGGAAGTCAATGAGGAAAAAATGACCCACAAATCAACTGAATCCCTCTGCTCTATTAGGGGTATCTCCATGTGTATGACTGGCACTCAAAGAATTTAGAATCGCTTTAAGGAGAATAACGTAGCCTGTGTAAAATACATTTAGTACCTATATGCCCTGCCTCGGGCTTCCCATGTGGCTCAGTAAAGAACCCGCCTGCCAATGCAGGAGACATTGACCCCTGGGTCAGTGAAGATCCCCTGGAGAAGGAAATAGCAACTGACCCCAGTAGTCTTGCCTGGGAAGAAGAGCCTGGTGGGCTACAGTCCACAGAGTCTCAAAGAGTCAGACATGACTTAGCAACTAAAGAAGGACAACAACATGCCCTGCCTATATTTGTCATTCCATTGTTGGACTTGTATGGATAACTATGTTGTCAAGGACTCTCGTGAGTGGAGAAGCTACAAAAAGATGCTTCTGTTATATTATGACAGAGGGGCAGAACAGGACAGACAGCAGATAGAAATGCAATTAGGAGATTAGAATGATTTTTCAGGCTAGTTTGAATTTTGTTTCTAGTAATTTTAATAATATGGATAAGAAAAAACTAAGCCCACAGAAACAGATAAATGGCTTATGGCACACTGTGGAAGCCTAAACTATTGAGAAAAGTGAGATGTGACAGTGTAATGGAGTAGCAGAGGAGGGGCTCTGTGAGTTAGAACTTTCCTGGGCTTCAACTTTCTCATCTCTAAAGAGCAAATGCCACCCTGTTCAAACCCACATAACCCCTATTATTGGTTTCACTTAAATCTCACCTTTAACAAGTAGGCAGAGAGTAGCAATATACTGTGCTAGAAGTCAAAAAATAGCATTCGTTTATTCAGTAAGTATTTACTGAGTTCCAATTAAGAGCCAGGCACTATGCTAGCAGAACAAGGAGAGCCTGTACCTGCCCTCAACGGGCTTACACTCTATCTCAAGCAGACGAAAGTTTAACATCAAATGATAAGTGCAATGCTGAACATATATACTGTGTTAAGGGGATTCCCCCAAGAGATATACCTAAGCAATCCTGGGGTGGGAACAAGGAAAGAAAGGCATTTGGAAAAGATAGGCGAGGGCTGTCTCTGGCGAGGAGCAGCTAACTGGGGGGTCGATTTAAGGCAAAGAGAAAAATATAAGTAGAGAAACGAAGACACTGCAGTTTCTGGGGACTAAACACACCCTTTTCTTGCCTGCCAAAGACAAATTAGAAACTATCATGTCACTTTTCAAAATCTGGGACATTAACTCTGCCCAATGAGTGTATGTCTCGCCACTCCAGAGTCTTTCGGTAGCATCCAAATCCAATAACCCTTTCCTGGAAGGGTAAGGCGCACTTTCTGTAAGGCAGAGTTGTTGGCAGGTGTCTCCTTTCTTATCAGAGAGCAGCAAGATTAAATGTTACGGGGGTGGGTGGGGAAGAGAAGACTTCACGATGTACTGTGAATAAGTCCACAAACTGCCTGATTCCAGGTAGCGACAGGTCTTTATAATAGAGGGAAAAGAAGACCGAACGGAGGCAAAGAGAGCACTGGGGATAGTCCCTCTACGCTCCCTCCCCCCCAACCAGGCACTGACGAGGAGGCACACTGGGGACGACTGGGACGGACACGGTGGAGAGACCATCAGGACGAGAGAAGAGGCACCCACTGCCGAGAAGGCACTTAAGGACCAGGCTAGCGGTGGCCTCGAGGTCTCGGCTTCGGAGCCCCACAGTCAAGACAGGGACCCGGAAAGTCTCGGCGACCACTCACCGCTACTACTGGTGAAGTAGAACACCATGATCCCAGCGGCGGTGGGGCAACTACAGCGCCCAGCAGCAGCACTCAAATCTGGAAGTTCAGGATACCGGAAGCGCGGAGGCCGCGTTCCCCGGAACTGCTCACGCACTTCCGGCTGACGTCGGGTCTCATCATAACGCCTGTCGCCGGCGCCATCCTCAGTTCTCCTGAGGAGGCTGTGTCGCTGCGCTCGGAACTCAATTTATTTGGGGGTCAAAGGAAAGAGAATGGAGGCAGGAGGATTAGTGGGTGGAAAACGATGTGGGGAACTATCTTAAGAGAAAAATGCCACTGCCTGGCTTTATTTTTAGAGCCTCCACCCTGTGGGCTATCAAGTTGGTTTCATTTGCCGCTTTTCACCTGCATCTGGGCTCCCCGAAAGTTGAAACCTTGTGCTTTCTTCACGGCTATGCTTTCACTGAACTAATCACGGTACTTGGAACTTAGTATATAAGGTCATTAAATTTGGAATGAACCCAAATTTAAATTTCTCATTCTAGCTCCATCACTTGTTGGGCACTTTCGGTTGCTGCATTTAGCAGCGAAATGAGGATGAATGGAGCGGTTAATTCACCGGTTATTTTGCCAAGGTTACGTTAATAGGTGTAAAAGGTTTAGGACGTGGTGAACAATCTAGAGTTAAAGTTAGTTTCACCGGAGGCAGTGTGCCTCTCTGCATTTGGGCTCGTACTGTTCTACCTTTAAATCCAAGATCTGCCATCTGTTACCTACGAGGCCGAGGGAACCTCAAATCTTCCGGCTGTAAAGTGGGAATGATCTGACTCAGTTCCCAACAGCACTTCGCTTTAACCTGATTATTTATATTATCTTATTATGTGAAGTTAAGCGCATCACTGAACTAAATTTTTTTAGAACTAAGAAATGTGCCAGAGAGTGTACTACGAGCTGGTACACAAAGATAACAGTAGTTAATAACAAATGAGTGCTTTAGGAACTTTTGGGCTTTCCAAAGGAAGAATATACATTGTCCTATGAATAGTAATTGTTTTCAGGCCCTCAGTTTTATTCTCTATAAAATGGGAATGATGGTACATATCCCGTAGACTGTGGTGAATGAAATAAAACACTAAAACATGCATGAATACCTGGCACGTAGATGTTACTGCCGTGATTTAATTTTTTATTTAACTTGAAAAAAAAATTTTTAATTGCTTCACCTAACATCACTAGGAGGAAAAAAAAAAAAGAAGTAACCGTAGCTCAGTCGGTAAAGAATCTGCCTGCAATGAAGGATTCCTGGGTCGGGAAGATCCCCTGGAGAAGGAAATGACAAGCCACTCCAGTATTCTTGCCTGGAGAATCCCATGGACAGAGGAGCCTGGCAGGCTACAGTCCATCGGGTCGCAAGAGTCGGATACGACTTAGCTATTGATCACCAACATTATAGCTCCAAATGTGAAAAGTAACTTGAGAATCTTAGGCTGCTATATAAAAAAAAAACTTAACAGCAAGTGACCTCAGAATATATTGAGTACCAGAGAAGGCCTTCATTCTGCAGAAAACTACAACTCCCAGAATGCACCTAGGTAAGGCCTCCAGAAAGGAGCCCGGCGCTGCCGCAAGGGGTTCTGGAAGACGTGGTTTCCACCAGGGTAGAAGTTTCAGCCTTGCAAGGGCGGGAGATTCTTGGAGAGCACCTCCTGCGAGGGAGGGGCAAGCGCTGGTGCACAACCAATCGTCAAGCCTGCCCTTGGATACGCGGGGAAGCGGCGAATCGGAACGCAGCGGTTTCTGCCTGGACTGGCGCGCAAGAATTTGAACACAGTTGGGGACCACGGGCTCGGCTGAGGAGAGGTCTCCTGTCTGAGGTGCTACCAGGTAAGTGCTGCGTGGGGCCGAGGCGTGATGTGGAAGAACCAGGGGGCCAGGAGGTTCTGTGGGACGTGGGGGTGAATGTCAAAGAAAGAGAGCTTTTGCTCGGTGCTTGGCGCATTCTAGGCTGGAGACCAGAGCTGGCGAGCTGGTATCCGCGCTTCCAGGTCTCCAGGTTTCCATCTTTCTGACGCTGAGTTTTCTCGCCCTTTTGCCCTGACAGCCTGTGGGGACAGGGTCGCTTTTCTCTCCTGTCTTTCTTCATTCAGCCTCAGAAAGATCTTTAAAGCTGCAGCTCGACACGAATTTCCAGAGACTCAGGTCTTTCTGTTTAACTTGAAAATTATGCTTGTGTATTAAAAATACACTTGATGCGAAAGGAAGGGGAAGGGAAATTTTATTGATCAACATACCATCTGCTCGAGAGTTGACATGCGTGATTGTGTTTATTACTCGCAGCCTTAGGAGGTCAGAGTATTTTGTAAATAAGAAAACAAGCGGCTCTTCAGCTAATAAAATGGGAGAGAATTATGCTTCCTTGTTTTCTTGCTGGCTTCTGATGAAAAAGTTAGAGATGGTCTCTGCATTCATTGTACCTGCAGGCTGTAGGGAAAGACTGTCGAGCCAAAGACGAGAAAATTCGCAAAATGGATACCAAGAAAGTGCAAGGTGGATTGGAAGTCTAGGGCAAGAGCATCTAACAGCAGGAGGGCTGTTGGGGTTTGCGGGGAGGTGGGTGGTGAGGGCTATGGGAAGGACAGCTGCCCAGGATATAGAGTGATTAAACTTGAGGTGAATTCATTAGGCTATTGAAGTCGAGAAAGTGTGTCCTGAAATGCGGTAAAATCCTTCCTCTTTGGTAGGACCGTTTTCCAGCTTGAAATTTGTACTGTTCCTGCTTAATTTAAATTGTACTGTCTCTACTTAATTAGTGGGAGGCGGTTGGGGGGAGCTTCCCTGGTGGCTCAGATGGTAAAAACTCTGCCTACAATGGCAGAGACTCGGGTTCAATCCTTGGGTCAGGAAGATCNTTTGGTAGGACCGTTTTCCAGCTTGAAATTTGTACTGTTCCTGCTTAATTTAAATTGTACTGTCTCTACTTAATTAGTGGGAGGCGGTTGGGGGGAGCTTCCCTGGTGGCTCAGATGGTAAAAACTCTGCCTACAATGGCAGAGACTCGGGTTCAATCCTTGGGTCAGGAAGATCTGCTGGAGAAGGAAAATGGCAACCCACTCCAGTATTCTTGCCTGGAATATCCCATGGGTGGAGGAACCTGGTAGGCTACAGTCAATGGGGTTGCAAAGAGTTGGACACGACTGAATGACTTCACTTTCTTTGTGAGGTAGTGATTTTAATTTTTTTTTTTAACCTTCATGCTTTAAACCTTTATCAAAGTAATTTGATTTTTTTAAAAAAAAAACTTTTTTTTTAAATCTTAATAGACCATCACCCACCTGAGAACTGTTTCAGTATTATAAATTGTAGTTTTGATATAGCATCACCCATCTGAGAACTGTTTCAGTATTATAAATCGTAGTTTTGATATAGCGATTTTTATACACATTGGATTTATTTGGTTATTGTTCTGTTGCTTTTAGGAGTTAGGATGTCAACTTTAACGCCAACAAAAAGGAAGCGTTGCTCTTTGAACCGGGACATGTAAGTCTCATCCTGAGTGGAAATTCTTTTAAAAATCTACCTTCTTAAATTTTTTTAATCTTCTCTCTTCTATGTCTAAATATTTCCATTCTTTCATTTCCTACTCCTTGTAGTTACAGTAATACTTTATATTCTAATTCTAGTCTGGAAATAATATAAGCTTTTATAATTCTTTAGTGCCTTTGGAGGGAATCAGAAAAAGGGCTGTTATCTATAGCTTGGAAATGTGTGTCAGGTCTTTTATTACCTTGTTTCTTTCTGCTCTCTTATGTAATATTTAACATGCTGTTTTGCATGTAATAGGTGCTCATCCTATTATACACAGCAATCCTAGAAAATTGTGTACTCTGTGTATGTTATACCAGAGATATAAATTACAGGCCCTAAGTGGTCAGTTTATTGTGTATAGTTAATCATTTTAGGGAATTTGTTTCAGAGTATATGGCCAAAACTTAGAAATAGGTTTTAAAACACACATATACACACACACATTTCTCAAAGCTTCTTTGTAAAGTGTTTTCACAAACATTATTGGGGTCTTAGTTTTGAAAAATAGTCAAATACTTTGTAAAGACAGAAATTGAGAATTCCTAGTGCTAATCTAATAGTATATGTAGATAGATGCTTTTGGAGATATATTTTTAATATGCCTTCCAGGTGAAGTTGTTTATTGCTTAGTAGTAAATTGACATAAAAACCAAAGCAAAATAACTGTCAATGGACTGTGTTTCTTTTCATAGCCCATTATCAGATATTCCATCAAAGAAATTAATTTTGGACTTCACTGAAAATGTATTTCCATTACCTAATAAAAAGCACATTTGCCAAACCAGTGATAAAAATGAAGGAAAGATTCATTGCTCTCAACAAGGCCATTTGATTTCAAGTCCACTCAAAACGACTGAAAATAGATTACCATCTGCAAATCAGGGTTCACCATTTAAATCTGCTGTGTCTGCTGTATCCTTTTACAACAAAGATAAGTGGTACCTCAATCCATTGGAGAGAAAGCTGATAAAAGAGAGTAGATCCATTGGTCTAAAAACTAATAATGAAGATAAATCGTGTTCCTATATGACAGAAAAAAGGCAAGGAAAACCAGTCTGCTCTAAGAAGATGAACAAAAAACCACAGAAGAGTTTAACTGCTAAGTGTCAAGTGGGATATAAATGCATCAAGCCTGTATCAAAGAATTCTAAAAATTCCAAGCAGTACCGAGTGACCTATAAGCCAACTGTGGAGAATAATTGTTACTCAGCTGAAAAAAATAATCTGAATGCTCCTCGAGTTCTAAGCCAGAAGGTCAAACCACAAGTTACCCTCCAGGGTGGAGCAGCTTTTTTTGTTAGTAGGAAAAAGCCCTCATTGAGAAAATCATCCCTGGAAGGTAACCCATTACTGGGACTCACCCAGAAAAGTAAATCAGAAGTTATTGAAGAATCTGATGGAGAGACTGTCAATGAAAGAAGTTTTGAGACAAGGCAAGCGCCAGAGTGTGTGTTAGTAGAAAAAGAACTGAACGTTGAGCTGTTGAGTGAAAGAAGTAAAAGTAAAGATAAATTAATAAAGGTAAATGGAAATACATAGCTTCTAAAACTAAGTTGGCTCTCTGTATATGGTGGTGGTGGTGGTTTAGTTGCTAAGTCATGTCTGACTCTTGTGACCCCATGGATTGTAGCCTGCCAGGCTCTTCCATCCATTGTGTTTCCCAAGCAAGAATACTAGAGTGGGTTGCCATTTCCTTCTCCAAGGAATCTCCCCAATTCAGGGATCAAACCCCTATCTCCTGCATTGCAGGCAGATTCTTTACTGACTGAGCTACGAGGGAAAACCGTATCTGTATGCATGTAGTGGGTACGTATGTATGTGTGTATGTACCTAGTCTCTTAAAATAAAGCTCAGAAAAGAAAGAAATCTTGCAGAGAAATCATCATGTCATTTTAACAAGACTGTCTCTTCATTATCAAATAGATATGGAGAAGGCTAATAAGATGAATAGGTAGAAATGCAGAAGATCCCCCACCTCCACAATATACACACACTTATTTTGATGGATTGAGAATTAATTTTGGCTTGAGCAGTGCCCCATATTTTTTTTTAATTGACATGTATCTATATGCAGTGAATTGTGCAGATATATAGTCTGNAGAAATCTTGCAGAGAAATCATCATGTCATTTTAACAAGACTGTCTCTTCATTATCAAATAGATATGGAGAAGGCTAATAAGATGAATAGGTAGAAATGCAGAAGATCCCCCACCTCCACAATATACACACACTTATTTTGATGGATTGAGAATTAATTTTGGCTTGAGCAGTGCCCCATATTTTTTTTTAATTGACATGTATCTATATGCAGTGAATTGTGCAGATATATAGTCTGAATTTTGATAAACTCACATACCATGTAACCAAAACCCCTATCAAGATATAGTTGTGTTTTTTTTTTTTTGTCAGAAACAATATAAAGAATTAGTAGAATTGCTCTTATGGCTTAGGCAAGCAAGAACATGTTCCATTTAGCAATATACTTGGCAATACTTGATAGACAGGAAATAACATTGATGGTGGGAACTGCAAACTTAAATATTTACAAGGTAAGTAAAATTAGCAGCAAAACTGGTCTGATTTAGATATGTTTCCATACATTGATTTAGTGGAAGGAAATGAAGACCTGTCAAGTAGTAGCCAGATACTTTGTTCCCTGAGATTACTGCCATACAGGAACAAAATTTTGCTTACAGTCTGGAGGACTGCTTTTATGAAGCCAGAAGAATTTTGAGACAGAGTAGAAAAATAGGATTTTCTTCTCTTTTTTGGCTTAATGAAGCCTACCATCATTTTTCGGTAATATGGTTTTATGGTATTATGGTTTTGGTATTATGGAGGTAGCTCTTTAAGTTCCTTCGTGACTGTGGTCCAGAGAAACTTAACTTTTATTTGATAGTTAGTGTTTTTAGGGGCTTCCCAGGTGGCACTAGCAGTAAAGAACCTGACTGCTAGTGCAGTAGACATAAGAGACATGGATTTGATCCCTGGGTTGAGAAGATCCCCGGGAGGATGGCATAGCAACCCACTCCAGTATTCCTGCCTGGAGAATCCCAAGAACAGAGGAGCCTGGCAGGCTATAGTCCATGGGGTTGCAAAGAGTCCAACAGGACTGAGTAACCAAGCACAGCACAGCTAAGGGTAAATCCTGTTTTCCTTAGAGACTGCATAATCTTTTCCCAACTCTGTGGAGCCTTGAGAAATGGCAAACTGATGGCTTGTCCCCCGTTCTTCTGAGATGGTTATGATTTTGAATAGGAGTTCTTTAATCAAAAGTTTTTTCCTTTTCCCCCAAGCTGTATGTTCTCTTAAGTCTCATCAAATAAGTAGTGTTTACTGAAATTTGTAACAAGTTTTTCTACTTTGTTTTTCCCACCTCCCTGCTGCTATCCAAAAAATGGGAGTTAGAAGCCTCTCCAACTACTCCAGGATGTTTTTCTCTCCTTTGCTCCCTGTTTTTTAAAGCTTGTGACAAAGGGTTGGTTCTTTTCAGTTTGGCAACTCCTAATGAAATTTCTAGCAGAAGGCAATGGCACTCCACTCCAGTACTCTTGCCTGGAAAATCCCATGGACAGAGGAGCCTGGTAGGTTGCAGTCCATGGGGTCGCTGAGGGTCGGACCTGACTGAGCGACTTCACTTTCACTTTTCACTTTCATGTATTGGAGAAGGCAATGGCAACCCACTCTAGTGTTCTTGCCTGGAGAATCCCAGGGACGGGGGAGCCTAGAGGGCTGCCATCTATGGGGTCACACAGAGTCAGACACAACTGAAGCAACTTAGCAGCAGCAGGGAAATTTCTGCCATTTTTACTGATTTTTCTCTTGTTCAATTTATTTTTGTAGACAGGATGTTCTACAGTTTTCATTCTGTCATCTTTATCAGGAAGAATACATTTTTGACAGGATGACAAATTATAAACTTAAATATGCACACTCTATCTTTTAAAAATATAACATTTAGTAAATATAGAGGAAATTTTCCTTAAAACAGACTGAAAATTGAGGATTTAAAGTCATTATGAAATGTAATTCATGATGAAAACACATTTTGTTTTAGAAACGGATCTCTTGGGATTCATTGGCTAAATGTGTGATGATTAAGAATTATAGGTTTCTTTAATTTTACTCAGTATTTTCAGGATGCATCAGATGTAATCATTTCTTCAAGGGAATGTAAAACTGATGAAAATAAGAGTTGTCCTTCAGAGGAGTCTTTCAGTAAGAACAAGGCAGGTAAGTAAGAGAAATTTTCTTCTCAAAATGAGTTTTTTTCATGTAATGATGCTTCATTACATGTGTCAATATGAAATTATATACAATAATCTTTTGGCTTTTTAAAATAGTTCCGTATCCGTGACTTTGTATGTTTGTGTTGCTCTCGGTAACACTGTTTTCTGCGATAAGCAGTGCAGTGCATTTTGAGGAGGAGCCAAGGAGAACTTCTGTGAGAACTTAAGACAAAATACTCTGATTAATTGGTCTGTGAGATATGGCCCAGTTACTTAAGCTATCTAGAGCCGGTTGTTCTCATCATACCTATGCTTTTAGCAGAAATGATAGGAGGGAGTGAAAAATATATGTATCTGTGATCAAAGCCCAATTGTAAGCAGAATTCACTAAGCCATAAGAGGGCACTGGATTTGGCATCAGGAGTCTTGGGTTTTGTCTGGGTCTGCCAGTAATTAACTGTGGTCTAGGGAAGAGATCTCTCAAGTAAGAGGTTGGACCCAGGGAATGAACCCAGGCCATGGCAGTGAAAGCACTGAATCATAACCACTGGACCACCAGGGAACTCCCACTTCTCTTTTTAAATAAGCTTTTCATTTTGTAGTAATTTTAGATTTCCAGAGAATTTGTACCTGTCATACCCCATTTACCCTACTGTTGTTGTTCAGTCACTAAGTCATGTCCAACTCTTTTGGGACTCCATGGACTACAGCACTCCAGGCTTCCCTTTCTTTCACTGTCTCCTGGAGTTTGCTCAAACTCATGTCCATTGAGTCAGTGATGCCATCCAACCATCTCATCCTCTGTCTCCCCTTCTGTCCTCAATCTTTCCCAGCATCAGGGTCTTATTTTCCAATGAGTCTGTTCTTTGCATCAGTTGGCCAAAGTATTGGAGCTTCAGCATCAGTCCTTCCAATGAATATTGAGGATTGATTTACTTTAGGATTGACTGGCTTGATCCCTTTGCTATCATAGGGACTCTCCAGAGTCTTTGAAAGCATCAGTTCTTCAGTGCTCAGCCTTCTTTATGGTCCAGCTCTCACATTCATACATGACTACTGGAAAAACAATATTTTTAACCAAACAGACCTTTGTTGGCAAAGTGATGTCTCTGCTTTTTAATTCACTGTCTAGTTTAGTCATAGCTTTCCTTCCAAGGAGCAAGTGTCTTTTAATTTCATGGCTGCAGTCATCATCAGTAGTGATTTTGGAGCCCAAGAAAATAACATCTGTCACTGCTTCCTCTTTTTCCTCCTTTATTTGCCATGAGGTGATGGGACCAGATGCCGTGATCTTAGTTTTTAATGTTGAGTGTTAAGCCAGCTTTTTCACTCTCCTCTTTGACCCTCATCAAGAGGCTCATTTGTTCTTCTACACTTTCTGCCATTGGAGTGGTATTATCTGCATATCTGAGGTTGTTGATGTTTCTCCTGGCAGTCTTGATTCCAGCTTGTGATTCATCCAACCCAGCATTTTACATGATGTACTCTGCATAGAAGTTAAATAAGTAGTGTGACAGTACACAGCCTTGTCGTACTCCTTTCCCAATTTTGAACAAGTCCTTTGTTCCATGTCCTGTTCTAACTGTTGCTTCTTGACCTGTATACAGATTTCTCAGAGACAGGTAAGGTGGTGTTACCATCTTGTTCGACTGTTATACTTTTGTCAAAACTAAGAAACTAATCACTGGTATATTATTAAATAAGCTCCAGGCTGTATCTGGAATTGACTGATTTTTTTCATTAACATCCCCTTTTTGTTGTACGATCCAGCCTAGGGTTCACATTGTATTTAGTTGCCGGCTCTCCATAGTCTCCTCTTGTCTGTGATATTTTCTCAGTCTTTTCTTTGTTGTCATGACCTTGACATTCTTGAGGAGTACTGGCCAGTTATATTATAGGATGTTCCTGCACCTGGGTTTGTCTGATGTTTTTCTCATCGTTAGACCAGGGTTATAGGTTTGGAGGAAGAATCCCACTGAGGTTAATGCCATTCTCACCACTTTGGGTGCGATGTCCATATGACATTATAGATGATGTTAACTTAACCTCTATCACTTGGTTGGTCAGGTTTGCCCAATTTCTCCACTGTGAAAGTTATCCTTTTTCCTTTGCCAAACTCTGTTCTTTGGAAGTAAGTCATTAAATCTAGCCTACCCTTTCAGGGAGGGATAGGGTTTAAGCTTCATCTGGAGGAGGCAGTTTTCACATATATTATTTGGAATCCTTCTGTTAGGAAGAGTTATCTCTTGTCTCCCATTTGTTTACTCAACTTTTAAGTAAATAAATAGACTCCTGAGTATTCACCAGTATGCACTCATGAATATTTTATATTTGGGGTTAAAATCTAATACTACATGATTTATTCTGTTGTTCATATTGTTTCAGCTTTGACCACTGGGTCAGTTCTCTTTGACATGTCCCCTTCTTTTGCTTTTTGAGCACTTCCTTATTACTTTCTGGCACTACAGAAGGCTATCAGCTCCTCTTGCAAACTTAGTCCTAGACTCAGCCATTTCTCCAAGGAACCATGGTCCCTTCTGTTGGGGAATATTATTTGAAAACCAGGTTCTGGACTTGGTGTGCTTATTGCTACTGGAGTATTTTTGGTGATGTATGTAAAAACTTATTATCAAACCCAGGTTCATGTGGAATTTTCTTCTAGAAGTTTTATAGTTTTACATTTTGCATTTAGATCTGTGATCCATTTTGAGTTAATTTTTATGTGAGCATTGTCATTTTTTTGTATATGGATGTCAAATTGTTCTAGCATAATTTGATGGTTATCTTTTTACTGTTGAATTAACTTATGCCTCTTGGTTAAAAATCAGTTGACTCTACACGCATGGGTGGTGGGTATTTTGGGGCTCTATTTTGTTACATTGATCTGTTTGTTAATACCATACTGTCTTAATTACTGTTAAGTCTTAAAATCAAGTATTGTATTTTTGTTTTATTAATCTTTAAAATCTTATGCTTTAAAGCTCTAAGTTTATTCTGTGATACAAATTTTTGTTCACTTTTTTCCCCTACCAGTTTCTCCTGAGTCCATTGTCTATCCCATCTTCACTATGTCTTCAGTCAACACAAAAAGGTAAGGGTTGCTCTTATTTTAATGTTCAAGGTTTAATTATGAATCCATTGGGTCTCTCTTTTTTTCTTATACTATTTAATTTGGAGAGCATTTTTCTCTTCCCCATTGAAACATTTAGAATACGAGATGAAATCAGACCCTCTCAGAAATTTCATAAGAACTTGAATTAAGAGAAGGAAAGACCTTTATGGGCTGGAATAACAGTAATTTCTTCAATTTTTGTATAATACCTGACCCATAATAATTTATATTCACTATTTCACTTATCTCCACAACAACCCAGAAGCTTAATATTGTTATTACCATTTTCAATGGAGAAAACTTTGTATTTCAGCCATAGTTGCACAGCTTTTAGATGACAAAGCCAGGACTTGAATCCATATTTAATCAAAGCCCATTAGGCTGTATTGCCTCCTCTGTGCAATAACATACTGATAATAGTTCATGTTTAATGGGCACTTGGCATCTCATGGTGTAGATACCATTATTACCCCATTTTACAGATGAGGAGACTGGCCAGAGGAATAAGTAACTTGCAGCAACTCAATGCTGTTATAATTTCCACCTGAAGCTACACACTACCCTGCTCAAAACTAAAACTGGAACTGGGGGAGGCATGGGTGCTTATGAGTATACGCAAAAAAGCTCTGAGAACGAAGTTTCTTAACAGTTTGAACATCTCGCTAGGCAGTGTGTTAAGTCACTTTTGTGACCGTATGGGCTAAAGCCCACCAGGCTCCTCTATCCATGGGATTCTCCAGGCAAGAATCCTGAAGTGGGTTGCCATTTCCTTCTCTAGGGAGCTGCTCAGTAAGCAACTTTGTTTCTTTTCTCCCTGTTTGATAATAAACATCTGAAGATAATGACCAGGGTACTTCCTAGTAAAGTTTCCTAGTAAAGTTTTCTTGCTCTTAGGGCATCTCACCATGTGGTCAGGTGGGTAGTTTTTCCCTTTCAAAGACCATATTCCTAATTTCTTTCACCTTTTCCTTTTCTACTCTGTCTTCTATTTATTGATGATCAAAACCTATCACAGTTAGCTAACAGTGTGTAAACTAACCTAGCATAGGGAGATGTTAGACTGTTGGTTGAATCATTTGAAATTTACTCATTAGGTAGGACCCAAAAAGTCAAATATCATCCATTTCCTGTGGCTTAATCTGACTTTTACTTTAGGTAGATAACAGATTGTCTGGGTTCATACTCTTACATTTGGTGAACATTTATAGAATACCATGTGATATTGAACTACATTGAATTTTAGAGATGTGAAAATAAGTACAACATGGCTCTGCTGTCAAGGAAGTCATGGTTAGAAGAGGACAGACATTTAAACAAATGTGTATAATAAAGTGTTAACATTGCTAGGCTAGAAGTAAAAATGCATGCAAGGATGGGAAGTGCTGAGTTACTTAGCAAAGGTTGTATAAGGTATAGAGGAGTTAGTGACCTAGACAAGTGTTTTTTATATTACTGGCATTATTACTATTGATAGTTTGTCACATCAATAAAAATTCAAGGGCATCACATCTAGCATTTTTTCTTAATGAAATAATACAGCTCTCACATACTAAGTATATTTAGTGAATCTTTTTTTCCCAGTTATGTATGTGTATCTATTGGTCATGATGTGAAATATATTTCTCACCATGGGTTTGTCAAGTCGTTGTAAAAGCTATTTTCTAGTCAGATGATAAGAGGACAGATTAGGTTAGCATAAAGCATTACATAGGGTATTTTTCCAGTTTTTTTTTTATTTATCAATGTGAGTTTCTGTTTGAACTTCTTGCTTTGAGTACTTGTTCCCCCACTCCACCCCCTTGCCTCTATTCTAGAGATTTCTATTTCTTTGATCTTTGGGAGAAGGTCATTTCATTGTAAGGCAAGGGTTACAAACTTAGTGCTTACAGAGACTGCAGCCAACTGGAGAAGCACACCCCATCTAAAAGAGCCTGTGCCAGTAGTTCCAACTCTTAGATTCCTTGATGAACAGGTCTAATGATCTTCCAGTGTCTCTTGCAATATTGGAGACACACATTTTTAAGTGAAATCTCTAGATTTTAAAATATTCATAGCTAATCCAAACTCTATGTGAGCCAATCAAAATATCTGCTAGCTGGATTTGGCCTATAGGCTCCGGTTTGCAACCTCTATAAACCAGCCCCAGCATTGTCTCCTAAGGGGAAAAGATTGCCTCAACATCTATCCAGCTAAATTTTTTTTTGTCTAAGAATTTGAGACTAGTAGGGTCCGGAGAAGGCAATGGCACTCCACTCCAGTACTCTTGCCTGGAAAATCCCATGGATGGAGGAGCCTGGTGGGCTACAGTCCATGGGGTTTCGAAGAGTCGGACACGACTGAGCGACTTCCCTTTCACTTTTCACTTTCATGCATTGGAGAAGGAAATGGCAACCCACTCCAGTGTTCTTGCCTGGAGAATCCCAGGGATGGGGAAGCCTGGTGGGCTGCTGTTCTACGGGGTCACACAGAGTTGGACACAACTGAAGTGACTTAGCAGCAGCAGCAGGGTGCTGCTTTAGGTGTGTATTAGCTCACTCACTGCCCCATGCCCCAGTAAAAAGTTGTTGGATCGTAATATGCTGGTTGCTGGTGACTGACTTCCTGTGGGTCTGTGAGATCCAGTATTAGCGTCTACTTATTTGCTGTGGCATTCCATGAATTTCTTTATGCCTGCATGGGTAAATATTGTCTTAAGATTTAAAAAGCAAGAAAAGATTAATTTTTAAAGGTGACATCAACTTACGAAGACATCCTATGTATATGCATCTGATTTACTGTTGTTGTTTAGTCACTAAGTCATGTCTGATGCTTTGTGACCCCATGAACTGTAGCCCCCAGGCTCCTTTGTCCATGGAATTTCCCAGATAACACTGGAGTGGATTACCATTTCCTTCTTCAGAGGATCTTCCTTACCCAGGGATCAAACCTGCATCTCCTGCTTAGTAGGTGGATTCTTTACCCCTGAACCACCTAGGAAACCCATATACATCTGATATTATAGATGAAATCCTTTGAACTTGGAGTTAGAAGACAGGAATTTGAGTCTTTCCATCATTCTTCCCTAGTTACTTTACTTTGAGTTGACTACCGATCCTGTCTGAGTGGGCCTCAGGCTTCTCATTGTTTCTAGCCCTATTACTTCAAGTTATTAATAGAAAGCACTAAAAATGGTGAAGTCCTCTGCAAATGTTATATGCATGTGTTTTCTTTTCATTATAATTTATCAAATGTGTTAAAATTATTAAATAACACTTACCACCTTTCTATTTCAAGATCTCTAGTTGAAGAACAGTCTTCTGTGGGGTCCACCACATCTACTAACTTCTTAAAACAAATCAACATACAGAAGAGTACTAATACCAGAGATTCAAACAAAGAAACAAAAGACCAACTCATCATTGTGAGTAAATTTAAAACAAAGCTCCTCCTGTACATGGGTCTCACGTGTAGAACCTGAAGTCTGATGTGTGGTCTTAGCCTAGTTACCAGGAGTTACAGATGTTCTGAGTTTATAAATGCTACCTTTGCTGTTGTGGCAGCATTTAAAGCTAGTCAAGGATATTTTTGAACAGATAGTGTTGGGGAGTGCTGGCAGTTTAGTAGAATGCTGATGAATGAGTTGTCTCCGAGTCAGGAAGATTATTGTTAATCTATAAAAGACTTAACAAGAAGAGCTACACTGCATTAGATCTGAATTTGGCATATGATACCTATGGGCCAAAGTTGGACCATGGCCTTTGAGCTAATAGCATTTATATTCTTAAAAGGTTGGGAAGAAAAGGAAAATATATGTGGCCTGCAAAGCTTAAAATGTTTACTATCTGACCCTTGGTAGAAAATTTGCAAACACCTATATAGACAGTTCAAAATTTGGTGTTTTCAGTAGCCTTAAGCAATGCCTTATGAGACAGAATAGGAATTAATAAGCCTTGACATTGAATATCCCTGAATTCTCTATATTCATTAATTTATCTATGCTTTTCTTGAACTTTTACTATGTATTATACTTAATTTTTATCAACTTTTGGGGAAAAGAATTTTAATATTTAATTTTTGATTTTATTAATATGTTAATTTATTTTTTAATTAAAATTAATTTTCCTAAACATTTAAGGGAAAAATGCTATCTAATGAATATGTAAGTCCTGAAATTTTGCCCTGCTTTTTTGAAATAAGGCTTTTTTAGGCCTCTCATATAAGAGCTTAATAAGGATGTTCCATTTTTCATCTTATCTATAATATTTATGATTTCATCTTATTCCTTCTTAGAACTATGGGTCGAGCTAAAGAATCTTGGTGTGTTTTTTTTCTGCTGTCCCTTCAAAGAGGCAATTTCACTTTTATCGTGATGGCATGTTAGGCTCTTTTCATTCTATTTTGTTGATGGATAGAAAGAGTAACCAGACTTTCATTTATGTTTCACCTATACCAGCATAAAAGAAAAATAAGGACAAATTTGAATGAATAGACACATTTACATGAACTAAATGTAGAGCAGTCTGTGATGTATTTAGATTGGCTATTTTTCCTCTTCCAATTGTAGGATGCAGGTCAGAAACATTTCGGAGCCACCATGTGTAAGTCCTGTGGCATGATCTACGCTGCTTCCAACCCCGAGGACGAACTGCAGCATGTTCAGCATCACCACCGATTTGTAGAGGGAATCAAATATACAGTAAGTATAAAAAAAAAAAAGGTTGTTTCCATTTGTTCTAAAAGTGAAAATGCTTTAAAAGAGACATTCCTTTTGCCTAAATATAGAAAGATTTACATATCCAGAAATATTTCTTCATCTGTAATTTTGTTGTGTGTTTGATATTTGAGACTGATGGTATTTTAGTTTTAATAGATGTGCCATTTCAAACTTCATGTGCTAATATAAGAGAAGTTACTGCTCTTGGTTGAATGAACACCCTGCATCCTTACCTCTAGCTTTTGGAGCAGAGCTGAGCAGTCAAAGTGGAAAACTCAAAGACTTGAGGAGTTTCCCCTTTTCTCACTCCAGTTTCTTCTTAGATAACCTTAGAAAAACAGCTTTCTTTGACTCCCCCAGGGTATTTCTTTGCTCTTCATGAAGCACCTTCATGAAATACCTTCCTACTCCATATACAGCGTAATGTTGGCCTTATCTTTATGATTGTACCTGCTACTCAAATGCATCCCCGTTTTTCATGTTTTTATTGCTGTAATTCATGCCTTCATAATATTTTTAGCCTGATTTATTAAAATTCTTCTTATCCCGCCCCTCCCCACTTTCACACTGCTAATTCGTGGTTTTTTTCTCTGTATTCCTACGAGGGGCTCTTATTTGACTTCGCCTTGTTTTATAAGGGGCTTCCCTTGTGCTCAGCAGGTAAAGAATCTGCCTGCAATGCAGGAGACCTGGGTTTGATCCCTGGATTGGGAAGATCCCCTGAAGAAAGGAAAGGCTGCCCACTCCAGTATTCTGTCCTAGAGAATTCCATGGACTATGGGGTCTCAGAGTCAGACATGACTGAGCAACTTTCAGTTTCTTTTATAATAGATAATTTACGTGTCTCCCAACAGTATATCAGCCCCTTGAGGACAGGAGCTTTGTTTCAGTCATCTTTTATTTCCCTTACCACATTCATGTAGTCCAATTTTATCTTTTTTATATCATTCATTTGTTCATCTTTCTTATCTTCTCCAGACCACATTATTTAATTTTTTTTCCGCTTTAGATCAAAATGTGATTTTTTTCCCCCCCTTTGGCAGAGCTGGAAAAAGGAACGTGTTGTAGCAGAGTTTTGGGATGGGAAAATTGTGTTGGTCCTGCCACATGACCCAAGTTATGCTGTCAGAAAGGTATGAAACATTAGTGTTTTTTTTTAATTGAAGTATAGTTGCTTTACAATATTAGTTTTTCAGTCTTTGTTTTCCTTCTGCTCTCCCCATTCTCCACCAAAAAATCGACCTATATTGAAGTATTATATAAAACACCTTTGCTTATAGATAATCACTGTACATTGGTACAGGTGTTAGAATGACTTTCAAAGTAGTTCATACAAAATTAAACTTAAAATTACAGAACAAGTAAAGGTGTGTCAAGAAGAGATCAAAGAAATAGGTTAAGAGTCCATATTGTATTGCTTGCCTACATCTTCCATTTGTGAAAAATAAACTAAACTTTATAAGGTTGAAAGATTAACAGCTCTAGGGTCTAATTCTTAGGTTGGTATTGCCTTTGTTTCTTGGGCTGGATGGTTCACACCAGTAGACAAGGAATAAAGCTGAAACAGAATCTTCCTACTCCCTGTTCCACTCAAGGGTACTGAAAGTGATGTTTAAAATAGTTTCTTAAAACCTTGTTTCCAAAATGGCAGAAACATGCCTCAGTAGTGGAATAATCTGGGAGCTATGAAAATTTAAGAAATAGAGACAAAAGAAGTTAAACTGGTAAGTATACATATATACATATATATATATATATAGTTATATTTTTAAAAACAAATTCATCTCTTTTGGTTTTTGACATCATTAGGTTGAAGATGTCCGGGAACTTGTTGATAATGAATTGGGCTTCCAGCAAGTTGTGCCCAAATATCCAAACAAAACCAAAACCTTGCTCTTTATTTCTGATGAAAAGAAAGTAGTTGGGTGTTTAATTGCAGAGCCCATCAAACAGGTATGGTATGCTGTCTTAAAGATTACTGGAGTAACTTTTGAGCAAAATGAAGTAGTTGGGAGAAGTCTCAAGCATTTAAGAAGGCTACCATTAATGATCTTTTTCCTTCTAAAATATCCTTGACCATCTAGATAATTGAAGTCATTTATTTCTATTATGTCTGATATTTTGCCTTATATAAGCAGGATTAGTCAGTCTTAAGCTCATAGTCTTTTATATACTTGGACTGTAAAGTATAATATTTTAAACAAGCTCAGTTATTGAACATGTGGCTTAGTGCAGGTTAATATATTTGGAAAAATGATTGTTCAGTTCAGTCACTCAGTCATGTCCAACTTTTTGTGACCCCTTGGACTGACTTCCCTGTCTATCACCAACTCCCAGAGCTTGCTCAAACTTATGTTGCTTGAGTCGGTGATGCCATACAACCATCTCATCCTCTGTCATCCCCTTCTCCTGCCTTCAGTCTTTCCCAGCATCAGGGTCTTTTCCAATGAGTCAGTTCTTCCCATCAGGTGGCCAAAATATTGGAGTTTCAGCTTCAACATCAGTCCTTCCAATGAATATTCAGGACTGATTTCCTTTAGGATTAAATGGTTTGATCTCCTTGTAGTCTAAGGGACTCTCAAGAGTCTTCTCCAACACCACAGTTCAAAAGCATCAATTCTTCAGCGCTCAGCTTTCTATACAGTCCAACTCTCAGATACATACATGACTACTGGAAAGACCATAGCTTTGGCTAGACAGACCTTTGTTGGCAAAGTAACATCTCTGCTTTTTAATATGCTGTCTAGGTTGGTCATAGCTTTTCTTCCAAGAAGCAAGCATCTTTTAATTTCATGGCTGCAATCACTGTCTTCAGTGATTTTGGAGCCCAAGAAAATAGTCTGTCACTGTTTCCACTGTTTCCCCATCTATTTGCCACAATGTGATGGGACTGGATGCCATGATCGTCATTTTTTGAATGTTAAGTTTAAATCCAGCTTTTCCATTCTCCTCTTTCACTTTCATCACAAGGCTCTTTAGTTCTTCCCTTTCTGCCGTAAAAATGTTGTCATCTGCATATCTGGGGTTATTGATATTTCTCCTGGCAATCTTGATTCCAGCTTGTGCTTCATCTAGCCTGGCACTTTGCATGATGTACTCTACATAGAAGTTAAATAAGCAGGGTGACAATATACAGCCTTCACATACTCCTTTCCCAATTTGGAACCAGTCTGTTGTTCCCTGTCTGGTTCTAACTGTTGCGTCTCGACCTACATACAGATTTCTCAGGAACAAGTTAGGTGGTATTCCCATGTCTTGAAGAATTTTCTACAGTTTGTTGTGATCAACACAGTCAAAGGCTTTGGCATAGTCAATAAAGCAGAAGCAGATGTTTTTCTCAAACTCTATTGCTTTTTCTGTGATCCAATGGATGTTGGCAATTTGATTTCTGGTTCCTCTGCCTTTTCTAAGTCCAGCTTAAACATCTGGAAAATAATACATGGTTCATGTACTATTGAAGCCTGGCTTAAAGAATTTTGAGCATTACTTTACTAGTGTGTGAGATGAGTGCAATTGTGTGGTAGTTTGAACATTCTTTGGCATTGCCTTTCTTTGGGATTGGAATGAAAACTGACCTTTTCCAGTCCTGTGGCCACTGTGGAGTTTTCCAAATTTGCTGGCATATTGAGTGCAGCATTTTAACAGCATCATCTTTTAGGATTTGAAATAGCTCACCTGGGATTCCATCTCCACTAGCTTTGTTCATAGTGAAGCTTCCTAAGGCCCAGTTGACTTTGCATTCCAGGATGTCTGGCTTTAGGTGAGTGATCACACTATCATGGTTATCTGGAGTCATAAGATCTTTTTTTAATAGTTCTGTGTATTCTTGCCACCTCTTTGTATCTTCTGCTACTGTTAGGTCCATACCATTTCTGTCCTTTATTTTGCCCATTTTTGCATGCAGTGTTCCCGTGGTATTTCTAATTTTCTTGAAGAGATCTCTAGTCTTTCCCATTCTATTGTTTTCCTCTATTTCTTTACATTGATCACTGAAAAAGGCTTTCTTATCTCTCCTTGCTGTTCTCTGCATTCAAATGGGTATATCTTTCCTTTTCTCCTTTGTCTTTAGCTTCTCTTCTTTTTTCAGCTATTTGTGAAGCCTCTCAGACAACTGTTTTCTCCTTTTGCATTTCTTTTTCTTGGGGATGGTCTTGATCCCTACCTCCTATACAATGTCACAAACCTCCGTCCATAGCTCTTCAGGCACTCCATCTTTCAGACGTAATCCCTTGAATCTTATTTGTCACTTCCACTGTATAATCGTATAAGGTTTGATTTAGGTCATACCTATATGGTCTAGTGGTTTTCCCTACTTTTTTCAATTTAAGTCTGAATTTGGCAATAAGGAGCGCATGATCTGAGCCACAGTCAGCTCCTGGTCTTCTTTTTGCTGACTGTATAGAGCTTCTCCATCTTTGGCTGCAAATAATATAATCAGTCTGATTTTGATGTTGGCCATCTGATGAGGTCCATGTGTAGAATCTTCTCTTGTGTTGTTGCAACAGGCTGTTTGCTATGACCAGTGCGTTCTCTTGGCAAAACTCTGTTAGCCTTTGCCCTGCTTCATTTTGTACTCCAAGGCCAAATTTTTGCCTGTTACCACGGGTATCTTTTTTTTTTTTCCACGGGTATCTTTTGATTTTCTACTTTTGCATTCCAGTCCCCTGTGATGAAAAGGACATCTTTTTTGGGTGTTAGTTCTAAAAGGTCTTGTAGGTCTTCATAGAACNACTGATTTCCTTTAGGATTAAATGGTTTGATCTCCTTGTAGTCTAAGGGACTCTCAAGAGTCTTCTCCAACACCACAGTTCAAAAGCATCAATTCTTCAGCGCTCAGCTTTCTATACAGTCCAACTCTCAGATACATACATGACTACTGGAAAGACCATAGCTTTGGCTAGACAGACCTTTGTTGGCAAAGTAACATCTCTGCTTTTTAATATGCTGTCTAGGTTGGTCATAGCTTTTCTTCCAAGAAGCAAGCATCTTTTAATTTCATGGCTGCAATCACTGTCTTCAGTGATTTTGGAGCCCAAGAAAATAGTCTGTCACTGTTTCCACTGTTTCCCCATCTATTTGCCACAATGTGATGGGACTGGATGCCATGATCGTCATTTTTTGAATGTTAAGTTTAAATCCAGCTTTTCCATTCTCCTCTTTCACTTTCATCACAAGGCTCTTTAGTTCTTCCCTTTCTGCCGTAAAAATGTTGTCATCTGCATATCTGGGGTTATTGATATTTCTCCTGGCAATCTTGATTCCAGCTTGTGCTTCATCTAGCCTGGCACTTTGCATGATGTACTCTACATAGAAGTTAAATAAGCAGGGTGACAATATACAGCCTTCACATACTCCTTTCCCAATTTGGAACCAGTCTGTTGTTCCCTGTCTGGTTCTAACTGTTGCGTCTCGACCTACATACAGATTTCTCAGGAACAAGTTAGGTGGTATTCCCATGTCTTGAAGAATTTTCTACAGTTTGTTGTGATCAACACAGTCAAAGGCTTTGGCATAGTCAATAAAGCAGAAGCAGATGTTTTTCTCAAACTCTATTGCTTTTTCTGTGATCCAATGGATGTTGGCAATTTGATTTCTGGTTCCTCTGCCTTTTCTAAGTCCAGCTTAAACATCTGGAAAATAATACATGGTTCATGTACTATTGAAGCCTGGCTTAAAGAATTTTGAGCATTACTTTACTAGTGTGTGAGATGAGTGCAATTGTGTGGTAGTTTGAACATTCTTTGGCATTGCCTTTCTTTGGGATTGGAATGAAAACTGACCTTTTCCAGTCCTGTGGCCACTGTGGAGTTTTCCAAATTTGCTGGCATATTGAGTGCAGCATTTTAACAGCATCATCTTTTAGGATTTGAAATAGCTCACCTGGGATTCCATCTCCACTAGCTTTGTTCATAGTGAAGCTTCCTAAGGCCCAGTTGACTTTGCATTCCAGGATGTCTGGCTTTAGGTGAGTGATCACACTATCATGGTTATCTGGAGTCATAAGATCTTTTTTTAATAGTTCTGTGTATTCTTGCCACCTCTTTGTATCTTCTGCTACTGTTAGGTCCATACCATTTCTGTCCTTTATTTTGCCCATTTTTGCATGCAGTGTTCCCGTGGTATTTCTAATTTTCTTGAAGAGATCTCTAGTCTTTCCCATTCTATTGTTTTCCTCTATTTCTTTACATTGATCACTGAAAAAGGCTTTCTTATCTCTCCTTGCTGTTCTCTGCATTCAAATGGGTATATCTTTCCTTTTCTCCTTTGTCTTTAGCTTCTCTTCTTTTTTCAGCTATTTGTGAAGCCTCTCAGACAACTGTTTTCTCCTTTTGCATTTCTTTTTCTTGGGGATGGTCTTGATCCCTACCTCCTATACAATGTCACAAACCTCCGTCCATAGCTCTTCAGGCACTCCATCTTTCAGACGTAATCCCTTGAATCTTATTTGTCACTTCCACTGTATAATCGTATAAGGTTTGATTTAGGTCATACCTATATGGTCTAGTGGTTTTCCCTACTTTTTTCAATTTAAGTCTGAATTTGGCAATAAGGAGCGCATGATCTGAGCCACAGTCAGCTCCTGGTCTTCTTTTTGCTGACTGTATAGAGCTTCTCCATCTTTGGCTGCAAATAATATAATCAGTCTGATTTTGATGTTGGCCATCTGATGAGGTCCATGTGTAGAATCTTCTCTTGTGTTGTTGCAACAGGCTGTTTGCTATGACCAGTGCGTTCTCTTGGCAAAACTCTGTTAGCCTTTGCCCTGCTTCATTTTGTACTCCAAGGCCAAATTTTTGCCTGTTACCACGGGTATCTTTTTTTTTTTTCCACGGGTATCTTTTGATTTTCTACTTTTGCATTCCAGTCCCCTGTGATGAAAAGGACATCTTTTTTGGGTGTTAGTTCTAGAAGGCCTTGTAGGTCTTCATAGAACTGTTCAGCTTCTTCAGCATTACTGGTTGGGGCATAGACTTGGATTACTGTGATATTGAATGGTTTGCCTCAGAAACGAATAGAGTTCATTCTTCTGTTTTTGAGATTGTACCCAAATACTGCATTTCAGACTCTTTTGTTGGCTATGAGGGCTACTCCATTTTTTCTAAGGGATTCTTGCCCATAGTAGTGGATATAATGGTCATCTGAATTAAATTCTCCCATTCCAGTCCATTTTAGTTCACTGATTCCAAAAATGTTGATGTTCACTCTTGCCATCTCCTGTTTGACCACTTCCAATTTATCTTGATTCATGGACCTAAAATTTTAGGTTCCTATGCAATATTGCTCTTTACAGCATCAAACCCTGCTTCCATCACCAGTCCCATTCACAACTGGGTGTTGTTTTTGCTTTGGCTCCATCCCTTCATTCTGGAGTTATTTCTCCACCAGTAGCATATTGGGCATTTGACGACCTGGGGAGTTCAGTATCATATCTTTCAGTGTCATATCTTTTTGCCTTTTAATACTATTCATGGGATTCTCAAGGCAAGAATACTGAAGTGGTTTGCCATTCCCTTCTCCAGTGGACCATGTTTTGTCAGGACCCTCCATTATGACCTGTCCATCTTGGGTGGCCCTACACAGCATAGCTCATAGTTTCATTGAGTTAGACAAGGCTGTGGTCCATGTAATCAGTTTGATTAGTTTTCTGTGATTATGGTTTTCATTCTGGTGCCTGCTCTCTGATAGATAAGGAGAAGAGACTTTTGGAAGCTTCCTGATGGGAGAAACTGATGGCGAGGCAAACTGGGTCTTGTTCTGATGGGTGGGGCCATGCTTAGTAAAGATGGGAAAGTAGAAGGACATGCGCTCATCTTCTCCGCAAGAACTCCAAAATTACAACTCATGCTGAACAAGCATTGACAACTCATTGCTGAACAAGCTTTGACATTTTTTGGTTGGATCCCACCAAAAAAGGATACCCCGTGTCCAAGGGCAAAGAAAAGCCCCAGCAAGACGGTAGAAGGGATGAAATCATGTTTAGAAGCAAAGTCTGTACTCACCAGAGATGCTCAGAAGGCTCAAACAAAACCTTGTGCGCACCAGGATCCAGAGACCCCACAGAGACTGAGCCAGACCTGCCCTTGAGTGTTGAGTGTGGAGGTTCGGGTCAGCAGTGGCTTGCCACCATGGCAGGGGCTCTGCATGCAGCAGACCTGGGTCACACAGCCTGTGGCATAAGCCCTCTTGGAGGAGGTCACTGTTAACCCCACCATAGAATCACTGAGCAGACGCCCCACAAACTGCAGAACAATTACACCAAAGAAATTCTCGCACTGTTAAGTTCTAGGACCCACAACAGATTGCCCAACCTGGGGATCTGGCAGAGGGAATGAGAAGCCCCAGGGATTTTGACTTTGGAGACCAGTGGGATTTGATTACAGAACTTAAACAGGACTAGGCAAACAAACTTGTTTGCGCAGAACCTTGTGTGCACCAGGATCCAGGGGAAAGGAGCAGTGATCCCATAAGAGACTGACCCAAACTTGCCTGTAAGTGTCCAGGAGTCTGCAGCAGAGGCTGGGTTGGTGGTGGTCTTCTGCAGAGTTGGGGACACTGAGTGCAGCAGTGCTTGCCTAGGACCTTTTGAAGGAGGTCGCCATTATCTTCCTTACCTCCATCATAGTTTGGCATCAGGTCAAACAACAGGGAGGGAACACAGCCTCACCCATCAACAGGAAATTGGAAAGTTGTTACTTGTCCTGTAATTAGAATCTACTTTAGGCACTAATTAGCAGTGTTCTGGCAGAGGAGTTAGCAAATAATAACCCATGGGCTAAGTGTGGCCTTCCTCTTTTTTATAAATAAAGTTTTATTGCCCCAGAGCCATGCTCATTCCTCTTCATATTATCTGTGGTTGCTTTTTGTGCAACAGTAGCAGGGTTGAGTAGGTGCAACACAGAAAAAGTTTGCCAACCCTTGTTCTCAAATAGAGATAACAGTTTTTGCCCTTCAAGGAGCTTACAGGGTAGTCTTAAGCTAGAGAGAATTATAGCTCAAATGTGTTCTTTTAACCTGACTTTATAATATCCCACACTTATGTCCCTTTACTTTTAAAAATACTTACTTGTTTTAAGACATCTTGAAATGATGCTAGCATAATGGGCTCCAGTTTCATCCATCTCATTAGAACTGATTCAGATGTATTCTTTTTAATGTCTGAGTAATACTCCATTGTGTATATGTACCACAGCTTTCTTATCCATTCAGCCAATTATACAAAGTGAAATAAGCCAGAAAGAAAGGCACCAATACAGTATACTAACTCATATATATGGAATCGAGAAACATGGTGATGATAACCCTGTATACAAGACAGCAAAAGAGACACAGATGCATGGAATGGACTTTTGGACTTTGAGGGAGAGGGAGAGGGGTGGAAGGTTTGGGAGAATGGCACTGAAACGTGTGCTGTCGTGTGGGAAACGAATCGGTCTATATTCGGTTCAGGATACAGGATGCTTGGGACTGGTGCATGGGGATGAGCCAGAGAGTTGATGTGGAGTGGCGGGGGGAGGGGTTCAAGATTGGGAACTCACGTACACCTGAGATGAAAAAAATAAAAATAAAAAAGAATTAAGATGAAAAAAAAGAAAAAGAAAAAGAAATGATGCTAGCATAAATTGGTCTTACTCATTTTGATAGATGCCTCCCTTTTCCCTGTTTCTCCTTCATTTTCTACCATCTTTCTCTTTCTTATTTTCCTTTTTTGTTTTTTTTCTGCTTTTCATCTCATACATATATATGAGTGGAGAAAGAAAAGCAGTTGGTTTGTATTACAATCTGTAAAAGTAATCAATTTGGCCTTTTCTTTCTTTGGTCTTAAGTGCACTGTTTATGAGGTGATAATAGGCCATAGAGATTGTCTCTGATTTACAACTTTTCAACTCTGCAGTGGTGTGAAAATCATAGACATTCAGCAGAAACTACTTCAAGTTTTCATATTTTCCTGGGCTGGCCGTATGCACTTTTGTGATGCTGGGCAGCAGCAGAGAATGGCAGCTCTAGTCTACTAGGCGATCATAAGGCTAAACAAACAATATACTTAACAACTGTTCTCTACATACAGCCATTTTGTTTTTCATTTTTAGCACAGTATCCAGTAAATTACATAAGATATTCAGTGCTTTTTTTCCTTTTTTTAAATTATCAATTTGATACGTATTTATTTGGCTGTGCCAGCTCTTAGTTGTAGCATGAGGGATCCTTAGTGCAGGATGTGAGAGTTGTATAGTTGATGCTACAACTGAGAGTTGTAGCATCTAGGATCTAGTTCCCTGACCAGGGATCCAACCCAGGCCCCCTACCTTGGGAGCTCAGAGTCTCAGACACTGGACCACCAGGGAAGTTCCAGCACTTTATTATAAATTAGGCTTTGTGTTAGATGATTTTGCCAAACTGTAGTCTAATGTAAGCACTCTTAGCATATTTAAGGTAAGCTAGGCTAAAATAAATACCATGGGCGGAGGAACCTGGTAGGCTGCAGTCCATGGGGTTGCTAAGAGTTGGACATGACTGAGCGACTTCACTTTCACTTTTCACTTTGATGCATTGGAGAAGGAAATGGCAACCCACTCCAATGTTCTTGCCTGGAGAATCCCAGGGACAGGAGAGCCTAGCGGGCTGCCGTCTATGGGGTCACACAGAGTCAGACATGACTGAGCAACTTAGCAGCAGCAGCAACAGGCTAAACTGGTTTCACAGGTTAGGTGTATTAAATGCACTTCTTTTCAAGGTACAGTGTTTTCAGCTTATAACCTATGTTTATCAGGATGTAACTGTTTGTAAGTTGAGGAATATCTGTATAGCCAACTGACTGGTACATGTACTCTTCTGTTCATTCTCATTTCAGAAGCAAAGTGTTCTTGATGGAAGTTAAAGTTTCACATACACCTAAGAACAGCTACAGTGTAAAACAGTGACAATAGCAAAGGCTGGTGTGGGTGCAGGGAAAGGAGGTTTTTTTATTCATTGTTGGAGGGAATGTAAAATATTACAGCCACTCTGGGAACAGCTTGGCAGTTTCTTAAAAAATTAATTATACATTTACCATATGACTCAGCAATCATAGTCCTGGGCATTTATTCCAGAAATGAAAACTTATGTCTACACAAAAACCCATAGCTGAATGTTTATAGCAGCTTTATGTGTAATAGCCAATAGCTGGAAACAACCAGAGTGTCCTTCAGTAAGTGAGTAATTAAACACACTGGTATATCCATACCGTGGAATATTACTTGGCAATAAAAAGGAACAAACTGTTGATATATGCAACAACTTGGACAGGTTATCAAGAGCATATTGCTGAGTGAGAAAGATCTGTTCTCAAAAGATCACATGCTGTATGAGTCCATTTATATGATATCCTCAAAATATCAGAGGAGAAGGCAATGGCACCCCACTCCAGTACTCTTGCCTGGAAAATCCCATGGACAGAGGAGCCTGGTAGTCTACAGTCCATGGGGTCACTGAGAGTTGGACACGACTCAGTGACTTCACTTTCACTTTTCACTTTCATGCATTGGAGAAGGAAATGGCAACCCACTCCAATGTTCTTGCCTGGAGAATCCCAGGGACAGGAGAGCCTAGCGGGCTGCCGTCTATGGGGTCACACAGAGTCAGACATGACTGAGCAACTTAGCAGCAGCAGCAACAGGCTAAACTGGTTTCACAGGTTAGGTGTATTAAATGCACTTCTTTTCAAGGTACAGTGTTTTCAGCTTATAACCTATGTTCTTCAGGATGTAACTGTTTGTAAGTTGAGGAATATCTGTATAGCCAACTGACTGGTACATGTACTCTTCTGTTCATTCTCATTTCAGAAGCAAAGTGTTCTTGATGGAAGTTAAAGTTTCACATACACCTAAGAACAGCTACAGTGTAAAACAGTGACAATAGCAAAGGCTGGTGTGGGTGCAGGGAAAGGAGGTTTTTTTATTCATTGTTGGAGGGAATGTAAAATATTACAGCCACTCTGGGAACAGCTTGGCAGTTTCTTAAAAAATTAATTATACATTTACCATATGACTCAGCAATCATAGTCCTGGGCATTTATTCCAGAAATGAAAACTTATGTCTACACAAAAACCCATAGCTGAATGTTTATAGCAGCTTTATGTGTAATAGCCAATAGCTGGAAACAACCAGAGTGTCCTTCAGTAAGTGAGTAATTAAACACACTGGTATATCCATACCGTGGAATATTACTTGGCAATAAAAAGGAACAAACTGTTGATATATGCAACAACTTGGACAGGTTATCAAGAGCATATTGCTGAGTGAGAAAGATCTGTTCTCAAAAGATCACATGCTGTATGAGTCCATTTATATGATATCCTCAAAATATCAGAGGAGAAGGCAATGGCACCCCACTCCAGTACTCTTGCCTGGAAAATCCCATGGACAGAGGAGCCTGGTAGTCTACAGTCCATGGGGTCACTGAGAGTTGGACACGACTCAGTGACTTCACTTTCACTTTTCACTTTCATGCATTGGAGAAGGAAATGGCAACCCACTCCAGTGTTCTTGCCTGGAGAATCCCAGGGACTGTGGAGCCTGGTGGGCTGCCGTCTATGGGGTCACACAGAGTCGGACATGACTGAAGCTACTTAGCAGCAGCAGCAGTAGCAGCAAAATCAGAATTTTAGAGATAAAGAACAGATTGTGGTTGCACAGCTTAGCAGTGGTGGAGGGGAGAAAATGGGTGTGATTAGAGAGGTAGCAAGAGGAAGAGCTTCATGATAATGCAGTAGCTTTATATTTTGGTTGTAGTGATGGTTAAATCAATATTCAGATACGATGAATTATCACAGAACTCTCCCACCCACATTGTTCCCATGTTAATTTCTCAGTTTTGGTATTGTACTACAATTATGGAAGATGTAACTATTGGGGGAAATAGGGTGAAGGATACACGTCCTCTCTGTGCCATTTGTCAACTTCCTCTGAATCTACAATTATTTCAAAATAAGGATTAAAAAAAACTTAAAATAGCAATTTCATACTTTATATGCAAAAACCTTTAGTGTTATTAATTTCTTTTAGGATATCATCTACACTTTAGGATGCAAAGAATGGGAGAAGCTTATGTGCTTTATTAATAGTCTGAATTTTATTATTTTTTAAATCAATAAAGGAAGTTTCACATTGGTATAATACACTAGTATGTGAGAATATCTCAACACCGCTATCATTTTTCTGCATTAAGTGACTATAACTGGGCAAGAATTCAAGAAATAGCGAAGAACTTAAACATTTTTGTGAAGGTGAAATAAGATTTACTTTTGGATACTTAAGTTTTTTTAAAAAAGAAATGTGAACTCAGCTGTACCATTATCTCTAATGCCTCTGTGCATCACTGCAGGCCTTCCGTGTCCTGTCTGAACCAACTGGCCCAGAAACCCCAAGCTCTAAAGAATGTCACAGGGCTTGGCAATGTTCAGATGTACCAGAACCTGCAGTGTGTGGGATAAGTAGAATCTGGGTCTTCAAACTGAAAAGAAGAAAGCGCATTGCACGACGACTGGTAGACACTCTCAGGTGAGAAGCAAAATTGGTTAGACCCAGGTTAGCTCTCCCAGAAGCTTTCCTGGCCCATGAGCCAAAGGGAATGATGTTGGTCTGTGTAAATACTACCAAAGTCAGGCTGAGGCAGTGCTGACACTGAAAAGAAAAAAAACTACTAGGTGTACTCAATTTTGCACATAGTATTCCAAGTGTGAAATATTCTAGACCAGTGCTTTTCAAACTACCTGTAGTCAAAGACTGGATTTTGTTATAGACCAACACATTAATAAAGCAAAGATAAATTGCTAGGAAATGAAAAAGAAGGCAAACAAATGGAAAATACAAGTCCAACTTTTTATTAGATTCAACAGATGTAAAATTAATTTAAATAAATATAACCTATAAAAACAAAAGTTTAAAAAAGAATTGTAGAAATTGTATGTTTATTGATATGTGACTAGATGATTAATAGAGACTTACTGTAACAAATGTAACTAAATGTAATTCACTAAAGTGAATTAGCAAGACAACCCAGAGAATAGTTATTTACAAATCATTTATCTAATTAGTAAAAGTCTAGTATATCTGACATATATGAGAACTCTTACCCACACATACCTTAAAAGGGGAGCAGTGAGAAAAGTTGGTGTCTGTGAAGATTTTTGTTTGTAGTTAATTGTGAAATAACCTCCATTTTCTTTATTTTTTATTGAAATACATAAATTTGGTATGGAGAGAGAGAGAGAGAGTGTGTGTGTGTGTGTGTGTGTGCGCGTGCGCGCACGCACATGCACGCCACTCAGTTTTGTCTGACTTAGCGACCCCATGGAGCCCGCCAGACTCCTCTGTCCATGGGATCTCCAGGCAAGAATACTGGAGTGGGTTAGTCATTCCTTTCTCCAGGGGATCTTCCCAACCCAGGGATTGAACCCAGGTCTCCTGCACTGCAAGAACACTCTTTACCATCTGAGCCACCAGGGAAGGCCATGGAGAATACCAGTATTTAACCTGGTTCTACTAGGCAGTAGTCCGGTGCTTCTCAAATGTGAAAGTGCCTGTGAACAACTTGGGGATCTTGCTCAAATGCAGGTGTGATTCAGTAGGTTGGGGTGGGCCTGAGATACTGCATTTCTAGCAAGCTCTTGGCTGATGCTGAATGTTGCTGGTATGTAGGTAATACTTTGAATACTAAGGCAATAGATTGTAAGCAGTGATAAAAATAAAGTTGCAAAGGAGAAATATATAACAGTCATTTGAGAACATGTCTTCTCACGCACTTGGGTTGGAGATACAGGTAACATAATTGGCAGCTCTGCTATATACGAGGAGCCTAATCATCTTTCTCTACAGGCAGTGTATGTTTTAAATCCTCACAAGTAAACAGTATTATTCCTAATTGTTTTGCATCAGAAACACCTGAGACTCAGATAGGATTATTAGCACAGATTACATTGATGAAGATAGTAAAAGGAGAGTTAGGACTCAAAGCCACAGACCTAATAATACTCTTTCTGTAGCTCATACCATCATTCATGAAGACAAAGAGAACTGCTTAATCAATATTTTGCTTTGGAGTCTAGTATATATAGCAATACACTTTTATTCAATTATATAGTAAGTATACTTGAAGCTGATAACTTCTCATTGAATCCAATTCTTTTTTATTTTGAAGTAATTTCACATATGAAAGAATAGGAATAGTAAAAAGAACACCCTCAGTATCTTTGTCCAGATTCTTTTTTATTTTCTTCCTGAATTATTTTAAAGTAAGTTACATATAATATGCCTCTTTACCCCCTTAGTATTTCAGTATGTTCAAGTATATTCTTACATAAGAACAGCTCAGTTACCAAATTTGGGATGTTTAATACCTAATATATAGTCCATATTTTCAGTTTTGTTATTTGTCTCAAATGCCCTTCATAGCATTTTTTTTTTCCTCTTCAGGATTATATATTGCTTTTAGTCATAATATCTCTTTAGTCTCCATCTTCCTTAACCTGTAAGTTACTTAGCCTTTCTTTGTCTTTTAGGACTTAGACGAATTTGAAGACTAAGGCCAGTTATTTCATAGAATACCCCTCAGTTTTGTTGAATTCTTTCAGATATTTCACTTTATTGTTTTTAATCCCAGTTGAGCTGTATCAAGAAGAGTTGTAGTCAAAATGCAGTCAAAATGTAGTCAAAAGGCAAAATTGAGTTTTGCCTTCTTAAAGCTCTGAATGTGTGATGTAGTTAAAAAGAAGATAGTTATTGGTTAAAATTGTTGGTGGTTTTATTTTTTTGTAGTTATCTGTGGCTTTTAATTAGCAATACTATTTCATATCAGTACCTTATTATTACCATGGATCACCTAGAGTCAACTGGGTGGTTTATATGGTTCTCTTTGCCTCAGCAGAACTTTTTATGGGTCTTAGTTTTCTCACCTGTGAAATGATACCATTAAACTTCTACCCCCTAAAATATAAGACATTGAGTCATTTTACCACTTAATAAAATGATTTTAACTAAGAATATTTTAAAAGATTGAGGGGCTTCCCAGGTGACTCAGTGGGTTTAAAAAAAAAAAAGAAACCTCATTCCTGCCAATGCAGGAGACAGGAGTTTGATACCTGGATCAGGAAGATCCCCTGGAGTAGGAAATGTGAACCCACTCCAGGATTGCCTGAGAAGTCCCATGGACAGAGGAGTGTCCATGGGGTCGCAAAGAAGTTAGACAACAACTTAGTGACTGAAAAACAAAGAGATTGAAGTTTTTTTTAACTAGATTGCTTTAAAATATTGAAATTTAAAGTTGGTTCCATTGTTAAATTGAAAGTTGAAATTTAAAGTTGGTTCCATTGTTAAATTGTCTTTTCCTCTCTTTTTAGGAATTGCTTCATGTTTGGCTGTTTTCTCAGCACTAATGAAATAGCATTTTCTGACCCAACACCAGATGGCAAGTTATTTGCAACCAAGTACTGCAACACACCTAATTTCCTTGTATACAATTTTAATAATTGAAACCAATTTCAACAATAGAACAATTACTGTGTGAATAAGTTCTGACAGCCTATTATCATAAAATACAAACTATTTAACAAATAGCAAGTATCTAGGGATACAAAGAAAGGAAAAATGTTTAATGTACACTGAATAACACTCTGAATCCTTAATTATGAAACTTTGTATATCTATAGCTGGAAAATTATTTTTCTTCTGTGTGAGAACATTGGTTTTTCACAGAAATTTGACCAGTTACTTATAAAGTGTACTTTGAGGCCAGAATTACTTCATGCTTGATCAGAAAGTTTAAAGATAGACAGATTTCCATCCCCATTTTTTAAAAGTAACTCCTGATTTCATACACAAAATTCTCGTTTTATAGGTTCTTGGCTGTAGCAACTCAGTTTGAGTATAGTTAAAGTATTCTGAATTCCCAATTTGTACCAGGGAAAGATGTAAAGAATAAGATTTCCATGTCCTTTTGTATAGAACAGAATTTATAGCTAAATATTTTTTCATTTTAAAAATCATTATTCAGAAAGCACACTTTTAAACTTTGTAATTGCACTATTGTCATTTCATTAATTTTTGGTGTTTGTGCTACTTTTCTTTAGTGAACTTATTACTGGCGATTGGTATCTAACAAAATGGATACCCAGTTGGATTAGATGATTCATATGGTTAGATTTTAAATCTAACAGATTTAAAATTTAACAGAACCAAGGTTAATAAATATGTCTAGGCTGATGGGCCACAGAACATGATGACTTTATGTAAATATACCTAAATATGGATACATTTTTCTAATATAATTCATGGATACTTACTTTGAAAAACAAAGAATTATTCAGCTTTTTTTATTAATATAAAGTCATGTAGCTTCACTCTAGCAGTAAGATTCTAGGGAAGTAGTGTCCAGGCCATAACTGTAGAATCTGTTCCTCTACATTCTTTTATTTGCCTTTAAGTTAATAGTTCTAAAATTTTAAAGTTTGGTTTCTAAAAAGACTGTGAAAGTGTTGAAATGTGTATAAAATTTCCAAACATTTTAATGCTAGTTTCTGTACTGCTGTGTTTAAAATTGTCAGAAATATTTTAAAACTTTATTAACATTATTTTGCTCAATACCTTTATGATAAATCAATTAAAATTCTTTTCTGTATTTTTCTAGTCTCTTATTCAGTTGAATGTACTGATTTTCATTTTAGTTTGTGGTTGTAAAAATAGTACATGTTCTTTATAAAAAAAATTATATCTACACAACAACCTACACAGATACTTATATCGGCTGTTGACCTAAAGCTTATAGACTGCCACTTAGCTTTCTAGCGAAAATGAGTTTATTCAACATCAAGAATTACACTTCAGGGTCTGCAGCCATATTGACTCTGTTCAAGTCCTTAGCAAAAACATGGAGAAAACTCTTAAAAGAGAGAAAGAGGAAGTTGGGAGGGCAATAGTAAACAGTCCTGCACTTAGCATTGGGTGAGTTGTGACCGTGTCTCATTGGCTGAGCTGTTGCTAGGTGAGAAAGTCCACTTCTTGTTGGGCTCTGCTGTCTTCATAGGGCATGCATGAGAACTCCCCCTTCTAATCTTCCAACTTTATTTCTTTAATAGTTGTTTTATTTTGATTAGAAATTTGTTTCTAAAGTAAATTTTTATTTTTGTCACATAAAAGTATATGAAAAAAATTCTAAAATAATCTACATATTGATAATGTCATTCAGTCAGTTCAGTTCAGTTGCTCAGTCGTGTCCAACTCTTTGCGACCCCATGAATCGCAGCACGCCAGNAGCCTGGCTTGCAGAATTACTACCGTGTGAGATGAGTGCAATTGTGCGGTAGTTTGAGCATTCTTTGGCATTGCCTTTCTTTGGGTTTGGAATGAAAACTGACCTTTTCCAGTCCTGTGGCCACTGCTGAGTTTCCCAAATTTGCTGGCATATTGAGTGCAGCACTTTCGTAGCATCATCTTTCAGGATTTGAAATAGTTCAACTGGGATTCTATCACCTCCACTAGCTTTGTTCATAGCGATGCTTTCTAAGGCCCACTTGACTTCACATTCTTAGATGTCTGGCTCTAGGTGAGTGATCACATCATCGTGATTATCTTGGTTGTGAAAATCTTTTTTGTACAGTTCTGTGTATTCTTGCCACCTCTTAATATCTTCTGCTTCTGTTAGGTTCATACCATTTCTGTCCTTTACTGAGCCCATCTTTGCATGAAATATTCCCTTGGTATCTCTAATTTTCTTGAAGAGATCTCTAGTCTTTTCCATTCTGTTATTTTCCTCTATTTCTTTGCTTCAATCGCTGAGGAAGGCTTTCTTATCTCTCCTTGCTATTCTTTGGAACTCTGCATTCAGATGCTTATCTTTCCTTTCCTCCTTTACTTTTCACTTCTCTTCTTTTCACAGGTATTTGTAAGCCTCCTCAGCCAGCTATCTTGCTTTTTTTCATTTCTTTTTCTTCAGGATGGTCTTGATCACTGTCTCCTGTACAGTGTCAGGAACCTCCATCCATAGTTCATCGGGCACTCTATCAGACCTAGTCCCTTAAATCTATTTCTCACTTCCACTGTATAATCATAAGGGATTTGATTTAGGTCATACCTGAATGGTCCAGCGGTTTTCCCTACTTTCTTCAATTTAAGTCTGAATTTGGCAATAAGGAGTTCATAATCTAAGCCACAGTCAGCTCCCGGTCTTGTTTTCGCTGACTGTATAGAGCTTCTCCATCTTTGGCTGCAAAGAATATAACCAATCTGATTTCGGTGTTGACTATCTAGTGATGTCCATGCGTAGAGTCTTCTCTTGTTAAGTTGTTGGAAGAGGGTGTTTGCTATGACCAGTGTGTTCTCTTGGCAAAACTATTAAGTCTTTGCCCTGCTTTGTTCCGTATTCCAAGGCCAAATCTGCCTGTTAAACTCCAGGTGTTTCTTGACTTCCTACTTTTGCATTCCAGTCCCCTATAATGAAAAGGACATCTTTTTGGGTGTTAGTTCTTACTTTCTATTAAATCTTTCTTCCCATTTTTTTTTTTTTACCGAAGTTTACTTGATTTTGGGCTTCCCTTGTGGCTCAGCTGGTAAAGAATCCGTCCACAATGTGGGAGACCTGGGTTTGATTCCTGGGTTGGGAAGATCCGTGGAGAAGGGAAAGGCTACCCACTTCCAGTATTCCGGCCTGCAGAATTCCATAGACTGTATAGTTAATGGGGTCAGAGTCAGACACAACTGAGCAACTTTCCCATACTTTATTTACAGTGTTTCAGGTATATAGCAAAGTGATTCAGTTGTATATTTCTTTTTCAGATCCTTTTCCATTATAGACTACAAGATGTTGAATATAGTTCCCTGTGTTTTATAGTAGTCCTTGTTGGTTATCTATTTCATATATAGGAGTATGTGTCTGTTACTTCATATTTATTTATCCCCCTTCCTTTCCCCGTTGGTAACTATAAATCTGTATTTTGTGTAAGTCTGTTTCTGTTTTTTAAAGAAGTTCACTTGTTTCATTTTTAGGATTCCACATATAAGTGATATATTTTTCCTTCTTTGACATAGTGTGATAATCTCTAGGTCCATCCATGTTGCTGCTAATGGCATTATTTCAGTTTTTATGGCTAATATTCATATATATGAATGATAAAATGATATATATATATATATACTTTATCCATTCTTTGATGGACATTTATGTTGCTTCCATGTCTTCACTATTGTAAATAGTGCTGCAGTGACCACTAGGGTACTTGTCTTTAAGTAGTTTTTGTCCTCTCTGGATATATGCCTAGGCGTGAGATTGCTGGATCAGGTGGTAAATCTTTTTTTTTTTAAAGAATTTCCATACTGTTCTCCATAGTGGCTGCACCAATTTACATTCTATTGTAGGAGGGCTCCCTTTTGTCCACACCCTGTTTATTTGTAGATTATTGATGCATTTACTACTTATGCATTTGTATTATTTATGCATTTATGTAATTATTGTGCATTATTTGTAGATTTTCTATGATAGCCATTCTGAACTGTATGAGATGATACCTTACTGTAGTTTTGAGTTTCTCTAATTAGGGATGTTGAGCACCTTTTCATATGCCTGTTAGCCATCTTTATGTCTTGGCAGGTATTTCTGCTGATGGGGAGGCTTGGTCAATGCAGAATGCAGGTACATAGTGCATAGGGGAATGGAGAAGGTTCTGTTTTTGTTTGTTTTTGTCTTGCCATAAAATACAAATTTTATTTCACATCTCTTTTATAGGGGCACTAATCCCATTTGTGAGGGCTTCACCCTCTTGCAGTCACCTTCCAAAGGCCCCACTTCCAGATACAAACACATTGGGGATTAGGTGTCGACATGACTTTCAGTGGAATGTTCACTTCCAATCCATAGCTAGTGTAAAATGATGTTTACTATAGATTTTGTTAGATATGGACCCTTTTCTTATATTAAGAAATTCCTTTCTGTCCCCAGGTTTCTAAGACTCCTTTAAACATCTTGAAGAGATTCTGAACTTTATCAAAATTTGTATTCCATCCTTTGATTTTTCTTATATCAATATGGTTGTTTAAATGTTAAACCAACCTAGCCTTCCTGAAATAGATCCAACTTGGTCTTGATGAAGTTTTTCCTTTTTATATTATCAGTTTGGGTTTGTTTGGGATTTTTCACGTTTACGAATGAGATTGGGTATGTATAGGATCTGCAATGATGTTTCCGTCTTGACATCTTTTTTGCTCTCTAGATGAGACCTAATAGGGGCTTATCAATCTTTCAGATTTTCAAAGACTCAACTTTTGGCACTGTTGACCCTATTATGCTTGTTTTCTATTTTCTATGATAGGTTTTGCTTTAAAATTTCTGCTCATTTATTTGCTATTGGAAAGGAATCTGTTTTTCCTAGATTCTTAGGACTATAACATAAGCACAACTTCAGGAGCATGCTTTTTATATATAGTTTTCCATTCACTTTCTTGACACTTTAATGATCTTTTAACAGAAGATAAGCCATTAATGATCTGTATAGTATTGCTTGGTACAATCTCATACTAAAAGGAACCTTCTGTTGAATTCCAGAATTGTTTAAAGCCCAGAGTGCAGTGGTTCTTAATCTAAGATCCCCCACATCACAGTAATTTTTACCCTAGACGTATCAGTAGATTCACAAGCACAATTCAGTACTTGAAAAATCCCAGGGAGGTATGGCTCACAAATAGAAAATAAGGATTCAAATCACTCTCATTTTACAGATTAACAAAATAAAGCCAAGAAAGAGGAAAAAACCTGCTAACTTTCACTCAATAAGTTTAATGATAACACTCACACTCAATAAGTTTAGCGACAATACTCAATACAATGGAGTACAAAATAGGATAACACACCTTCAGGTAACTGACATGTCCTTTATTTTACGTTGTCCTATTAGAGTTTTATTTATACCAATACTGTGATATCCTTAAGATATAGATGAGTAAATAAAAATATTAAAGATACTAGTACAGAAAATTCAATAAATTAAAGCAAAAACCAAAGCTCTGGAACAAGACAAGCCTTAACTAAAAATGTTTGGATATACCCAAGGAACTCCTCTTGCGAGCCATATCCCAGGTCTCTGATCTCAGTGACCCTATTTAATAAGCACATCAACCAAGAAAGGCCAGCAAAAGGTTTTAAGAGGTAAGCAAATGTAGACTTATTTTGTAATATACAAAGTGCTAATTTCAGTAGATCCATTAAAATAGAGAACATCTGAGAAAGAGCATCAATAAAAGTCACTCAGCCCAAATTAATGTTAGACATCTGTTTTTACAGCACTATTTTTAATCTACATAAACAAGTTCAAATTTTTTAGTAGTTTCTTAAACTTTATAGAAAACCCTCTACAATTTCTAATACTTATTAACATAAGCATACATGAACTACCTTTATAATAGAAACAGTTGTTCAAATGTTAATAAGGTGCTATCTATGGTCCTAAAATAGGCCACTTCCATCTAATAATTATGGATCATCATAATAACTACATAAATGTATCATGGTAAATAGAACAACTATATACATGAGCCCCATGGGTATGAGGTGATCACAGGACATCCACTTCTAAAGCCTCAACAATGCATGCAGCAGAAGGACGGTCTTTAGGATCTTCATTAGTGCATACGGAGAAGAGCTCAATTACTTTCTGGTATGTTTCATCCAGTTCCTCCATATTAACAGGTGGCCTAGTTCCCAAAGCTGCATAGTATGCGTCATCATCAAAGTCACTTTCATCAAAAGTTTTATCTGCTCATGAAGGAGTTAGAAACAATTAAAATCACTTTAAATCATGGAAAAGTTTAGCAACTGCTCAAATTCACTGTCCTGAAATAATTCATCATCCAATATGGTTTTCATTTTACACAGGCAGTCTCTTCAACTGTCCTGCCATGGTGTAGATTAATTACTGTCAGGAATTTAAGGTTAGCCACCCCAGTCCCCTTACTAGGGGAGCTTTCCAATCATTTTCTCAGGCAAGAGGAGTTTTTAAGGTAATTTCTTGCTCCTCTGGATTTTCTCAGTTTTTCTCCCTGTTCTCAATCTACATCTCATTTGTATGAGATTAAACCAGTGTTCTCCAGGTAAGAACACTGGAGTGGGTAGCCATTCCCTCCTTAAAGTTTAAGAAGATCCCAGAGGATCTTCCCTAGAAGGGAAGAACCCAGGTCTCCCACATTGCAGGCAGATTCTTTACCATCTGAGCTACCAGGGAAGCCCCAATTTATAAATTATTCCTTAGTTCAAACTGAGAGATTGGGATTTATGTTAAAAATAAGTAGTTATACCTTCATCATCATCATCATCTGGAAGATTAATGTGTGGAATAGATAAAGTCATCATTTCCCACAGAGTAAGACCAAAGGCAAATATGTCTGCCTTGTCAGTAATAATACCATCCTCCTCCAGAGCTTCCTTAGGTTTCCAAGGCTCAGTGCCAATGTAACAGGCCTCAGGGTCAGTCACTGAAACAGGAGACAGGCAAACTGATCAAAAGGGTAAGCACCAGAAGTTATTTAACAGTTTAAAGGTTAATAATTATAGCCAGTAAACATGAAAATACATTCAACCTCATAAAAAGAGGTTTGCTCTATGACTGTTAGATATTAAAAAAGCTAGTTAGTAGGCAAGGGGGTAGAGAACATTCTCTTAGAAAGGGGTATAAACGTAGATTGTGGATGTCTGGAGTACAGACTTGAGCCAGACTGCCTCACCCGGGTTCAAAGACCTGTGCAAACTCTGTGACCCTGAACAGATCACCTAATCTCTTTGCCTCCATTTCTTCCTTTTTCAAACTAAACTGTCTTTCAGCTGAGAGACAACCACTTCCCTGCATCTAGGATTGCTAGATCAAGAAAAAGGGGACGGGTGGAATTACACAGAGGCTCTTAAAGCTTCTCTCCCCAGGAATGACACAGGTCCACTTGTGTTTTCATTTAAATGTTAGAGGCAACACCTCAATTTTCATGAGAAGGCCAGCTTTCTAGCTGAAACTGGGAATAGATTGAATCACTAGATCAATCTGGGAAGAATTAACATCTTAACAGTACTGTCAATCCATAATCATGATCTCTCACTAACGTCTTAATGCTCTCAGTGGAGTTTTATGGTGTTCAATAAAAAGGTCAGACTTTTGGTTCGACTTATTCTTCAATTATTTTATGCTTTTTGGTGTAGCACTGCCCCCCACCCAGCCCCGGCCTCCTCTCATTTATCCCTGCGGGATACATTCCTAGATCTCCAGTGGATGCCTGAAACTAAGGACACACACACACTATTTTTTTCCTATACGTGCACATCTTTAATAAAGTTTAATTTATAAAGTAGGCACTATAAGAGTAACAACAAAGATAATATAATAAGATAGAACAATTACAATATACTGTCATAAAAGTTATGAGAATGTAGTCACTCTCAAAACTATCTTACTGTGCAAATGTGTGCCTTCTTCTTAACCATGCACTTACCACACACTGTGGCCATAACTTTTACGGTTTGAGGTGTAACAGCAAAACTAGTATGAATATATTCCTACTTCAAAATTTCAGATAGAAGTTGCAGTAGATCTCAGCAAACTCAGCATCCAATTTTTTTTTCCCTTTCCTTATTAAGTCTAGAGCTTTCACCTTTTCACTTAAAAGAAGCACTTTATGACTTTTCTTTGGCTCATCTGAATTGCCAGCATCACTATACACTTTGGCAACATTATTAAGTAAAATAAAGGTTGCCTGAACTTAAGCACTGTCATCAGCAACAGTCATCTGATAACCAAGGTTGGCTGCTGCAGGACCTTCTATCTAGATTAGGAATCTTTAAAGGTAAGGACTGTGTCCTTTTTCCCTGTATATCATTACTAGCACAGTGCCTGACTATACATAGTACTAAAAATATTTGGTAAATAATCAACCCAGAAATTACTATCATTAACATATGGACTTTTCATCAGGAAAAGATTGAAGGCAAAAGGACAAGAGGGCAGCAGGGGATGAGATGGATAGATAGCACCACCAACTCAATGGACATCAATTTGAGCAAACTCCAGGAGATAGTGAAGGACAGAGGAGCCTGATGTCCTGCGGTCCATGGGGCAGCAGAGTCAGACACAACTTACTGACTGGACAAGAATAGCAGTATATCCTGGTAGCTTATTTATTTCATACATAGTGGTGTATATCTCTTAATTCCCTATACTTTTCTTGTTACTTCCTTCTCCCCACTAGAAATCACCAGTTTGTTCTCCATATCTTTCTTTTCTGTGATAGTCACTTGTTCATTTTTTTAGATTTCACAAGTGTGTGTTCAGTTGCTCAGTCCTGTCAACTTTGTGACCCCATGGACTGTAGCCTGCCAATCTACAGGCAAGAATACTGGAATGGGTTGCCATTTCCTTCTTCAGGGGATCTTCCCAACCCAAGGGATTGAACTTGTGTCTCTTGTGTCTCCTGCACTGGCAGGCAGATTCTTTACAAGTGAGTCACCAGGGAAGAGTCCACATATACGTGATATCATACTTTATTAAGAAAGCCAAATCAAAATTTTAATATAACTTTTTATTTACTGACAGTAAATGCCATCACATTTACCTTCAAGGAAGCACTAACAGAGAGTTCATGGCTGTACAGGACTGATGCTGCCTGGCAGTGAAAATCTAAGGTGTTAGCATTTTTACAGGGATTGTTGCTATTTTTAGTATGCTTTGTTTTCAAGGTTACATGGGTTTTGATTCTTCTGTTACAACTCTTCTGTAAGCCTAGTCCTAGCTTTTGACTTTTGCAGAAATTAATGTAATATATTAATGTAAAAAATACCCATACTGCCAAATTATTTTTTTGGAATGTGTTCTTGGGAATGGAATTACAGGATTGAAGGGCATAAACATTTTTAAGGGTTGTTTTTCAGAGAAAATACATATATCTAAACTGCCCTCTGAAAAGGCTACCCACTGTGGTAATTACTATTGCTATTCCTCACCATCTATATACACAGAAGGACTACCTTCTAAACACACAGAAGGACCACACTTCCTGGTCTGTCATGTTTTTGGGTGAAGCTATTTGACTAGTTCAGGGCAGTGACTTGTGAAAGAAGTGACTTATGTCATTTCTGAACTGGAGCATTTAATTGTCAGGGCAAGACTTTCTAGGGTGGCACTGTACAATAGAACTTTGGTGATGATAAAAATGTTCTTTATCTCAGTATGGCAGTCACTAACCACACATAGCTACTGAGCACTTAAAATGTGGCTAAGGTGGCTAAGAAAATGAATTTAAATAATTTTTAATATATTAACTAATTTAAATAGCCATACACAGCTAGTGGCTACTACAGTAGACAGGCTCTTCCTGGCACCTCAGTAGTAAAGAATCTGCCTGCAATGCAGGAGACGTGGGTTCAATTCCTGGTTCAGGAAGATCCCCTGGAGAAGGAAATGGTAACCCACTCCAGTATTCTCACCTGGGAAATCTCATGGAGAGAGGAGCCTGGCAGGCTACTGTCCATAGCATCACAAAGAGTTGGACATGACTGAGAGACTAAACAACAACCAAAAAACTGTAGTGGACTATGCAGCTCTAGAGCTTTTTTACCTTCCACACAATAATGGACACAATGATGGCAGTATTCCATACAACAGACATCCTAGCATGTTAGGTCCTAATGTGAGAATGACATGGAATGGAACACAAGCCTAGTGGACATGCAGCTTGAAAAATAAGCCTTTCTTGTTTTAAGGTACTGAGGTTTTTGAGGGTTTATGTTACCATAACAAAGTTGATCTTAACCTGAATGATAAATTACAACTTCTGTGTAGTTCATGAGAGTATGTTAACCTATACTCTTGCTCATACTAGAATGGGGAAATTTTTCAATGACTTTTTTAGTAGTCATGACTTCTTTTAAAAGGTGGGTTTCTACCTCTTGTGTCCTTCTTAAGCCCAACATTAAGGAAATCTTTACCAACAATTTTTTCTATTACTTTTTAAAAAATCTTCAATCTACAGAAATTAGAGTGTGAGAACAGAAAACAACTTTCTCTAAAACAGATACCATCATTTACTAATTCAACTACCCCTTTTCCACTAATACAAAAATGTCGCTTTTATCATATAACAAATTTCATATATCTAGGAACTATCTTTTGACTCATGTTGAAATTTTCTGTCTAGTTTGGCATTAGTGTCACTGCTTTAATTACTACAGTTTCATAATACTTAACATCTCGTCAAGAAAATTCCTACTCAACACTTTTTCACAGAATTTTCCTAGCTGTGTTTGAACATGTATCCTCAAGGATAATCTCAATATTCTCTTTGATATGTTCTAAAATAACATAGCTCATACTGGGATATTGTAAAACTTTTAGATCTTTAATTCATTTCTGCTTTTTTCTTTTATGGTTTCATTTTTTTTTCTAATTTCAGCTGATAACTCAATTTCATAAAGGTTAAATAATGACAGTGTTTTCCTTTGAGTACTTTTGGACCATATCAAATAGGTTTTGATTTGCTCTTACATTCTTATTATTCTCTGAATAGTGTGTAACTGGAATTTCACTACTTCTCAGCTAAGAACTATTTACAAATATTTTAAATTCCTGAAAAAACTGAGTTTTTATTTCCAACTGTACATGAATTTCTATATTTATAGCTCTGAAGATAATGAACGTTAACCTTTAGCCTATTCCTACTTTTGTAACTTGAGGTTTTCTTTTGTAACCTAATTAGTCAATTTTAATAAATATTCTAATGCACAGAAAATGAACTTACTATTTACTCAGATCTTCTACATCTTACTTTGTCTATTAGATCTATTAATGATTGAGACAATTATGCAAAAGTCTTATTTTTATTCTTTTTGACAATTTCTCCTTTTATTTGCTAAAGTTACAAACTCGTACCAGTTATTTGGCCTAAGGGTTCATCCAGTTCTACCTTTATTGATTACAGACATTATTATGAAGTCAATCTGTTTATCTTGGTGTTTTCCTTCAATTCAACTTGTAGACTTCAACTGGAAATTAAGATGTACATAAGTTCTAAACAGCATCAGCCTCCCCTATACCTTATATTTTGGAGGCGGGAATAGCAATCCACTCCAGTATTCTTGCCTGGAGAATCCCATGGACAGAGGAGACTGTCAGGCTATGGTCCATGGGGTTGCAAAGAGTCGGACATGACTGAGCGACTAACACACACACACACCTTATATTTATATAAAAAGGCAAATTTAAATATTATTTATTAAATAATATGTTGAAAGCAGTGGTTTTCTTTGAGGCTTCTGGATTTTGGCTCTGTTCCTCATCAAGAACATATCTTAAATTCCCTACAGTTTCTCCAGCACGTGGTGCTAGGAAAGTTGTACAGCCCTATGTAAATCAATGAAGTTAGAACACACCCCCTCACCATCCACAAAACTCAAAATGCCTTAAAGACTTAACATAAGACACCATAAAACTCTTAGACGAGATCATAGGCAATACATTCTCTGACATAAATCACCAATGTTTTCTTAGGTCAGTCTCCCAAAGTGATAAAAATAAAAACAAAACTAAACAAATGGGACCTAACCAAACTTAAAAACTTTTGCACAGCAGAAATCATAAGCAAAATGAAAAGACAACCCACAGAATGGAAGAAAATATTTCCAAACAATGAAACTCACAAGGGATTAATTTCCAAAACACACACACAGCTCATACAACTCAACAACAACAAAAACAAACCCAATAAAAAATGGGTAAAAGACCTAAACAGACCGACATTTCTCCAAATAAAAAGTACAAATGGCCAACAGGCACGTGGAAAGATGATCGACATCACTATTAGAGAAATGAAAATCAAAGCTACAACGAGGTACCACTTTCACACGGGTCAGGGTGGCCATTATTAAAATGCCTACAAATAACAGATGCTAGAAAGGACATGGAAAAAAGGGAACCCTCCTACACTGTTGGTGGGAATATAAGATGGTACAGTCACTGTGGAAAACAGTATGGGGGTTTCTCAGGAAAACTAAAACTATGACCCAGTAATCCCAGTCCTGGGCATATATCCAGACCAAAACAGAATTCAAGGAGACATATGCCCCACCATGCTCACAGCAGCACTGTTTACCATAGCCACGATACGGAAATGAACTAAATGACCACTGACAGACGAATGGATAAGAAGACATGGTACATATATGCGATGGAATGCCACTCAGTCATAAAACAAAGAAATAATGCCATCTGTAGCAACATGGTGGCAACTAGAGATTATCATGCTAAGTGAAGTAAGAGAGAGACAAATACCATACGATATCACTTATATGTGGAATCTAAACTATGAGACAACCGTAACTACCTATAAAAAGAATCACTGGTGTAGAAGACACACTAGTGGCTGCCAAGGGGGAGGGGGCTGGGGAAGGAATGGAGTGGGACACTGGGGTTGGCAAACGTAAAATTTTATATATAGAATGGATAAACAACAAGGCCCTATTGTATAGCAGAAAACTGTATTCAATACCATAAGATAAATCATAATAGAAAAGAATATTTTGAAAAAGAAAGTAGTAAAAAATAAAGAAAGAACATATCTTAAATTCCCTGAAAAGAGAATGGTTAGTATTCACAATAAAGAGAATGAGGTAGGGTGGGCCAAGGGGCAAAACACATAAGACTGGCCTTAGTTAGTAATCCTCTTTCCTACTCCCACTCCACTTTCTTCTACCAGTTTCCCAAATCTTTTCATTATGCTGATGCTAAATGAATTTCTTTATAAAACCTTATAAAAATTTTATTTTCTATTCCCAGATCTTTTACCACTTCTCCACATTTTTTCAATTAAAATTATATTAGTGAGAAACCAATAATTTATATTGTGTATGTGGCAAGGAAAGGGGCTGGAGGCTGAGTAGAACAGAGATAGAAAAGGGATCTTTTTTATTATACACTTTTTATTAATAGTTTTTGATTTTTGAAGAATGTGAACTTGTTATTTTTAAATATGTAATTAATAGAAACTTAAAAACTGTACAGAAACCATTTTAAAAATTAGAATTCTGCTTACCAGTCATATTTTCATCCAATGGAAGAGAGACTCCTACGTCACAGATTTTAATTGTTTCAAAGTCACCTTTAATAACAACATTTGAAGACTTTATATCTCCATGGAGCAGTTTCTTATCTTGGTGCAGATACTAAAATAGTGAAAAATTTAAAATATCTGAGCAAAAATACAAACTAATACAAAAATACTAATGCAAAAATACAAGCTAATAAAAAAGTATATAACTTTCAAATAAAAACAACCACCTGAACTCCCTGCCTAACATACAGACTTGTGTCTATCATTTCAGACAGCTTGATGCTAGAGAAGGAACCACCCCATGCCATCTCTTAGTCTACCATACTGACCAGTAATCTGAAAGATTATTTGGAATCTTTATAGATAAGCCAACTTTTAATTTTCCAACCAACCTAACATACTTATACATCAAAGATGATACTGCAGATTTCAAAATATACTACAATTTTATAAAATGGACAATTATTTTAGAAATAATTTTGTAACCTTCACAATGACACAGTTATCTCAAACAAATTGTTGAGATAATGCTACACATACTTCACAAGGAAAAGAGGAAGCAGTAATGTAATCTAAGGCTATATTTTAACCCTTTCTTAGAAATGACAAGTGATAATATTCATCCATAATCAAAAACATCCTATGAAACAGTTATGTTTTCATTCATCAGCATTTAGGCATCTATACTCTATGACCTGGGCCTACAAAAGATGCAGAAATAATTCTTGGTATTGAACTTGGAACCCTTACTGTGCTTATTTAAATATTGCTAACCATAAATTGAATATGCTCAAGTATATTTATAATGTAATTTATTAATTTCATTATACATACACAATTAAAATATTAAAATATATATTTTAAAATACATATATATATTTAGAAATAGTGCCTTTTTCTAGTTTTACATTTCATGAATCAACTTTATTTGAACTCAACATGCATTCTTGACATCACTGCATTACATAATGTGTTTTTCTGAGTCATCCAACAATTTTATGGAGCCATGATTACTTAAGTTATTCAGGATATGGAATTTTTATTTCTAACAGTATGTCTAATTCAAAGATATAATAATTTACTTGTATAACCCTGAGAAGATTTTTTTTCATTTGACCTATAGATGTATATTCACAATGTCTAATAACATCTCACAAAGAAATCTCTGAAAGGCTTGTTTACAGCAACAGAGGGTTAGAATACACCCCCAGGAATAATGACTAAACCAACAGTCCAATTAACTAAATCTAACATGCAATCTCTATAAGCAAAACTACCTGACTTGGATTATTTCAGGCCATGTGAAGGTGTGAAGGCCTCTAACAATACTTTGTTGATCAAAAAAGTACACTCTTCAATATGAAAGATTGACCTTGTAACTAGGTATATTAGTATCTGTTCATCAATAGATGAATAAAGAAAATGTGGGATACACACACACACACACACACACACACACACACAAATGGAGTATTGCTCAGCCATTAAAAAGAATGAAACAATGTCATTTCCAACAACATGGATGGACTTAGTCATACTAAGCCAGAAAGACAAATACCATATGATATCACTTATATGTGAAATATAAAATACACTAAAGAACTTATTTACAAAGCAGAAACAGACTCACAGTTATAGAGAACAGACTTGTGGTTGTCAAGGGGGAGNCAATGTCATTTCCAACAACATGGATGGACTTAGTCATACTAAGCCAGAAAGACAAATACCATATGATATCACTTATATGTGAAATATAAAATACACTAAAGAACTTATTTACAAAGCAGAAACAGACTCACAGTTATAGAGAACAGACTTGTGGTTGTCAAGGGGGAGGCTGGGTGAGAGAGGGAAAGACTGGGAGTTTGGGGTTAGCAAATGTCAACTACCGTATATAGGATGGATATACAACAACGTCCTATTGTAAAGAACAGGGAATGATATTTAACATCCTGTGATAAACCCCAATAGAAAAGAATATGAAAAAGGAGATATATGTATAACTGAGTCACTTTGCTGTACAGCAGAAATTAAACACAACATTGTAAATAAAGTATTTCATTTTTTAGGTTCCACAAAACTCATTCAAAACATAATAGCATGTTACCTTTAACCCTCTCGCCATGTTCAAAGCAACTTTTAAAATTATGGCTGCTGGAAAAGGATCTCGGCTATCTTTATTTCGTTCTTCTATTAAGTCATTCAGAGACTTTTCACCTCCATACTCCATAGCAAGACACAGACTGCCATCGCTAGCTTTAGTGAAAGCACGGTAACCTTAAAGAAAACACATTTTCTTACTGGAGTAGGGAAGAACAAAAGTATTTAATTCTTCTACAATAATGTGACTGAAAACAGATCCGGATCAACACTGTCAAATACAAAATGAAACAGCTAATGCTTACAAAACTTATTTAGATCTAATTTTAAATGCCTTCAGTATTGGCCAACAATATCACAAATTGAAATGTTTTTAACACTCTATGCCTTCCTAAATATAATGGTCACACCAGACTTACTTACATTAAAAATGAAAAAAGGAAATTATATATAAATGAGGATTTTACATTCCTGAATTCTCCATGGTACCAATACCATAATGACAGTACTATTCCCATGAAGTTTTTAAATATATACTTCAGTTCAGTTCAGTTGCTTAGTCGAGTCCGATTCTTTGTGACTACATAAAGCCAGGCCTCCCTGTCAATCACCAACTCCCAGAGTTTACTCAAACTCATGTCCACTGAGTTGGTGATGCTATCCAACCATCTCCTCCTCTGTCATCCCCTTCTCCTCCCACCTTCAATCTTTCCAGCATCAGGGTCTTTTCAAATGTCAGTTATTCACATCAGGTAGCCAAAGTATTGGAGTTTCAGCTTCAACATCAGTCCTTCCAATGAATATTCAGNCAGCACTGTATATAATAGCCAGGACATGGAAGCAACCTAGATGTCCATCAGCAGGCGAATGGATAAGAAAGCTGTGGTACATATACACAATGGAGTATTACTCAGCCATTAAAAAGAATACATTTGAATCAGTTCTAATGAGGTGGATGAAACTGGAGCCTATTATAGAAAGTGAAATAAGCCAGAAAGAAAAACACCAATACAGTATACTAATGCATTTATATATGGAATTTAGAAAAATTGTAACAATAACCCTGTATGCGAGACAGCAAAAGAGACACAGATGTATACAATAGTCTTTTGGATTCTATGGGAGAGGGCAAGAGTGGGATGATTTGGGAGAATGGCACTGAAACATGTATATTATCATATATGAATGGATCACCAGTCCAGGTTCAATGCATGAGACAGGGTGCTCAGGGCTGAGGTTTGATGCATGAGACAGGGTGCTCAGGGCTGGTCCACTGGGATGACCCTAAGGGATGGGATGAGGAAGGAGGTGGGAAGGGGGTTCAGGATGGGGAACACATGTACACCCGTGGCAGATTCATGTCAATGTATGGCAAAACCACAATATTGTAAAGTAATTAGCCTCCAATTAAAATAATTATACATTTTTTTAAAAAAGGAAAACTTTCAGATAATTTTTAAAACCAAGATAGACAAAAATGAAAAACTAAATAGAAGTATCAGAAAATGAAGATGGGAAAATTCCCCAGAAAATATTAATAGAACAAAAAGAGAAAATAGAGAAACAGACNAGTAATTAGCCTCCAATTAAAATAATTATACATTTTTTTAAAAAAGGAAAACTTTCAGATAATTTTTAAAACCAAGATAGACAAAAATGAAAAACTAAATAGAAGTATCAGAAAATGAAGATGGGAAAATTCCCCAGAAAATATTAATAGAACAAAAAGAGAAAATAGAGAAACAGACCAAAAATAACATAAAATAAAGGTAGATCAAAGATCAGGCCAGTAAATCCCACATCCAAATAACAGGAGTTCCAAGACAGAGAACAGAAAAAAAGGGGTGATCAACAAAGTAATTTTAAAAAATAACCTCTCAAAAATTTAATAGGAATTTTCAGGCTCCAAGAGGCCCATACCCATGCATGTCACTGGGAAATTCAGAACAGTGGTGACAAACAAAAGACCATATAAGGTTACAAGACAGCAGGAGGAGGAGATAACAGAACAGAAACATAAAGACTCAGCAGTCAGAGGGGCTTCAGAATTCTCAACAGCAGCAGTTGAACAATGTTCTCAAAATTCTGGGGAAAACATACTTCTGAATGAGAATTCTAACCCAGAAAAACAAAAAAGGCCACTCAAGTACAAGCATAAAATGAAAACATTTTTAGAAAAGTAAATTCTCAAAAATGTATCTTCTGTGCATCTTTTCATGGGGCACTAACAAATGTCTTCAACCAGAATGAGAGGTAAACCAATACTAAGACATGAAACAAGAAAACCAGAGGATCCAACTCACCAGAGAGGCAAAGGAAATCTCGAGGCTACTATAAAGGAAAATCCCAAGCTAACAGAGCCACATTGAGGACTGGGAGGGTCAGGCGGGAACTGCTATTTCCAATGAAGTTTTCTAATTAAGTCACATACAATATAACTTTGTTAACAACACACTTCACATTCTAAAAAAACTTTTTTAAGGAAGAAAAAATGAGACTAGCCACGAAATTGTGATAAGTTTTTTCTTTCAAAATAACTTAAAACAAGAGTTTTAGACATTAAAAAATGGAAGTTCACAAAACTAACAGCAGACAAACACACAAAAGGGGGTGTTTAAGTTGCAAAGACACTTCAAGAAGACCCACTTATATATAAGCACTATACTAACCTCAATTCACCAGCTTTTTCTTTGAGGAAGTATTTCTATTTGGTAACAACGTAAACCTAGAAAAGCTAATGATATGCTGCCCTGGACTAATCAGGCTAATTCCTAGGGAGCACTAAATAGTACATAATTGTTTGCCACTTAATAAACATGAAACTAGGTATGAATAAAAGAAACAACTTTGTAATAATGTGTTTGTTGCCATATGTAATATTACTATCTATAAGCATCTATTCTAGTATTCCATTTTTCTGTTAATACAGTTTTCCTACTTTAGAATCACGTATTTGCCCTTCTCACTTAATGATGGCATAAATAAAATAAAAAGATTTACTTCTTTAGAAGAGAATATCCTGAGAAGGCAACTCTCCAGATAGAAGGGATTAATAGTCACTGATATCTCCCAATACTGGTATCCTCTTTGAAGTTTTCTTATTGAGAATCCTGTGTTATTATCACACAGGAATCCCTTTCCTCTGTCCTTCTCCCCTTCTACACAAGCCAAGGAAAAATTACAAATTACCTCTCCTTTAATAACCCATTAAGAGGAAGCTAGGAGAAAGATGTACCAGGTAGAGCTCTGGCAAAAATATGAACATACCCCAGGATCTAAGTATTTGCATTTTCACATTCCTTTTTGTCTCCAAGTACAGTGGAACTATGGTTCCATGTAAAAATGTTAACGTGAAATCTTATACTCACCTATGCATAAGATAGACATTTACCCCAGTACCAAAGCCAAGCTTCTGCATAAATGGAGAGGCAGGAATATTTATACATGGAGTTAAACATAATGCTAAATGTCAGAAAGAGAAATAAAAGATAAAATTAGTATTTGAAAAGACCTCCATAGATGCATCCTAACATTCTCAATAAATCATTGTTAAGAGAATTAACTGGCAAGTCTTGCAGAGCAATTTGACACTATGTGTCCTAACTTTCAATGGATACCTTTGACCAAGTCTACTTTTGAAGCTCTATCCTACAGTAACACTTAAACAGGGGTCAGCAAAACAGCCTGTTTTTAAATGACCCATAAGCTAAGAATTGATTTTTACATTTTAAAAGGGTTGTTAAAAAATAGATAAAGGTCTCTTTGTTGAATCCTTAGACTTCATGACTCTCTTCCAACATGGCCCAAGACAACTCTCCAGACAACACCATGGCAACAAAGTATAGACAGAAGCTATACCAAATTCACAGATCAACTGAAAACCCTTATCAACACTTTTAACCAAAAACCTTATCCAGATTATGCTACCAAATAAAGACTTGCCTTTAATAACATTGAAGAGCCTACAGAATCCAGATTTGGTTTTAGAATCAAAAAGCTAGAACTGATTCCAGAAAAGATCAGAACCTGAGGATGACTTAGAATCAAGCCAACACCAAGATCACCCTTAAGAGAAGATTCAAAGTAGAAAAGACAGACAGTGTCATATCAGCTATACTCCTCTCAATTACACACCCTCTTCAAGGCATTTATGCATAACTCTTATCATGGAATTGATTCCAGAGAGCACCTTGCTAAAGAAGCCAGGGTTAGAGTCAAGAATTCAAATCTGGTTTCAAAACAGAAGAACTAGATTCCATGTCCAGGAAAGAAAAGAACCCGAGGAGGCCTTAGAACAAAGACAATTAGGGACAAGATCCTGGAGATGAGAGAATTCAAGGTACAGAAACTATACACAATGGCAGCAGTCTCACCAGTGACTGTCTTAGTTCTCTGGAGCCAGAACAGGGGAAACAGAGACAGATTCAGTGTACTTGATAACAGTCTGAACTCCAAACCTCTAACTCTTCCTGGAACATACCCTTCTAAACACACCTTCAAGCTTCTCCAGGAGCTGAGCCTTCTGGAGATAGTAAACAAGACTTCAGGAGACAGAGACACATACAAAGCACCACAAAGAAAATAAATTTATTAATAGCATTTTTCGGCAATCATAGTAATGACTAATTTAGGCAAAAATCAAGGAAAGAAGAAAGGAAGAGAGGGAGGCAGGCAAGGAAGAAAGAAGAAAGGAAGAAGACTATACCAAAAGGGTTCCTATATGACCCACAAAGCCTAAACCATTTACTATCTGCCATTTACAGAAAGTTTGCTAATGCCTGCACTACGGCATGCAGCCAAAGATACCATATACACACGTGAATGGATGCATGCATGCAAATAGTGGGACCTGCTTTTGTAGCTACAAAAAAGAGAGAAAAGCCTAAGTAATCATCATTAGAGTCATAATTATAGCATATCTATATTACAGAGTAGTATAAGGTTATTAAAAGAGATGAGATAGAGTAGTCCTACTTTTGCTCATGAACAATTAGCTGCTCTTAGATTGCCCTTTTGCCAGTAACAACTAGAAAATTTAACAAAATATAATGGTTTTCAAAATATAATAATATTGTAATATATTACAAAATATAATACTTCACAATAGACAGGGCAGGACTATAAACTCTGAGAGGAGAGAAACTAATGAGGTGAGTCCTATCACTGCCCTAACTTACTGCTTAGAGACACTTTCCAGGCTGCAGCACAAAGAAATGAAGCCCAAAGGTCTTGTCAAACTTAAGTGACAAATTAAATTACCCTCTGTCTACTGAACTGCCTTGGAAAATACCGTTCCCATATATAGAGGGGGAAAGATAAAGTAGTTCCTTTGAGGTTCAAGTTAAATTGCTTCTTCACCAGGGAGAACCTACAAATCTGCTAGAATGTCAATAAAATTAGACCATAGATGCCCAAACCCTGACCTATAAGAGAAGTCTTATTTCTTAAGATCAACATTATAAAGATGACTTATACTAAAATTGTTCTTGTGTGATAGATAACAATGAAAGGATTTAACTGTAATACTATGAAGACATTTCTGATATCAGTTAACAATGAAGAAAGGTTTTATAGATTACCAGATTTCCTTTTTTCAGATAATCTGTTTGGTGTCTTGAAATTATTGGTTTCTTCCATTGTAATAATCGCTTAAGGTCCTATGATAAAAATGAAGAGAAAAGTATACTGCAGTTATAAAGAATACATCTTTCATTCATGAAGAAAAAATTCCTATAATACTATCACTTATTTACAAAAAATTTGAGAACTGAAAAAGCCCATGACAAATATTTAGTCCCATTGTGTTTACAATGAGAAAACTGAAACCCAGAGAGGGAGAAAGATAAAGTAAAATCAAAGATAAGTAAAATTACATACCCAAGATCATGCTATTAATGATTGTGGATTTTTGTTTTAAAAAATAACATATGCACTTGGTTAAAAAAAAATCACCTAGCACCCTCCCACACTTCCCAGGAGTAGTTATTAACAGATCTTTTATACGTTTTTAAGAGCTTGGCTTTGTAAGCAGTATTATTCATAATAGCCCAAAAAAAGGAAACAGAAATAGCTATCAGATGATGAATGGATAAAGAAAAGATGGCATATACTACACACAATAAAATATTATTCGACAGAGTATATATTTTACATAGGGAATATTATTTAGTCATTAAAAGGAATGAAGTATTCATGTATACTACAACATGAAAGAATCTTGAAAAGCTTATGCCAAGTGAAAGAAAGCAGACACAAGAGGCCATTTATATGATTGTTTTTCCAAACAATATCCAGAAGAGGCAAATCCATGGACAAAATAAATGAGTAGTTGCTGTGGGCTGCAGGGAAGAAAGTGGAGTGCCTGCTAGTGGGTGTATGCCATCTTTTTTGGGGTGATAAAAATGTTCTAAAATTAGGCAGTGATTTAATATATTCAACTCTATTCCAAAAACCACTTAACACTTTCAAAAGAGTGAATTTCATGATATGTTAATTACATCTCAATAAACTATTAGTTTAAAATTATCTATGAAAATCAATGTACATACTGTATACACAAGCAAGTTAATACAGGCTTATTTTTTTCCTTCTGTAACATATTTCCTTAAAAATTTTTTATTAAAAAAATTACTATTCTTTTGAAAAAAGGTTTGGTTTTGTATTAGATTTACTGTAAAGGAAACTGTTACGACTTGTCTGTAAGCTCGTTTGAATTGTCCATAAAAAACTGAGAGGAAGAGAGAACATTTGCTTAAATGCTGCATAGAGCCACTTAATATCCCTTAATAAACAGCACCTGGGCGTCCCATGCGACATTAGTGGTAAGGAATCTGCTTGCCAATGCATTAGGTTCGATTCCTGGGTAGGGAAGATCCCCTGGAGGAGAAAACGACAACCCGTTCCAGTATTCTTGCCTGAAGAATCCCATGGACAAAGGAGCCTGGCGGGTTCCTACAGGGCTTCCATTAAAAGTACAGAGTGAAAAGAGCGATTTCTTTCTTCGAATCCCCCCCGTACCCCGTAAGTCTGATGCGCACGCGGGTCGTCAAGATGCTTCCTAAGATAATTCTCAGTTTAATGCATATTCCCAACGTCTTCCTCCTTCCTTCCAGGCCCCAAGTTGTCAAAAAAGCAAAGAGGCCGCAGCTCGAGGGGCGCGGGACTCCCGGCCAGGCCCACTCGTGGCAGAACCCCTAAAAGCTCTCTCCTTACCAGAGCCACGAGGTAGAACGACAAGACGTTCAGGGAAAGGCTGTCTTGAAAACTGGTCCCGAGAGGCCCCCAACACTTCGCGGCCCCCTGGGGTGAAGGGTGGGGTCCGACCTGCCAACACACGGACTCGGCAACCGTTGTTCCTACGGGAACCCGCCGGGCTTTCAAAATCGCGCACGCACCGCCCCTACGTCGATCGCGAACTACGGGGAGGCGCAAAGGACACATCAAGCCGGATTCGCCGTTCCTGTTCTCTTCAGTGCTTCGCCTCTTGTTTATCGATCCCACCTTACTACCCAGTGCTGCTGCTGCTGCTGCTAAATCACTTCAATCGTGTCCAACTCTGTGCGACCCCATAGACGGCAGCCCGCCAGGCTCCTCTGTCCCTGGAATTCTCCAGGCAAGAATACTGGAGTGGGTTGCCATTTCCTTCTCCCTTTCTACCCAATAGGGATGCTTTGAAGCCAAATAAAAGGTAGAGAAGCACAGCAAAGGACGAACTGACTTTTACAGCCACTGTCAGCCCTTCAGCGGGACAACTCCAGTTAAAAAGAAAATATATGCCTGTATTTAGGCTGAAATGCCCAGAATGTGTGACGGCTCTTTTGTCTTTTACTACAAATTTGGCCTTGAAACACTGTAACTAAAAATGCACTTGTCTTAAGTAGCAATCGTTTTTTGACTGAGATGAAACATAGATACTCAGAAATTTTACTACCTCTTGTAATCACTACGTTCAGTTCAGTCGTGTCCGACTCTTTGCGACCCCATGGACTGACTATACAGTCCATGGAGTTCTCCAAGCCAGAATACTGGAGTGGCCTTTCCAGTCTCCAGGGGATCTTCCCAACCCAGGGATCGAACCCAGATTTCCCACATTGCAGACGGATTCTTTTCCAGCTGAGCCACAAAGGGATGTGTTCATTTATTCAATAAATATTTAGACAGCATCTTCCCCTTCTCGGGGAGATCTTCCCCTCCCAGGAATCGAACGCAAGTCACCTGCTTTGCAGGCAGATTCTTTACTGTCTGAGCCACCAGGAAAGCCCAGAGAGCACCTACTATGTGCCAGATGTGTATCGAATGCCCACTGCAGAAGATATACTCTAGCAATCACTGAAAGAGACACAAAGATGATTAAGTCACAGAGCCCGCTCCTGCTCAGGAGGAGCTTAGGCAGAGGGGGATGAGGGAAGGGTAGGGAAGTGTCCAAAGAAAGAAACACACACACAACACAATACAAAGGAGACTATAATGTAGGTAACTATAGTTGTAAAGCCCATCTTTTTGCAAATGAGGAAACCCAAATGGCACAGAGAGGTTAAGTAATTTGCCTAAAGTCACAGAGCCAGTAGACGGTAGAGTCAGGATTTGAACTCATGCTTAATTTAGAGTTCCTCTTTAACAAATGTGTTCAAAACCTCTTCCATCTTACGCACACCACACACACGTCTCCACCTTCAGGGCCCTCCCACTTTTGGCCACCCTCTCCTAAGCAGAGATGGTCTCTTTCTGTGTGTGTTTTCAGTTGCTCAGCCGTGTCCCATTCTTTGTAACCCCATGGACTGTACCCCACCAGGCTCCTCTGGGATGTTCCAGACAAGAACACTGCAGTGCATTGCCATTTCCTCCTTCAGGGGATCTTCCCAAATCAGGGATCGAACTGCATCTCCTGCATTTGCAAGTGAGTTCTTTATCATTTAAGCCACCTGGGAAGTACCTTCTCTCTATTCTCATTCTGATATTTTTTGTGGAGGCATAATACACACCTCATCATCTTTTTAAAAATGCCTATAATTTGCTATGCTTTTTATTAAGTTCTACAATTTTACAAGCTTTCTGTTTTCTGTTCTTATGGCTAATAAAGTCAGAGCCTGACAGCGTCTTAATTAAGCACTGCCTGTGCAAAGAAACCCTAGGGAGATGAGGATATTGACACAGGTGTAAGATGAAGCAGAAAATAGTCACAGAAATTAAGGTCCCTGGGTACAGATTTATAACCCTCCTGTTCCCCATCTTGTAACTATAAAAGCACCTCCAGAGATTATCAGAAGAAACATCTGAACTTCACAAACTTAATGTTAGTGCCTATAAAATGTAATCATTAATCTCAAAATCTTGCACCCCAGTCAGTTGTCACAGGAAACAGTTTCCAACCTGAATTGGTAATTTCTCCCAGAGTATAAGTGGCCTGGATTCCCTGGTTTAGGCAAAAGAGACCCAAACTCCGTATTTGATTCTTGGTTGGTTATGCCCAAAGGAACATTTGCATCCTCATCTTTTTATGGCAGACTTCACTTCTGCTTCTTTCATTGCCTCCCCTTTTGAAACTAGTTTAAAGGGGGGGAAAAGGGATATTAATTTCCCCCCCTCTTTTCTACTGCTATTGCATTTCAATTTTCTTTGAGACTATATGGATACTGCTGATTGGCTAGAAGAATGATGAGAACATTTAGGAAAGAGGAAGAAAAAAAAAGAAAATTTCAAAATTTGTTTCTTCTTCTATCTGTGTATCCAGCCAGTCAACATGTCCCTAAGGTGCTGTCCTGGCATCCTAAAGCCATTGGGTCCACAGCTAAGGCCACTTGAATCCCCCACCCCACACCCCATCTTAGTGTTGCTCTTCTGCGTCCCAGTTTTAGTAAGTGGCTCCTCCATCTGACCCCATGGCCTGAGCCAGGAGCTTCTCCTCTCTTCATCCATCCAAGTTCTGACAACTCTTCCTTGTGGATCTCTTAAATCTCTGCCCTCCTCCCTGTTCCACCTTGGACTCTATTGTCTATAAACTCTCACTTGTCTCTACTGATGACTCCTAATTTGCCCCCTTCTTCCTGTCACTCCTTTCTTACAGTTGATTTTCACACTGCGTGTATGCTAAGTCGATTTAGACCAACTCTTTTCGACCCCGTGGACTGTAGCCCACCAAGTTCCTCTGTCCATGGGATTCTCCAGGCAAGAATACAGGAGTGGGTTGCCATTTTCTCCTCCAGGAGATCTTCCCTGACCCAGGGATCAAACCTGCATCTCCAGCGTCTGTTGCTTTACCACTGTGCCACCTAGGAATCCCTGATTTCCACTTTGCTGCCTCATTAATCTTCCTGAAATGTAGATCTAGTCATGGCACTCCCCTGTTTGCAATCCTTCAGGGTTCCTCATTAAGTTCGTGGTGAAAAACACCTCCCCTTAGCGTCTGACTGAGTGTCTCTAGCTTGGGTTCCTCTAGCTCTCAATCTGGTCTCCTCTTACACTGAGTTAAGGTAGTTCCTGGAACACACGTGTTTTCTCATGTCTCCATCACGTGCACATGAATCCCCCTCTGCCAGGAAAGCCGTCCCCTCCTTTTCAACTGGCTCGGCATCTACTCATTCTTCAGCTCTTAGCTAGTGCTGCCTGCCCCAGGACACACTCTCTAATGGCCCCAGTCTGTGTGATTTCTTCTCTACGCTCCCAGAATGCCTTCCAATTCTCTCTATCCCAACATGTACCCCAGTACAATGGAATTTTCTCCCTACTTCTGTCTTCCTCCACTAGAATGTCAGCTCCATAGCCCTTTCCTACCTATGTAGATGAGTGCTCAGAAATGTTCGGTGAATACTGGAGTGAATGACAAGATAGATAAACACTGTTGCACAGAGAATTTATCTTTCCTTCAGTGACACAGAATGCCAGTTTGTCTGGGAATCCGGTCTGAGCTGGCAACTTAAATGTCTTAGCCATGGCCCGAGTCAGTGTTTGCTGGCTGTTATGGACTGAATGTTTGCGTCCCTCTAAAAGTCCCATATGTTGGAGCCTGTGCAGTGGACACAGTGAGGGGCTCTGCTGTTAAATTGGAAATTGTCAGTGAGATGTACTGGGTGCGACTTGGAACGCAGAAGTAAGATGGAATCCCTCTCACCTACATCACATGGCAAGCAGAGTTGTGGAGTTTGAGGTTTCAGTAGCTGTGTTCTGGTACCTGGTCACTCACTCTGTGGCCACTGAAAGATGTCTGCAGTGACAGTGTTGGTCTCTTGACCCTTGGATCAGAGTTACAGTGGATATTCTTGAACATGACATTTCTAGTTTCCTGCCTGGCAATGGGAACAGATATAGAAAACTCATAAAGGGAAGATGAATAACACGAGCAGTAACACAGTCCACCACAGTGTTCAAGGAATCTTCACAACTGTGTAATAAAACCCATCCTGGCAAACAGCCAGGAAAATATGGACTTAAATGTAAAATACTAAACATAAAACTTACAGAAAAAAATATAAAATATAAAATGTAAAGCATATAATTCTCTGGTGGCTCAGTAGTAAAGAATCCCCCTGCAATGTGGGAGATGAGGGTTTGATTCCTGGATTGGGAAGATCCCCTGGAGGAGGAAATGACAATCCACTCCAGTATTCTTGCCTGAGTAATCCCATGGATAAAAGGAACCTGGAGGGCTTCAGTCCTTGGGGTTGCAAAGAGTCAGATACAGAGACTAAATAACAACAAAAATAAAACTTTTAGGAAAAAAAAAGTATAAAACAAAACTACAAAAAATTTAGAAATACACTGGTGATACTTAAAGAAAAATTTCAGAACAAAGGGCTAGGTAAAGAGTTTATAGACTCCACATTAAGGGCATGCTGTGTAAAAAGAAAACTTGGGACTTCTCTGGTGCTGCAGTAGCTAAGACTCTGTACTCCCAGTGCAGGGGGCCAGGGTTCCGTCCCTGTTCAGAGAATTAGATCCATGCCACAACAAAGAGCTTGCATGCTGTAACTAAAGATCCCATGTGCTACAGCTAAGAAACAGCACAGTCAAATAAGTAAATAAATAGCTTTTTAAAAAAGAAAAAGCAATAAATTAAACCTCAGTACAAAACTTTAATTCTACAAAAGATGCTGTGAAGATGTAGCAACAAGCTACAGAACTGAAGAAAATGTTTGTGAACCACGTGTCCACAAAGGATTTAATTCTAGACTATTACATAAAGAACACCTAAAATTCAGCAGTTGAGAAATCAATCCAGACTGAAAGACATTGTAATAGACTGAATGTTGTTGTTGTTCAGTTGCTAAATCATGTCTGAATCTTTGCAACCCCGTGGACTGCAGCATGCCAGATTTCCTGTCCTTCACCATCTCCCAGAGTTTGCTTAAACTCGTGTCCATTGAGTCAGTGATGCCATCCAACCATCTCATCCTCTGTTGTCCCCTTCTCCTCCTGTCTTCAATCTTTCCCAGCATCAGGGTCTTTTCCAATGTGTCAGCTCTTTGCATCAGGTGGCCAAAGTACTGCAGTTTCAGCTTCAGCATCAGTCCTTCCAGTGAATACTCAGGGTTGGTTTCCTTTAGGATTGACTGGTTTGATCTGGCTGTCCAAGGGACTGGCCCCCAAAGACACGGGGTTCTAATCTCTGGAATCTGTAAATGTTAGCTCTTTTGGAAATAGAGTCTTTGCAGATTGGATTAAGTTAAAGGATGTTGAAATGAGGATATCATCCTGGACTATCCAGTGGGATCTAAATGCAGCCACATGGATCTTTAGAAGAGGAAGCAGAGGAGACTAACACAGACACACAGGGGAGAAGGAGCAGGGAGAGATTTGAGGATATTGACCTTGAAGAGGTGGCCATGGGGCCACAAACCAAGGAATGCTGACAATCACCAGAAGCTGGAAGAGGCAAAGGCCGGGTTATCCCCTAGTCACCTCACTCATATACTCTTCATTCCACAATGATCCGAATACCTGCCTCTTAGACAATGTTTCTGACTATGACCCTTCCCACTTAATGTCATGGAGAAACCACTTTTGGTCTAATTTTTTATCATCTGCCTCATGTATGCACCTGTGGAAGTAGGAAAAAGCTAAACTACTGGGCAAACATGACATCTTATTACAGTTTAATTACTTGTGGCTTCATGCTCTGGTCTCTCCCACTCCCTCAAAGGACAGCAAAAGGGTGTGTCAGTTCAGATGGATGGTGATCATGAGCTGGAAACATTTAAAGTTTCTCTCTTTTTAAGCTGAAAAGAGAAAACAGGGACTTCCCTGGTGGATCACTGGTTAAGAATCTGCCTTCCAGTGCAGGGGATGTGGGTTTGATCCCTTGTCCGGGAACTAATATCCCACAAGCTGTGGGGCAACTAAGCCTGCGCATAGCAACTACAGAGCCCACAGGTCGTGACTAGCAAGAAGCACATGTTGCAACTAAGAATAAAATACTTATTTTTGCAGCCAAAAATAAATAATTAAAAAAAAAAAAAAGAGAGAGAGACAGAAAATAGGAACAGGAATATGGGTGAACTCTAGGAGGTAATATTTTTGTCTGGAGCAGCTTCCTAACACTGTGGATCTGGGGTCAGGAGTGCAGCTGCAAGCTTGGAGCAGAATAGGAGCTGGGAAGCCCTCCACACAACTGCCTGTTAGGAAGACTGAACTCCACCAGCCTTTACTCATCCTCAATGGCTAAAGATTTCCACTTGCAGCTCTGACTTTTCCTACCACCCAACAAGAAATGAAATTTTGCTTGTTCTGGGAATATGGGGCCTGAAAAACAAGAAGTGCTTTGGAAAAATGTGCTGGGATCTGAATGGTCTGTAATTAATGAGTTCCTTCCTCCATTGTGGTCCAGCACACTGGGAAGATGGAACAGGGAATTCGAACCCTCCCTCAGGGAAGACGCCTACTTAATGCCTAACAGAGATGAGTATTCCATCCTCAGTGATTGTGTAAGACTTCTGAGCTGGTTCTGACATCTGGCCACAATTTCGGTACCCTGCCGTTGTTTTTGCTCTCTGATGTTCTTTGCTTTCGAATTCAGCCAGAAAACATTTTGACTCTCAGCCTCTTAGGGTGAATCAATACAGTGGGAAACAGGAAAGAGGTTTTGATGGTTTACACTTCAACTACCCAATACCTATGTGAAATGCATAGAGAGTTTAGATGAAATGCAAATCCTGCTTACGGCATGCTGTTGGAAATTATCCTGACGCTAAGGCAACAGTATATACTAAATAGACTGAGTGAAGAGAATAAACCAGATGTTCTCAAGACATAAGAAAATCATAGGTTCAGGCCCTTTCCTCTGGGGATCTAGTTAAATGGAGAAGCTGGTCGGGCTGTACGCATGTACCATATATTAAATCCCATGAAACAGAGCCATAAAAACAAGCCCCCAGAGCTTGTTACCACCAGGCTGCCGTTAACCAGAAATCACTTTTCCAGCAACATAATACATCGTTTTTTGTTGTTGTTGTTGTTTTAATGGTTGCTTGTCGGGTGAAGAGCTAGATGGATATCAGAAGGAAAAGGCTCCCAAGACCTCAATACCTATAGGCCTTCATGTACCTATTAATATTTTCAGCAGAACTCCTGAACCAGAGAACAGTCCTAAGCTAGGTATGTAGCTTATTAAAAATGGCTGCTGGATGGAGGGAGAGAGGGAAGGAGCTTTTATTTATTCATTTGTTTATTTATTTAGATTGTAAGCCTGAACTTAAGTGGTCTTTGATGAAGCTTTCCCCTGAGAGTGGTAAGAGGGGTTTCACTTTAAGAACTGCTCATGAAAATTCCAGAAGTGGATCAGTTCATTCAGTTATTCATTGAACAAGTGATCCTGGGCCAGGTTTTAAAAAAATTGAAAAAATCACATATATTTTCATATGTGGGCTTTCTAGGTGGCTCAGTTGTAAAGAATCTGCCTGCAAAGTAGGAGACTCGGGTTTGATCCCTGGTAGGGAAGATCCCCTGGAGAAGGAAATGGCAACCCACTCCAGTATTCTTGCCTGGGAAATCCCATGGACAGAGAAGCTTGGCAGCAGGCTACAGTCCCTGGGATCCCAAAGAGTCAGACATGATTGAGCAACTAACACCTCAATCTGTAAAAAATGTGAGGCCTTTAGAGGCCTATCACCAAAACAAAAGGAAGTTATTCCCTCAAGAAGACTATCCGAACCTGATCAAAGGAGAAAAAAGCCAAAAGGACTTGCCAGGATATTGCTCCTCTGAGGTGGGAGACAGACAGGGAACTGGGAGGCAAGGAAGCTAGGAGAGGCATCCACTATGCTGAATGGACAGCACCTTGAGTTCACCTTGTGGTTTAGACCTAAAAACCAATAGAATAGAGTTATAAATTTCAGGCCAGATCAACACTAAGACATGTTGTTAGTTTTGTTTTTATTTGTTTGCATCTTCTGCAAGTTCCTTTTTCAAAAAAAGACTACTTTGGACAATGTATTTATTTTAATGTGTGTTGAATCAAAATTCACATACATGGAACTTCCCTGGTGGTCTAGTGGTTAGGATTCTGTTCTTCAGTTGCAGGGAGCATGGGTTCGATCCCTGTTCAGGGAACTCAGATCCTGCATGCCATGGAATGTGGCCAAAAAAAGGAAAAAAAAATTCACCTACAGTGAAACGCATAGGTTTTATATACACAGTTGAAAATTTTCACTTATTTCACACACGATACACAAATGAGTACATCTAGGTAGTAAACACTGCAGTCAAAATCAATCTCCACTACTCATAGGTAACAATTGTTCTGATTTCCATCATCTAATTCGTTTTATTCATCCTTGAAGTTCACGTAAAAGAAGCCGTACAATATGGTTTTTTTGTTGTTTGTTTGTTTGTTTTTTACTGAATTAATATGTCACAATTTGATCCTGTTTTCTTCTGCTGATGGATATTAGAGCTGTTTCTAATTTGGGGCTATTTTGTGAATACAACTGCTATAAATATTCTTGCACAAGTGTTTTTGTGGCTATATGTTTTCATTAGTCTTGGATAAATATTTAAACTGGAATTTCTAGGTCATGGGGCATGTGTATATTTAACTCTATAAGGTATTGCCAAACCATTTTTCCAATTTTACACTGCCACTCACAACGTATGCTTTTATTTCTAGTGCAAAGTGGTATTTTACTATGTTTTTAATTTCTATTTCTCTGAGGACTAATAATGTTGAGCATCCTTTCATATGCCTGGTGATCATATTACTTCTTTTTCAAAGTGTCTGTTGAAATGGTTAGTCCATTTTTCAGTTGGGTTGGTTGTCTTTTTATTACTGAGTTGTACAAGTTATTTATATACTCGGCACACAAATATTTCATTTGTTGTAGGTAATGTAAATATTTTCTCCCAGTCTTTGACTTGTCTTTTGGTTTTCTTGACATCTTTTGATGAACAGATTTTTAAACCTTTTATGAAGTCAAAGTTAGCAACTTTTCATGGTTAGTGCTTTTTATGTCCTTTCTTTTTTAAAACATAATTTGATTAATTTTGACTGCTCGGGGTCTTTGTTGCTGCATGCAGGCTTTCTCCAGTTGCAGCACACAGGCTTCCCATTGCAGTGGCTTCTCTTGTTACAGAGCACGGGCTTCAGCAGTTGTGGCATGTGGGCTTAGCGGCCCTGAGACATGCGAGATCTTTCGAGAGCAGGGAGCAAATCTGTGCCTCCTGTATTGCCAGGTGGATTCTCAACCACTGGACCACCAGGGAAGTCCTAAATTTTCTTCTAGAAGCTTTGTTGTTTTAGATTTGTTGTTGTTGCTGTTTTCCTCACTTCTACAGTTTTATTTTCCCATTGTCAGTTCTTTTGAATATTTTTCTTGGCCTATACTAGATATCTTAGAATTTATTCCAGGTCAGGGTACTAAATAAATTATCAAGGCCACTCTAAACCTATAACTTAAAAAGTTTATCTCCTAATATTTCCCCAATACTAAGCACTTAGATATGTTATCTAACACAAGTCACCTAAGATCGAATGATAGTATAGATTCTCTAGTAGTAAATTTCCATAACTTAGTGATATCTCACTTTTGGATGGTTAAAAACTCCTACAGTGTATAGGCTGTTATAATATACAGGTACAGAGTTCTTAGAAAGCTAGTCCTAGAATGTTAATTTGTAAAATAAAAATCTTTAGCTTTAGTGCATTAAAAATAGAAATATCATTACAAATTGTCTCAAAGTTTTTTTAAAATTTATTTTTAGTTGAAGGATAATTGCTTTACAATGATGTGTTGATTTCTGCTGCACAGCAACATGAATCAGCTGTAAGTATACATATATCCCCCCTCTCTTGAGCTTGCCTCTCACCCTAACCCCACTCCCCACCAACTGCAGCCCTCTAGGCACCACAGCACAATTTTAGCTTTTAGCTTTTGGGTTTATAGTCATCTCAATTTTGGGGTATTGCAGGAGATGGGGTCAAAGTTCATCCCCCATCCCACCCAAGCCCCCCTTCCAGTTCTTCCTGGACTGTTCATTGAAAAGATTTGTCCCTTCGTGATTTTGTTGAATATCAATTGACAGTATATATGTGGTTATATTTTTGAACTTTCTAATATGTTCTTTTGATCTGTTTGCTTGTCCTTTTGACAAAATCATCTTGGCTTGATTAGCATACTATAGCGAGTGTCTGAATCAAGTATTAGAAGTCTTCCAACTGTATTTTTTGTTTTCAATATTGTTTTGACTATACTAGGTGCTTTGATTTTTCACATAAATTTCAGAACCATCTTATCAGTATAAACAAAAAAAGTGTTGGTATTTAATTCTATTGTGTTGACTCCATAGAGCAATTTTACTTCTTAGTAATATTGAGTCTTCATGTTCATAAACAAAGTATACCTCTCCATTACTTTAGGTCTTCCCAGCAATGCCTCATGGTTTTGCATGTCTTTTGTTAAATATACTCCTGGTGGCTCAGTGGTAAAGAATCCGCCTGTCAATGCAGGAAACTGGGGTTTGATCCCTGGGTTGGGAAGATCCCCTGGGAAAGGAAATGGCAACCCACTCCAGTATTCTTGCCTGGGAAATCTCATGAACAGAAGAGCCTGGTGGGCAACAATCCATGGGGTTGCACAACAATCAGATACAACTTAGCATCTAAACAACAACAAACAACAGTCTTTTCAAGTTGACTGCTGATTCCTGTTTACATGACCTTAATAGTTTTTGTGAGTTTCATTTTCAATTAATACGACAAAATGTTTTAGATTCATCTTGTACATTTCTTGCCACCGACTTGATATCAGCCATTTCTGCAAAAAGACCCTACATTTTTCTTTTTAAAGTAGGATATTTCCTACTTTATACCACAATATACCACATATACCACAATCTGGGTCCTAGGGATGAACGTTGCTTTTGGTTTGGTCAAACTATTCCTTAAACAGACGTGCAACCAATTTTCACACTCCCTTTCCTCTCAAAAGTTATAATTGCCACTAGGTCTTAAACTGTAGGGAAATACCATAGCCTTCTCCTCCCAGCTTTCCTGGTAGCCCAGCTGGTAAAGAATCCACCTGCAATGCAGGAGACCCCAGTAAGATTCCTGGGTCAGGAAGATCCACTGTAGAAGGGATAGGCTACCCAATCCAGTATTCTTGGGCTTCCCAGGTGGTTCCGCTGGTAAAGAATCTGCCTGCAATGTGGAAGACTTGAGTTCGTCCCTGGGTTGGGAAGATTCCCTGGAGAATGAAACAGCTACCCGCTCTAGTATTCTGACCTACAGGAGGAAGTGAAAGAAAGTACATGTGCCTACTTTCTCATTTTTTAGTTCTGAAAGTCTCTTCTTGATCTTTGTATCCCTGGTTCCCATCTAACCATTATTACTCCTTAGGAAACAGAACAGTGTCCTCTCTTGGGCTCGCTTTGTGACAAGATAGGTCAGTCCAGGATACATTGGATGAGTTTTTCCTAGACACTTTTCATTTCTCTTCTTTCCCCGACTTTGCCTTGTATATACTCTGACAATCGCTGCATTATCTCAGTTTTAGATCCTGAGTCTGCATTTCAACATACATCTGTGATCCAGATTTTCTGATTCTCTCACGATAGAACCACTTCTTGCTTATGAACTTTACTATGGACTAGTCACCAAAGCTTAATCTAGAACCCAGATTCTCGGATGAGGCAACTGGTCAACAGTAATCTGCAACAGAAATCCTTTAGTTGAGCAAGCCCTGAATGTACTGACTTTTAAGGCAGGTAGGTCTGCTCAGACAGAAAGAAAGCTTTAGGAAAGGACCGTTTTGATCTATAAAGCGTGGGATGTCATCAAGCCAGAGTTCCTTGGGTCTGAAGGAAGCTGAGCTCTGTTCCCCAACTCTAAAGTCCTGGGAGGAGATTTTTTCCATAATTGTTATTTATTTCAAAACATTTCATATTCTGAAGAAGAGACAAAAAGACACTTTATTTGGTTTGGAAGTTATTTTGCTTTGCCCGAGCTTTTCCTCATCTTCCAAATAATTTGTGGGATGAGTGGATTACTTGATGTCTCTTGTGAAAAGGAAAAAAGGAGAGAGAAATAATTCTTGTGATTCTCTGGGGAAGCAATATGGAATTCAAAATGGAAAAAGAGGCACCAGTGACATATTCTGTTCACCTCCAGCACACACTGCATGGGGGATGCATCGACCACAGAATCCACGGTGCCAGAAATGAATGCCAACTCCTTATTTTCAAATGTGACATAATTTCCAGGGGATTTGATTCTGATCATTGCTATGACTGCCCATGGTCATTCTGTTACTGGAAACCTACAATGCCAGTTCTTTGCTAAGTGTCTTTGGCAAGGCCTTCGTTAGTGTTTAATCACAGTAAGAAGGTTCCAAAGACTTTATTAGCCGTATAAAGAATTACAGAAATATTAGCCTAAGTTGGATGGAGCCCACAGCAGCTGTACTGCGCTTCAAGGGCAGGAGAATGTCTCAGAGATATATTATGCTAACAGAAAAGCACCCTGGGATTTAACCCTTACGATAACGAACATAAGTGCTCCTTGTTTTACAAAATAGCTCTATTTCTGAAAATTGTATAAATCTGACATCTCATACCCCCTCTTACTTCCCCATTCAATAATTACAATATCCAGAACACTTAATCTCCAATAATGGCTGATGTCAATGTACATACTGTTATCTTTCTTTTATGTATTCATTTCTAATTGAAGGATAATTGCTTTACAGTATTGTGTTGGCTTCTGCCAAACCTCAACATGAGTCAGCCATAGGCATACCAATGTCCCCTCCCTCTTGAACCTCCTTCCCACCTCCTTCCCCATCCCACCCCTCTAGGTTGTTACAGAGCCCCTTTGAGTTCCCTCAGTCATATAGCAAATTCCCACTGGTTATCTATTTTACATATGTTAATACATACTATTGTCTTTTAATTCTTCTCCTTTTCCAAGTTTCTTTGACAAGTACTTGAATAGAAAAGATGTAAATGTCTAATAGCTATGTATTTAGAAGACTGTTTATTAAATGTTTTAGTAAAGTGACTATTCACTCAGTTTATTTTGATTTTTCCATATGGATAGGAATTAAGTCTAGGTCCAAATGTAGGACTGGGGTAGCACTGCCTTGCAAAAATAAGGGAGCCCATTAAATTTGCCATTTTTCTTTTCCAGCTTACAAATTTTGATGGTTCCAAAGTGCCAAATTTCTAATCAGTCTGTAACAATGTCCAGACAGGACCAACAATGTCCACAGGACCACCATTAAAAGACTGAAAAGGGGTAATAAATGACATTTTAGAAGGCTAAATGCATTCTATTTAAAAGATTTTCCTTTATAATCTTGATTATGACATTCTTTTTACTGATGCTCAAACGCCCTCTCAGATCTGAAATGTTAATGGTTTGTGTAAATGGTTTTTCAAAGATGTCCTTATGTGGCAAATATTAGAAACGGCCTCCCAATATTTTTTGGAAATTAACTGATCCGTGAAACTCAGAGACATAGGATCTGGTGGTTTACTCAAACTTCTAGAATGTCTTTGCCTGTAAGAGTATTAGGTACTAGAGTGTTTGGGCTATACATAATTTATGGAAGGAGATAAATATGGTTTTCCTTTTGAGAGTAAAAATAAAAATATTCTGGGGCTTCCCTGGGGGCTTAGTAGTAAATAATTTGCTTGCCAATTCGGGAGACATGGGTTTGATCCCTGATCTGGGAAGATCCCATATGCCTTGGAGCAACTAAGCCTGTGCCCCACAACTATTGAGCCTGTGCTTTGGAGTCAAGGAACTGCAACTACTGAGCCCTCGTGCCCCAACTACTGAAGCCCATGCGCCCCAACAAGAGAAACCACTGCAATGAGAAGCCTGAACATTGCAACAAAGAGTAGCCCCTGCTCGCCATAGCTAGAGAGAAGCCTACACAGCAACAAAGACCCAGCGCAACCAAATACAACAAATAATTAGATTGTTAAAAATAAAAATATCCCACTGTTGAACAGGGTGCGGACAATGTATTTTCCATTAATAATTAAATATTATCCCTTTCAAATTCATCTCATTTTCCACTTATTGCAGTGCTTGATTAGCCTACATCAGTGTTTCTCAAAGTCAGTTTCACAGAACACGAGTTCCCTGTGTAACAGTTTTCCATGCTGCATGTAAATTACCACAGTCTTAGGCAGCTGTAAATTACAAACATTTAGTTTCCTCTTCCAGGATGACAGTGAAAAATGCTCTGCAGCCTCCAGCAAAACAAGCATAACTAGTGAAAATTACTTTTTAAATCCTAACATTTAAAGTCTCTGGAAATTGTCCTTAGGGTATACAGAACATAAAGAAATACTTATTTCAGAAAACATAGTAAAATTTGGTAAGAACAGTGAGGGTCTGTAGCATTTGAACCATGACTCATCCATTTCCTCCCCACTTAAGGTCAGTGCGACAGAAACTCTATTCCAGGAAGGTGAAGTCGAGGACACAGGGCTCCTTCTCCTCCCAACTCTTACTTAAGGGATACGGTATCTTCCTGGGAGAGATAGGCCACCAGAAGTTTTCATCAGCCCCAGCAACACACTGGTAAGGAGATTGAGAGACTGGAAACCTCATACACGGCTGGTAGAAATCTTGCCTTGGAAAACAGTTTGGCATGTCCTCAAAAGTTTAATCATAGAGTTATCGTATGGCCTAGCAATTCCACTCCTGCACACAAACCCAAGAGAAATGAAAACTTATGCCCACCCAAAAGCTCTTGTGCAAAGCTCTTAGCAGCGTTAAGAACAAAAAGGTAGGAGCAACAGACACTCATCAGTTGATGAGTAGGTATCAAGTGTTGCCGGGGTCCAGCCCTGGCGGGTCCAGGGAATTCAAAGCGGGGACGGCATCGGCATCTTAGAAATAAGTATTTATTTAGATATATAAGATTATGAAATAACAGTATAGTGGGAAAATTAAGATGGAGAAAAGAGGCTGAATAACTTGGTTTACGTGGAAAGCCAATAAAGTTCCAGACAAGGAGTTTGCACCGTCTACACTGGGCCACAGGCCCCCGCTCGAATATCGGAGAGTGCTCCGCCTTGGGCTCCTTCTTGTGCGGATCTTCAGAAGCCTGGGCAAGTAAGTAAACTCGGTGAGCCTCCACGCCCCAGATGGGAATTCAACCTGAAATTAGAGGGAAGGAGAGGGAGCAAGAGGAAGAGACACGGGGGAGGCCAGGCTTGTGCAAAAACCCCCTCCTTTTTTATTAGGTAAAAAGGTGTTTATATACCCTAAATTTTACAGAAAGGAAGATACAGAATCATGCAGGGGCAGCTATAACTTTTTGTATACAAAAGGTCTCAGGTGATTTACATTATCTTCTGGCTTGCTAACACTTTTTGGCTCTCTTCTTTAATGAATGTTAATCTCGTTTCCCCTGAAGTGTTTTTCTTTAATCTGCATCTCCTTAAAGCACTAAAGTTACATCTCTATAGAACAAAGGTGCAGTGGGTTATAACAAAGAAGGTACTTAAACTCAAAGATCTAATGTTGCTACTTGTTTTTTCTATATACCAACTATATCAACAAATAAAAGATATGAAAATTCGGCAGCAAGTATTGGCTCAACAAATGACACCTTTAATCAGTCCTATTCTAATGATTTTGACTCCTCGGAAGCCCCTACATTCCTAGGATGTTTTAAGCTTCCTGTGCCTCCTGCAGTCAGGAGGCCTCAAACAATCACGTGAACAGCTGTACGAGTCTTGCAGGCAGGCTAGAAAGCCATCAGAGGGGTTTTTGGATTGAAACAGTCTATCAAATGCAGAAGACTAAAGCCCTTAGCTGACTTTTCCCAGAGAATGTCAGAAGAGTGGAAAAGCAGGCAGATTCTTATTTTTGGGGGGTACATGCTCAAGAAATGCCAGGGGGAAAACCTGAGATTTGACTCGTCCTTGCCCATCAAAATCTCCTGCCACGTGACCTTGTCATGGGTAGGAGTCCTCACGCTGGCTCCCAGCAAAATGTAGTCTTCCAGGTGGTAAAGAATCCAGCTGCCAATGCAGGAGACACAAGAGACTCAGGTTTGATCCCTGGGTGGGGAAGAACCCCTGGAGGAGGAAATGGCAACACACTCCAGTATTCTGGAAAATCTCATGGACAGAGGAGCCTGGCAGGCTACACAGTCCATGGTGTTGCAAAGAATCCGGACATGACTGAGCATACATAGCTAAGTGGTCTATCCACACAATGGCGTATTATTCAGCAATTTAAAAGAAGTGAAACACATAGGCCACAATATGGATAAACCTTGAAAACATTATGCTAAGTGAAAGAAGCCAGTCACAAGAGACCACATATTACATGATTCCATTTTTACAAAATCTCTAGAACAGACAAATTTATAGAGAAAGTAGGTTAGCGGTAGCCTAGGTCTGGTGAAATAGAAGAAAGATGGGTGACTGCTAAAATGTATAGGCTTTCTTTTGGGACCAATGAACATATTACCAAATTGACTGTGTTGATGGCTTCACAATGTTGTGAAGAGAATAAGAACCATTGAATTCTACACTTTAAGTGGGCAAATTGTATTACATGTGAATAAAAGTGTTTGTGAAAAACCTATATACCCCATTTTTAGCTCATATTTTCCATGGATCAGGAATCTAGGCATGACTCAAACTGAATCTGTGTGTTCCTCCCACCTCCATCCACTCCCTCCATATTGAAATAAGCGCTCCCTCTCTGATGTTTTTCTATTGATGCTTTCAGAAACCTCTTCTGCACCTTCTACCTCAAGCCAGTCAACTCCTATCAATTCTTCTTTCTTAATACATCTAGAATTTGGTCCTCATCATCCTTTTCTATTTGTAAAACAGTATATTTATTTTGTTGCTCTGGGTCTTTTTGCAGCATATGGGATCTTTAATTGCAATATGTGACATCTAGTTCCATAACCAGGGATCCAACCCAGACCCCCTGCATTGGGAACGCAGAGCCTTAGCCGCTGGACACCAGGGAGGGCCCTCATTGTCCATGTCTAAAGCTATTTCCTTTCTCCATAACCCTGTTCTCTCTCCTGGATCACTGCAATTGCCTCTTACCTTAGATTCTATTTGCCAGACACATCTATTGCCTTTTCATACCACTAAGTAAATTATGCATTATGGATTCAATATACGAATCTGGGAAGGAGGCACAAAAATTCAGATGCCAGCACCAGCGATGTGACTTCAGACAAAGTACCTAAACTGGCTGTGCCTCTGTGGCTCCACCTACATACTCATAATAATGACAGCCGTAACCACCTCACAGAGCAATGACAAAAGCCAAATCAGATAACATATAAAGCTGTCTTCAATTAGCNAAAATTCAGATGCCAGCACCAGCGATGTGACTTCAGACAAAGTACCTAAACTGGCTGTGCCTCTGTGGCTCCACCTACATACTCATAATAATGACAGCCGTAACCACCTCACAGAGCAATGACAAAAGCCAAATCAGATAACATATAAAGCTGTCTTCAATTAGCCAATGGCACCCCACTCCAGTACTCTTGCCTGGAAAATCCCATGGACAGAAGAGCCTGGTAGGCTGCAGTCCATGGGGTCGCTAGGAGTTGGACACGACTGAGCGACTTCACTTTCAATTTTCAGTTTCATGCATTGGAGAAGGAAATGGCAACCCACTCCAGTGTTCTTGTCTGGAGAATCCCAGGGATGGGGGACCCTGGTAGGCTGCCGTCTATGGGGTCGCACAGAGTCAGACACGACTGAAGCGACTTAGCAGCAGCATGCAGACGTAAGGGTTTATTTTTTATTGATTATGATCATCCATCATGATGAGTCAGCAACTGATTGGCCACAAATAACTGGCTGGCTTAAGGAAGCATGGTTATTCAAGCAAATTTCCTTTTTTTAAAATTGGAGTATAATTGCTTTTCAATATTGTGATAGTTTCTGATGTACAACAAAGTGAATCAGCTATAGGTACACATATACCCCCTCCCTCTTGAACCTTCCTCCCACTCCCGCATCCCACCCCTTCAGGTCATTGCAGAGCACCAAGCTGAGCTCCTGGTGCCATACAGCAGCATCCCGCTAGCTACCCGTTTTACACATGAAGCGTATGCATGTCAGCACTACTCTCTCAGTTCATCTCTACTGCTGCTGCTGCTGCTGCTGCTAAGTCGCTTCAGTCATGTCCGACTCTGTGCGACCCCATAGATGGCAGCCCACCAGGCTCCCCCGTCCCTGGGATTCTCCAGGCAAGAACACTGGAGGGGGTTGCCATTTCCTTCTCCAATGCATGAAAGTGAAAAGTGAAAGTGAAGACGCTCAGTTGTGCCGACTCTTCCCGACCCCATGGACAGCAGCCCACCAAGCTCCTCCATCCATGAGATTGTCCATGCAAGAATACTCGAGTGGGGTGCCATTGCCTTCTCCCAGTTCGTCTCTAAGCTCCCTTCTTATCCTCATCAAAGTGAAATTACAAGGGTTTTAGGAACTCTGTCCCAGGAGCCAGTGCCAAGACCAAGTGAACACAGTTCACAATGTCACTCGAACACAGAGATCATTGGTGAGCTTCGGACTCTGTCAGTGTCCCTCAAGGGGGTAGTTGTCAGGAGGAAGAGAGGAAATGGAGTCAGCTGTCATCTCGTAACATTTGGCTTTAAAGAGGAGTCACATGGGACAATAACTGGAAGTATGACCAAGAAAATTATGTTCTTAAGCCTTGCCAGAATTTTAAAGTTCTAACTTAAGACTTGACTCCTTTCATTAAATATTGTACCCAACGTTTATGAGGTCCTACTATGCAGTAAGGAAACACAACTGAATATAATCAAGGTCTTAGATGACAAACAACTAGCTGTGTACAGTTGACCTGCATCTGTGGGCCTTTGAATTTCTGGAGTCTGCCGTTCAACCAACCATGTGTGAAAAATATTCCCCTAAATCCAGAAAATTCCAAAAGGCAAAACTTGAATCTGCCCAAACCAGCGACTCCTGTTGACCCTTGAACACACAGGTTTGAAGCGTGCAGATCCACTTATACAAGATTTTTTTTTTCAATATAAACTATAGTACTGCACAACTCAAGGTTGGTTGAATTTGCAGAAGTGGAACTTCAAATATGGAGGGCTGTCAAGTTCACTTCTAATTTTTTAGTTCAAGGAGGGTTGGCATCCCTAACCCCCAAGATGTTCAAGGGTCACCTGTATTTACATAGCATTTACATTGGATTAGGTGTTATAGGTAACCTAGAGATGATTTATAATATCTGGGAGGATGTGTGTAGGTTATGTGCAAATACTGCGCCATTTAATATAAGCTACTTGAGCATTCTTGGATTTTGGTCTCCATGAGAGATCCTAGAACTAATTCCCTGTGGATACCAAGGGATGTCTGTATACAGTTCCTGAGCAGGAGAGACAGTTCTGTGTGTGACATTAAGGTGTAAGAGAGCCCTTACTAGCATTCTTCTGTGTAGAATCTGTAAAACTTTTACGGGCTTGGGGGCTTCCTCTGTGGCTCAGCGGTAAAGAATCTGACTGCAATGCAGGAGATGTAAGAGAAGTGGGTTCAATCCCTGGGTCAGGAAGATGCCCTGGAGGAGGGCATGGCAACTCACCCAAGTATTTTTGCCTGGAGAATCCCATGGACAGAGGAGCCCGGCGGGCTAGGGCTGTGAAGCCCTAGGATTGGGAAGAGTCGGACATGACTGAAGCGACAGCAAGCAAGCAAGCAAGCATACAGATTTTGAGGTTGAAAAAAATCAGAGCTGGAAGGGAACTGAGAGATCATCTAACACAGCCCTTTCATCTTACAAGTGTAAGAATTTGGGTCCCAAAGAGGCTACACAGCTTGCCCAAGGATATATATCTAGTAAGTGGCAGATTCAGAAATAAATCCCCTATCTTCTGCTTCCCAATTCAGGGAATTTTCCACTACTCCATGCCAGATCGTATGCACAAGTGTCCACTTCTTGCATTTCTAATTTCATATAGCTGAACTAGTACTTTAAATGGTAATGTTAATGAATTCCATGAGTCAGCACTTATTTTCATATTCTGCCAATTAATCATGGTTTGGGGGTAATTCACTCCAAGGCCTTGAATTGTAAAATGCAGCATCAGCTTTTTTTTTCTTTTTTTTTCCGAGGTAATTCACTCCAAAACTTGGACCAAGGACACCTAATGTCGTTCAGAGTTAGCTGGATTTGTCTCTAAATGTCCTTGAATTAAAAATCTACAGCCCTGTTTGTTTTTCCCACAGCACAGCTACAGGGAGCAACTGTGACATTGGGGGGGGTGGGAGGGGGGTTCCACAGAACCTGGAGAGGTGGGTACACTGGGGAACGGGAGGCTCAGGCTTGAGGTAATGCTGCTGTAAGCTGGTGGGTGATATGCCGAAGTGATTGTTTTGGGAGGTGCCCTATCTTTGTAACTGCAGCTAGAGGTGACAGTAGGAAGAATTTCTGTGATTTCTGACCCTGGACTCCCCGTCTGCAATCTGGACTCGTCTCTTACCATCTGGAAAATATCACTTTCATTTGGAAACCAGGAACATCTTCTACTTCATCTAGAACTAGTTACTTTTCCAGCCAGGAACACAAGGAAGTCAAGGAGAAACAGGAAAAAAAAAAAATCATTCAATTGTACAAAACAGCCATCTTTTATGCCCAAGGCACTTGATAATTGGATAAATCTTCAGGGGCCTCTGCCATCCAACCTGATCTGAGCGCATCAGAAGAGGCAAAGACTAGACCTGTGGCCTTGAGCAAATAATGTCATCACTAAGCATAAGAGCTGGAAAACCTTTCTGAGCTCATGTAGTTTATTATTATAGACATGGAAGGCAGACTCAGAGAAATTACTCATATTTGTGGGAGTGCCTGCCTTCTCCCCTTGTTCTCATGCCTCCTCACTTGTCAAATAAGGAGGTTGAACAAATAACTTTTGATACCCTTCCCAATTCTGACAATGCTGCCTGACAAGTGAGGTGGCCAGGCAGCCTTGCACATCACCCAGGAAATAGACCTTCAGAATCTCGGGTCCAAACCAGACCTACTAAATGAGAATCTGAATTTGAACCAAATCCCCAGGTGATTCCTATGCACGTTAGAGTCAGCTTTAGAATAATCTGGTTGATTTGACCCTAGAGGGTGTATTCTTCCTGGAAGGCTTTCAGTGTCATTCTCTTCTTAGCCTGCAGATGTCACCAGAGAGCTAACAGTGGGCTTTCTGGAACTGTGGGAACTACAGAAAGTTTTTATTCCCATTTCTCCTGTCTGTTCTGCCCTTCAAGTTCCTGTACACTCTGGCCTGTTACCCAGTAAAGCTGGAGAAATGGGCTGCAAAATGTATTTTGAAGCTGTTCACATCACAGACACTTCATTGTCTGCCCTTCCAGAAAAGAGTTGGACCTAGAGGCCCTTCTGTCTCAGGAGCAGGACTCCCACAGAGTGATTTTTTAAAAGCCCAAATTCTGTCTCCTTGACAACTCAGGTAAATCTGTGGCAGATACTCTGACAATATGATACTATAATGAACTATTCTTTATTTTGGTCCCAGGATTTATTTATTAACGTATTTGTCTTGTCTTGATCAATTCTTAAAATTTTAAATTATAATGACCATCTTTCCAATAAACCAAAGGTCAAAGTCTTCCATGTTATTATATTAATATTAGTCCTTTGGACTTCAAGGAGATCAAACCAGTTACTCCTAAAGAAAATTAACCCTGAATATTCATTGGAATGACTGAGGCTGAAGATGAAGCTCCAAAACTTTGGCCACCTAACGCGAAGAGCCAACTCATTGGAAGACCCTGATGCTGGGGAACATTGAAGGCAAAAGGAGGAGGAGGTGGCAGAGGATAAGATGGTTGGAGAGCATCTCAATGAACATGAGTTTGAGCAAACTCCGGGAGACAGTGGAGGACAGGGAAGCCTGCAGTACTACAGTCCATGGGGCTGCAGAGTCAGACACAACTTAGCGACTGAACAAAAACAATTTACATAACCCTTTAGATTTTTAAAACACTTTTAATTTAACATATTCTTGAAAAACATTTGTAACATTAGGTGTGTAGGATACTCTGAGTTATAGGTGATGGTCCTGAAGCTGGAAGTTCATCTAGTAATTTGTGAAAATAAGACCTGTATCCAGCTGGCACTTCCGGTCTTAGCGGACCCATCTAGGAGGGTATGCAGCAAACCTCCAAATGCTGGTCTGTGAGATTCAGCAGATGAGTCTTCTATCTTCCTCTCATCTGTAAGCTGTTCTTCCCAACTGTTCTCTCACCATCCAGTGTCATCATGTCTACCTTACTCCTCAATCTGGATTTTGGCGAGCCTCCCCTCAAAAAGGCATTAGAGGGAAATGCCAAGCACCAAAANAAAAAAAAAAAAAAAGACTTGTATCCAGGTGGCACTAGTGGTAAAGAATCTGCCTGTCATGCAGGAGACTGCCTGCATTGCAGGAGACCTGGGTTCAGTTCCTGGCTTGGGAAGATCCCCTGGAGAAAGAAATGGAAACCCACTCCAGTATTCTAGCCTGAGAAATCATATGGACAGAGGAGCCTGACCAGCTATAGTTCATGAGATCACAAAGAGCCAGACCCGACTTAGGGAGTCAAAATACTGGACAACATATCTTTAGACCTTAGACCTCAGTAGCACAAGCCTGTGCTCGAGAAAAAGCCCATGAGGTCAGCCTGCATTGGCCTAGGCTCTCTGCTGAAACTTGATGAGGTGAGGAGACAGATTGGAGGTTGGGAAGGTCAAGGTGGCTGGAATTTGCTGGGCACAGCATCTGAGACTAGGGAGCCACTTAAAGTTCCAGAAAAGTGCACAGAGTTCCCTCATGTTGTCTGCTGAATCTGTGCGAACCCTGGGAGGCTGGGTAGAACAATTTCTGAGGAAAGCAGAGCTCACAGTGAGAATTGTTCCAGTTCCCTCCAGCTAGGGTGGGAGGTCCCCATGTAGGGCAGGGGTCCCCAGTCCCCGGGGCCACAGACGGATACTGGTGGGTGGCTGTCAGGAACCGGGCCGCACAGCTGGAGGTGAGCGGTGGGTGAGCGAGTGAAGCTTCATCTGGTTTTACAGCAGCTCCCAATTGCTCGCGTTACCCCCCGAGCTCTACCTCCTATTAGATCAGCAGAGGCGTCAGATTCTCGTAGGCGCTCAAGGTGTACTGTGAACTATGCAAGGGAGGGATATGGGTTGCATGTTCCTTGTGAGAATTGAATGCTTGACAATCGGAGGTGGTGGTGTTAGCAATGGGGAGCGGCTGCCACTGCCTCACCCCCACATGGGACCGTCCAGTTGCAGGGAAGCAAGTGCAGGGCTCCCACTGATTCTGCATGATGGCAAGTTGTATGCATTTCATTATATATCACGAGGTAATAATAATACAAATCAAGTGCACAATAAAGGTCATGCACTTGAATCATCCTGAAACCTCCTCCCTCCTCCACCCAGTCGATGGAAAAATTGTCTTCCACAAAACTGATCCCTAGTGCTGAACAGATTGGAGACCACTACCCTAGGGGACGAAGAGTCCTCCTGCAAAGCTCCTTAGCCTGTTCCAGCTGGGGGGGTGAGCCGGTGAAGAGGATTCAGTGACAAAGCTCCCCTCAGTCAGAACTCAACTCAGCTCCCAGAATCGAAAGGTGGAGGAGAAGAGAAAAGGAGGAATGGGAAAGGTGTTCCGTGGAGGGCTGAAGGGAGAGCTGCTCCAAGAAGAGAAAAAGACAGGTGCTTCACACAGCTGACATCTCATAGAAATGTCAGAATAACTGTCAGGAAACAATGAGGCTGAAGAAGCCACCAGGTGACTATGGTGGAGAGCGCTGTAACTTCTTTTGTGACTCAAACTCACCACAGCTGTCAGCTTGACTACAACCCATGCAGGCACCATGGGTTCTTGGGTATTTGAGACCAGGGAAACATGGGGCCTCGCAGACATTAGAGGGGAGAAGTCCCCTTCTCCACGCGGCCTGAATATAGAGTGGGAGCCACAGCACTTTGGGGGTGGGCATCACCCGGCTTTTTAGAGGAAACCATGATGCCTCTGGTGTGTCTACTTTTTTACCTCCTTTGGCAAATTATTAGGGCCCACAGCCAGCCTGGGGCCATGAGGTTCTCCCAGAGGTGCAGCCATGAGCATGTGGCCGGGACTATCCGGTGACCCGGGTTACCGCACACACTGCCCGGGTCCTGCCTCTCACTGGGTGATGAGGCCTGGTGGGTTCACAGACCCTGGGTGGTCTTCTTCTGTGTGAATGGAACTCTGGATGAAAGCACATCCCCAAGTAAGAATGCAGTCATGTTTAACTCTCTGTGACCCCACCCGGCTCCTCTGTCCATGGAATTCTCCAGGCAAGAATACTGGAGTGGGCTGCCATTTCCTACTCCAGGGGATCTTCCTGTCCCAGGGATCAAACTTGGGTCTCCTGCATTGCAGGGAGGTTCTTTACCGTCTGTGCCAACAGCTCTGGAGAAGTGAATAAATTGACAGGTGGCCTTTCCTTTAGTGAATACAAAAGCAATTCTCTTATAAGCTGGGTCTTGATTATCATTCTTTTGCTTGAGACTCTTTCCTTAGGTTACCTAATAGGGCTTAAGACTTCATATGCCATCAAGTTCTTGGTCTAGACTATGTTTATCGTCCTCTGGAAGTATTAAGGCAGCTTCTCATAAACTCTCCATTCTACCAATTCCTGTTGAAAAATGATCAGACCTATCCAATTTTTGCCCACCCCCTTCCCATGCTCACTGGGTTTTCATGAGAAAGAATGTGAGGGCAACTTGTTAGCATCATGTTTTCAGCTTTATTGAAATTCTTACAAAAGGTTTGATGTATTTTAGGCCTGGCCTAATTTCCTTTAGTCCCTGAAATACAGGATCATGGCTATTTCCATGTCCTTTTAAGTAGGAATGTAAACTAGTAGACTTTGCTTTTAAAGTTCAAACACATATCACCATGGTTTTTCATTGATGTAAAGCAAGACTTATGTTTTCCCGAATGAAAAGACCAGGTAAGAAGGTTGCCTGGGTCTTCACTGGTGGGATAACTGGATTCTTTGTCAGAACAGACTTGGGGATTTATTTCACTTCATGTGACATTCTTCCACCTTGAGTATTTTCTCTTTTTTAAATGCAAACTTGGCGATGTACTGAGCTATGTAGTAAAGAGTGCCATGTTCATATATGCATACATATATGGGCTCTGGGAAAAGGTGCATGAGTACATGCATGTTATGTAAACACAGCAGATAATAAGCATATTATAAGCAAAGAACCACCAATAGCATGTATTGGTTTAGTTGTCAGCCAGGAGCTTTGCTGGTCTTATCCCCAGAGGGTCCCAGCCATCGCTTTCCCCAGGCAGGCGATGCTCACCAGGTAGGACAGGTGATTGTGTATCTGAGGCGTGTCTGAGTCTGTGACTCCCCCAAGGTCGGTGGGCCTATGCTCACTCGCTACCATGAAGCTCCCCAGGCCTAGAACACAGAAATGCCCAGCATGACCTCCTCCTTGTGTCAAAAGCAGACTCTGATCTCCCCATCACTAGGAAAGGGGTGCAGACTGAGGGCTCCCAGAGGCCCACGGCCTCCTCTCTCTCCAGATGTAGTAGGGAATCCACATTTCCTTTCAGTCTTAATAGGCTCCATCAGGACATGTGTTCTCTTGACCACAGGATGACACCCAAAGAGGCCTGGAAGGTTTTGTATCATCGCCTCCAGACAGCTCTGAGACACAGGCAACGTGGCTTTAACCCTGATTGCCAGATGACTGAGGGTTGGCCTTGGTTTAACCCGGATAGCTCCCATGTCACCCTCCAAATCCATCCTCCTATGTGGATGGCTGCCTTGGAAGCCAGTTACATCCAACCTTGAACTTACACCCTATGGGATTTGGAGTATGTAATCTTCTAGTCACACTTGTGCTGCACCCCAGCTTCTTGCTTGAATCTAAGAAAAGACATAATGAGAGTTCAGGTCAAAACAATGGTCTCATTCTCCATCTGACTGATAGGCTAGGTGAATGGGTCAGTTGAGTGCTACCTGGAGGTCAAGTGGTACCCAAGCCAGCATGACTTGTAGGAGAGCTGCAAAGTGATACATGAATTGAGCGTGAGATACTACGTAGCACACACGGCAGTCACTCAATAAATGTTCCTGTCACTTGCCTTCTCGGAATCCAGACTGGCTCCTCCAGGAGGCTGGCATCTCCCTCTCACTCCTAGAGCCGCCCCTCCTCTATGTCACTTTCCCGAACTAACAAACGCTGTGCAGAGGCAGAGTGAAGAGGGGAAGGCGAATCACTCAGTACCGTCTCTTGCTGGTCAAAACTCTTGGCCTGAGGTTTGGGAATGATCTGCAGAGTAATCGACGTGGATGCCTCCTGCCCATCTTCACTGCTGCATTGGTCGCTAGGATCCATCTGTAACTCACAGATCACAGAGAACATGGACAGGTGACCCTGAGGGCACGGTGTTTAGAAGACTCTGGAAAAAGGCAATCCAGTCGACTAGGGCTCCATGCAGGAACCGTGGTGGAAGGGAGAGACAGGCAGTGGATCCCAGAGTTGTGCTTTGGAATAGATGTCCAAGAGGAGGAGGGTGACAGGTCACCATGGTCCTGGGATGGGAATTACAGGGGTCTGGGGGTGCTGGGCTGGGCGTAGAGGGCAGAGGCGTTCATTGCCCCCACCCCAGGAATGCAGGAAGGAGGCTCGGCAGCTGGGCCCAACCTCGGGCTGTGCCCACTGTTAGTGTCTCTTGCATGTCACGCCAGCATCCTCAGCGTGCCCGCAGTTTGTCACCCCCCACTTGGAGAAGCTACAGCGGAAGATGCTTTCCTCGGTGCCCTTGCAGGCGACATCGTCCATCCAAATTCTCCCTGTGCCTGTGGAGACAAGTGGACATGATGTCTTAGCAGAGATGCAGGGGCGCAGGATAGACGGAAGCACGGCTGTCTGTCCCGAGCTCTGCTGTCAATTCTCTAATCGAGTGGTTCCGCCTGCCTTCTCCACTCCACCAAGACCAATACATCTTCTCTAGGCTCAGTTTCTTGAAAGCAGAATAACAATAACTGACAGTGAGGATGGGTTTCCCTGGTGGCTCAGTGGTAAAGAACCTACCTGCCAATGCAGGATATGTAAGACTCATGGGTTCAATCCCTGGGTCAGGAAGATGCCCTGGAGGAAGAAATAGCAACCCACCCCCGTAGTCTTGCCTGAAGAATCCCACGGATAGAGGAGTCTGGTGGGCTACAATCCATGGGGTCACAAAGAGTCAGATACGAATTAGTGAGTAAACAATAACCACGATGGTATTTACTGAGCAGCTCCTATGTGTCGGGCCTCTTACATATATGATCTTCGTCCATTCTCACCATGATGCTGTGAGACGGGCATGAATAACTCTTTCTAGATGGGAAAACTGAGGTTCAGAAAGCAATTGGTGCAAGGTTGCCCAGCTTGTAAGTGGCAGAGTCTGAACTCAAGCCCAAGTCTTGCTGCCTCTCAGGCCTACACTTTATACAAAATGCTTAATAGCTTTTGAGATTTTGGCCATGCCACATAACCTGTGGGCTCTTAGTTCCCTGACCAGGGATCAAACCTGTGCCCCCTGCAGTGGAAGCACAGTCTTAGCCACTAGACCACCAGGGAAGCCCCCTCTGTTGAGATGTATCTTGCAGCCTTTGCTGCTGAATATTCAGACAAGACATAATCAGAGGGACAATGTCAGGCAGATCTAACTCAGACAGATCCAGCACTCCATAACCAAATATCTCAGGGTCAACATCACCTCCAGTATTTTAAAATTTAAAGCTGATGGTCTCACACAATGAGCTTCAAACAGGGGTCCTTGGAATGAGAGCAGATCTCAGAAATTAACATTATCACTACACATATATGTTAAGACAGGCGGAAGCATCCGTAACCATAAGCAACTAGGTCAGTTCCCAAAACACAAGGTCCCTAAGACAATCCAGCTGAGTTTTGCCCACCTGTTCACTCAGCTCTTAGGAGGACCAACCTGACGGTCTGAAGGTGCCCTCGCAGAGAGTCTTTAGTTGGTTTTCCCAGGATTGTACCCAAGTCTCAAGAGACACAGACTTGGCATTGAGGTCTTCAATGAATGTCAAGGGAACAGGTCAGCTGGGTGAGGCTTCAAGGGAATGGAGAGAGCTTGTCTGGGGTCAGAGGGGTCAGCGGAGAGGGGAGAAGTCACCTGGAGCCCCCACTGATGAACTGGCAGGGCCATCAACCTTGTTCTGGTGGGTTCTCTGGGCTGATGGCCAAGCCACATCTTTAATGGTGGGAGCTCACACGGGAGCCCTCTGGAATGCTGCCTGAGCTTCAGGGCTCCCATCTCCCATGGAGTCATTAATAGAGCCACCACTCAAAGTGTGATCCTAGATCAGCAGCATCAGAGTTTGTTAAAAATACACAACCTCATGCCCTGCCCAGGACCTACTGAACCAGAATCTACATTTGAAGCAAGTGGTCCTGCATTGAAGTTTGAGAAGCACTGGTACAGCAGAAATAGGGCTTTACAACAAGTAGGACAAATTTCAAGTCTCAGCCCATCCAGGAGGACTATTTCAGTTGTAGAAGTAGGAGGGGATTCCCAGGATGTGAGACTTGGTGCGGAAGCTAAGTAAACTGAGAACTTACTGGGTGAACTTACTTGTTACGTTCAAGAGCTGGTACCAGAAATCATGGGGTTGAAGGTCAGAAACTGCATTCCAATATTACCATGTCAATCTGGGCAAGTTAAACGAGGTAACTGTTGTTTAGTCACTATGTAGTATCCAACTCTTTGCAACCTCTTGGACTGTTGCAGGCTCCTCTGTTCATGGGATTACCCAGGCAAGAATACTGGAGTAGGTTGCCATTTCCTTCTCCAGGGGATCTTCCCCACCCTGGGATTGAAATCGAGTCTCCTGCCTTGGCAGGCAGATTCTTCACTGCTGAACCACAAAAGAAGCCCAAACGAAGTAATAGTTCCTGTATTTTAAAGGGCTTTGAAATGCATCAAAACCCCACACGAAAGGCAGTTCAGGGATCCTAGCACCATGCCTCCTTGTCCCGTCTCTCGGCAGCCAGACAACCTCTCCTTTTAGAGGAATTGTTGGGTATTGTTGTTGTTTAGTTGTTAAATCATGTCCGAGTCTTTGCGTATTAAAATCCTTAAAACCTGTCACTCACCCTTGGACTGCATGGGAAATCCCTTTACAAATCACATCCAGGGAATAACTAAACCATTTTGCTGCCCAGTAAGAAGCTCCAATATTTTGGCCACTGATACAAAGAGCCAACTCTTTGGAAAAGACTCTGATGCAGGGAAAGACTGAAGACAGGAGGAGAAGGGGGCAGCTGAGGATGAGACGGTTAGCTAGCATTACTGACTCCATGGACATGAGTTTGAGCAAGCTCCGGAGGGCAGCTGAGGATGAGATGGTTAGCTAGCATTACTGATTCCATGGACATGAGTTTGAGCAAGCTCCGGGAGATAGGGAAGCCTGGTGTGCTGCAGTCCACGGGGTAACAAGAGTCGGGCATGACTGAGCGACTGAACAACAACAAACTGATTGCAAGGACTTAGTGGTTTGGACATATTTTTGTTATGCTGAGATATTCATCATCTGCTCAAGGGATTGCCGAGCAGTGAACTAGGGGACAGAGCTGGGAGGAGAGATCTCTTTCTCCTGTCCTTGTTAATGTTATTTGTTCATTCACAGCCTCTTCCCTGGCCGGATACAGTGTGCCTCTTACACAATAAGCCCTTTGAGGCTGAGCAAAAATTCTCAGATTAAATGTCTCCTGGAAAACACATCAGTTTACAAATTACCCAGGAAAAGGTTGCAGACCCAAGAGCTCCGTGGGATTAGTCACACCCAAAACAAATAAAGCAGCAAATGAAGGAGACTGACAAACACAAAACAGGCCCAAGGTTACCAGTCCNAATGGAGAGAGCTTGTCTGGGGTCAGAGGGATCAGCGGAGAGGGGAGAAGTCACCTGGAGCCCCCACTGATGAACTGGCAGGGCCATCAACCTTGTTCTGGTGGGTTCTCTGGGCTGATGGCCAAGCCACATCTTTAATGGTGGGAGCTCACACGGGAGCCCTCTGGAATGCTGCCTGAGCTTCAGGGCTCCCATCTCCCATGGAGTCATTAATAGAGCCACCACTCAAAGTGTGATCCTAGATCAGCAGCATCAGAGTTTGTTAAAAATACACAACCTCATGCCCTGCCCAGGACCTACTGAACCAGAATCTACATTTGAAGCAAGTGGTCCTGCATTGAAGTTTGAGAAGCACTGGTACAGCAGAAATAGGGCTTTACAACAAGTAGGACAAATTTCAAGTCTCAGCCCATCCAGGAGGACTATTTCAGTTGTAGAAGTAGGAGGGGATTCCCAGGATGTGAGACTTGGTGCGGAAGCTAAGTAAACTGAGAACTTACTGGGTGAACTTACTTGTTACGTTCAAGAGCTGGTACCAGAAATCATGGGGTTGAAGGTCAGAAACTGCATTCCAATATTACCATGTCAATCTGGGCAAGTTAAACGAGGTAATTGTTGTTTAGTCACTATGTAGTATCCAACTCTTTGCAACCTAATGGACTGTAGCCCACCAGGCTCCTCTGTTCATGGGATTACCCAGGCAAGAATACTGGAGTAGGTTGCCATTTCCTTCTCCAGGGGATCTTCCCCACCCTGGGATTGAAATCGAGTCTCCTGCCTTGGCAGGCAGATTCTTCACTGCTGAACCACAAAAGAAGCCCAAACGAAGTAATAGTTCCTGTATTTTAAAGGGCTTTGAAATGCATCAAAACCCCACACGAAAGGCAGTTCAGGGATCCTAGCACCATGCCTCCTTGTCCCGTCTCTCGGCAGCCAGACAACCTCTCCTTTTAGAGGAATTGTTGGGTATTGTTGTTGTTTAGTTGTTAAATCATGTCCGAGTCTTTGCGTATTAAAATCCTTAAAACCTGTCACTCACCCTTGGACTGCATGGGAAATCCCTTTACAAATCACATCCAGGGAATAACTAAACCATTTTGCTGCCCAGTAAGAAGCTCCAATATTTTGGCCACTGATACAAAGAGCCAACTCTTTGGAAAAGACTCTGATGCAGGGAAAGACTGAAGACAGGAGGAGAAGGGGGCAGCTGAGGATGAGACGGTTAGCTAGCATTACTGACTCCATGGACATGAGTTTGAGCAAGCTCCGGAGGGCAGCTGAGGATGAGATGGTTAGCTAGCATTACTGATTCCATGGACATGAGTTTGAGCAAGCTCCGGGAGATAGGGAAGCCTGGTGTGCTGCAGTCCACGGGGTAACAAGAGTCGGGCATGACTGAGCGACTGAACAACAACAAACTGATTGCAAGGACTTAGTGGTTTGGACATATTTTTGTTATGCTGAGATATTCATCATCTGCTCAAGGGATTGCCGAGCAGTGAACTAGGGGACAGAGCTGGGAGGAGAGATCTCTTTCTCCTGTCCTTGTTAATGTTATTTGTTCATTCACAGCCTCTTCCCTGGCCGGATACAGTGTGCCTCTTACACAATAAGCCCTTTGAGGCTGAGCAAAAATTCTCAGATTAAATGTCTCCTGGAAAACACATCAGTTTACAAATTACCCAGGAAAAGGTTGCAGACCCAAGAGCTCCGTGGGATTAGTCACACCCAAAACAAATAAAGCAGCAAATGAAGGAGACTGACAAACACAAAACAGGCCCAAGGTTACCAGTCCTAATGCGCACACAGGATCACGAAACTCCAAACTCTAGCTGGGGTTTGGTTAGGGAGTTCTAGCTAATGTTCAGTCGTGGAAGAGCTCATAAAATGAGGACAGGGTTGTTAACTCAGCAATGCTCATATCTGCAGTTATTGGGACATCACTAAAGGGGCCAGTGAACTTGCAGATCATCTCTGCTCCACGCGTGTCAGAGAGGCTAGAACTCTCATGAATCCAGATACCAATCACTGTGTCAGTGGACATCCATGAGAGCTGACACTTGACACTCATTGTGTGGCCTGAGCACCAGGAGGTCAGGATCACCTGGGAGCTCATCAGCAATGCAGAGTCTTGGGCCCACTGCAACCTGAACCTGGGTTTGATTCCTGCGTCGGGAAGCTCCCCTGGAGGAGAGTACGGCAACCCACTCCAGTATTCTTGCCTGGAGAATCCCACAGACAGAAGAGCCTGGTGGGCTACAGTCACAAAGAGTCGGACACAACTGAAGCGACTAACACACTGTATCTTAACGGCATCTCCACCAGTCAGTGTGTCTTCAAGTCTGAGAGCCCTGCTCTAGGTTATGTCTGCTCCTCCATGCTGGTTCTCTCTGTGAGCTCCATAACAAGCCCCATTACGAAGCAGGAAGGGGGTTCTCTATTCCCCCACTTTAGAGTCAGAAAACTGAAGCTACACGGTGAGGTTTTATCTTATAGAGGCAAAACGGGTCCAGAGAGGCCAGGCCTTCTGACACTTGGAGCCTTAGGGGCTGTTGGAATGTGAGGGGATGGTTGGGGTGAGTAAGCAGAGATTTTATTTTATTCTCATCATTCATTCATTCAATATTTAAGTGTCTACTCCATGCTCAGCGCTATTCGGGGTGTTTGGGCTACATCAGTGAACAGAAAATGATTTTTAAAAAACCTACTGCTGGTAAGAATATAAATTGGTGGAGAAGAGTATGGAGGTTTCTCAAAAAATGAAAAATAGAATTACCATATGATTCAGCAATCCTACTTCCAGGTACATATCCACAAGAAACAAAAACGAATTCAAGAAGATACATGCACCCCAATGTTCATAGCAGCACCATAATTATATAGTTGCCAAGACAGGAGAGCAACCAAAGTGTTCATCCACAGAGAAGCAGATAAAGAAGAGGTATATATTATATATACAATGGGATAGTACTCAGCCACAGAAAAGGACAAAACTTTGCTATTTGCAGCAACATGAATGAACTTGGAGGGCATTACTCTAAGCAAAATAAGTCAGGAAAGTCAAATACTTTATGATATCATTTGTAGGAGGAATCTAAGATAACACAACAAACTAATGACTATACCAAAAAATGCATAGGTACAGAAAACAAATTAGTGGGTACCAGTGAAGGGGAAGGGGCAATACATGGATGGGGAACTGGGATGTACAAACAACTGGATGTAAGACAGGCTACAAAGACGTATTGTACAACATGGGGACTATAGCCAATATCTTGTTATAACTGTAAAGGGAAAGGAATCTTTAAAAATGGTACAAAAACAAAACAAGAAAAAAACAAAAAATCTCTGCTTCGTGGAACTAACATTTTAGCTGCTGCATGTTTACTTAGAGTAATATTAATCGAAGGAATGAGTTACACTGAATCCTAAGGGCTGCCATCAGAGCACCACTCAGAGGCAGGCAGGCCAGCTATCAAATAGATATTTAAGAGAAAGAAAAACTGAGGCCCCAGAAAGGTTAGCAGACCTGTCCCACAACTATTACGGGAGGAGGAGACAGTGACCTCTGATGTCCAGCCAGTCTAGTCCCTGTTCCTTGCAGAAGTACATATTCAGTGCACTTTATGGATCACTAAGTTAAGAGGTGGCCAACCAAATTCAGCCCACTTCTTGCTTTTGTAAATGAAGTCTTATTGGAACATCTACCTCGTAGACTGCAGTTACTTTCATCTGTAGTTACTGTGGTGCTACAACTGCAGAGTTGAATAGTTGTGAGACAGACCATCTAGCCCACAAAGCCTAAAATATGTACTTCTGGCTGACCCTTTAACATTTGCTGACTCGCACTAAGCCACTTCCCAGTATTTAAATTCGATCTTAAGGAAAAAAAAAAAAAGAGCAAAAATGCTAATAATAATATAATTAGAATGGACACTCTCAATCCATCCATCCACCCCCACCTACAAATCCACCTGCATTTGTACCCACCCTCGCCTCCTTTGATTGTCTGCATGTTTCACAGATTTTCTTAGTGGGTCCAGGACCAGTTCCCTGGGTACTTCCCTGGTCTCAACCCCTCCATCTCTTTCTGGATCCTGTCGCAGCCATCACCTCCATCTTTTCCAGCTGCACTCCCTCCCTCTCCAACAGCTCTTGGACCAATTTAAAATTAAAAAAAAAAAAATCATCTCCAAGTCTTTCTCACTTGGGTCTTTCCTTGTTTTTTTTCCCAGGGACACTGATCATTTAATTATTGAGCCCTGGCCAGGAAAACTTTTATGGCGCCAAACCACCAAGAGCATGCCAGGCTCGGCAGTTTCTTGTATGGCTCGGGGAGGATGCAGATTCTGCAGGCACACAAGTTTCTTCCTTCCTTCTCTCCTCACACTCTCCTCCCGTTCCTCCTTCCTCCCTCCCACTTTCAGTTCAGTTCAGTTGCTCAGTCGTATCTGACTCTTTGTGACCCCATGGACTGCAGCACGCCAGGCTTCCCTGTCCATCACCAGCTCCCAGAGTTTGCTCAAACTCATGTCCATCGAATCAGTGATGCCATCCAACCATCTCATCCTCTGTCATCCCCTTCTCCTCCTGCCCTCAATCTTTCCCAGCATCAGGGTCTTTCTAATGAGTCAGTTCTTCCCATCAGGTGGCCAAAGTATTGGAGCCACTTTACGCAGTACCTATCACTCATTGGAAAAGACTCTGACTGGGCAAGCTTGAAGGCAGGAGGAGAAGGGGATGACAGAGGATGAGATGGTTGAATGGCATCATCAGCTCATTGGACATGTGTTTGAGCAAACTCCAGGAAATAGTGAAGGACAGGGAAGCCTGGAATGCTATCCTTGGGGTTGCAAAGAGTCAGACACGACTTTGCGACTGAACAACAGCAAACAAACTGAAAAGGAATCAGCTAGGTGAAGATGAGGGAAAGGCATTGCAAACCTGAGGAAGAGCAGGCGATAGGACACGGAGGTCGAAAACAGCTGTATGAGCTCAGAGCCCACACCTGGGTGCATGTGGCTGAAGGATGCTCCGCTGAGGAGTGAGGCACTTTAGGACAGACATTGCTGCACTAAGCTGAGAAACCGGACTTGATCCTGAGAGCAGTAAAGACTCACTGAGCGTTGGGCAGGGGAGTGACAGGCAGGAGACCGTTTCAGAAAGAGCCCTGGTAGCCAGGAAGAGTAAGGCCTGGAAGAGGAGGTGGTGAGCAGGGCGTGCGGGAAGGAGCTCCTGGGGGTGCCCCACCTCCTTCCAACAAGCAGCCAATGACTGCGCCACTGGGCCTGCGCTGTGCTGATTGCCATACACGATCTCATTTTTCATTTGCCATCCTCCTGCAAAAGTGGGAGGGCTGAGGCCTGGGGAGGTTAGGAAGTCTGCTCCAAGTCACCAACCAGTAAGTGGCAGATGTGGGATGCTAGCTAGGCTCTGACCTACAGCCTGAGCTCTGAGCCACTGCCCTACCCAGCCCGAGTTCCTAAGGCAAGAACAGTGAGAACAAAGAGGAGGGGACAGAGTCAAGGGCCCAAGAGGTCGACACGGGTAGAACCTGTAGGACCCAGGGACTCAGCAGAGAAGGGACAGGGGAGTGGGTGAGGGGAAGGGGAGGGACAGGTCTGCAGTCCTGCCTGGAAGGACAGAAAGCACATCCGGAAGAGAAACAGAGACGATGGAAGGTGGGGCTTGGGCTGGGGGCCTGGGAGATTTCGTGAGGCTGAGGGTGAGCCAACTGGGGTCGGGAGTCTGGGCACCTGCCTGAAGGGAGTCTGTGGTCAGCGGGGCATCTGGACCTGAGGTGCAACCCGCCCTCTGCCAGGAGAGGTGGGTATCCCCTGCCACACCCCACAGTTGGCAGGGCAGGCGAGCCCTTCCCATGCTGTTTAGAATCTGTGAACATGTCCGCCTCCCCCTAAACTGAACATGCTGAGGTCAGAGACTATGTTGACCCAACTCCACGCCCCAGTGCTGCCTAGTGCCTGCCCGTGGAAGGAGCCAGAAGCTGCTCTGGGAAGAAGGAAGTGCAGCTGGGACAGGAGGCCCCATTTCCCGCTGTGGACCTGTGAGAAACAGCCTGCCTACCTGCCCAGGTCTCAAATATCACATGACCTAAGTTACTGGACAATGATGGGGATGTCGGGCCACAGCTCACTTTCAGGGCTCCCCTGGTGGCTCAGACAGTAGTCTGCCTGCAGCACAGCAGACCTAGGTTCGAACCCTGGGTCGGGAAGATCCCCTGGAGAAGGAAATGGAAACCCACTCCAGTATTCTTGCCTGGAAAATCCCATGGCAGGCTATAGTCCATGGGGTTGCAAAGAGCCAGACACAACTGAGCCACTTCATATTCATATTTAATGGTGGCAATCTGATGCAAATGTAGAATCGAGTCTGGCTTCCCACTGCCTGATTTAAAGACTCCAGTGGCATTAATATACCATATTTTTATATATGTGGAATCTAGAAATGTATAGATGATCCTACTGAAAGCAGAAATAAAGATACAGATGTAATGAACAAACGTATGAATACCAAGAAGGAAAGAGGAGTAGGTGGGGGGAATTGGGAAATTATGATTGACATATATGAGGGCTTCCCATGTGGCACCAGTGGTAAAGAACCTGCCTGCCAATGTAGGAAATGTAAGACTTGCAGGTTTGATCCCTGGATCAGGAAGATCCCCTGGAGGAGGGCATGGCAATCTGCTCTAGTGTTCTTGCCTGGAGAATCCCATGAACAGAGGATTGTCCTGGACTGGCGGGCTATAGTCTGTAGGTCTCAAAAAGTTGGACAAGACNCGTGACAAGCCAACCTGGAGCCGGCAGCCGCAAACACAGCCTGGCCCGGGCTGGGTGTCTGGCCCTGGTGTGTCGGCTGAGGCTCAAACGTCAGTCTTGGTTTCTCCCAGACCTGCCTCGCCTCTGTCAGCACCCTGTCACCGTGGCCGTGGGCCACGCCAGGCCAGGAGGCTGCCAACGGCGGTCTCCGTGTGGGGTCATCAGTAGAGGGTGAGTGGCAGGAGGAAGCTGTGCGTCCCGGAGCAGGCGAGGCCGAGTTCAAGGTCCAAACAACAGGAAGAAGTCTGGTGCGGTACAGGCAGCGCCGCTGACGTTCAGAGATGCCCCCTGATCCTCCGTTCCGGCCTGCCTCGCTCACTCTGCTCACTTCTACATCTTGCCAAATAAGTGACTGGCCATCTGTTAGGAGCCTGGTCCTATTGTAGGAGTGATGGACAGATCTGTGAACAAAGTCTCTGCCCTCATGGACTATACTGTAGTGGAGGAGACTAGTTACAAGTGGGGAGACAAGGAAGACCTTGAGTGGAGACCTGGAAGAGCTGAGAGGGCACACGGACCCCTCTATCTTGGAAAAAACCCGCTCTGTACTCTGGCCTAACATTTTCACGTCCTTTAAATCTCAAGCTTGGACGTCACATCGCCCCCCAAAAAAGCCTCCTGTGGTCACCCATTCCCATCCAAGCCCCCTTCTGTGGACATATCTTGTCACTTCATGTAATAGCTGCCTATTTACTCTTTCAGGACACTGGGAGAATTCTGAGGTCAGGTCATACAGCCTGATACAGTGCCTGGTACTTAGACGTGCCCAGGCTGGGCCCAGTGAAATGCACAAATGAATGCAGTCAGCATGTACCCCGGAGGGCAGGTCCTGTCCAGTGGACCCAGCCAGTGCCTTTGGTGGGAGCCTGAATGGAGAGTCAGCATCACAGCTACCAATGTTTCCAACACCCTCCTTCTTACCTCTCAGGCTCTTCTACTCACTCCCCTCACTGACATCTTCTTTCGGTAGGATGACCCCAGGGTTCTGGACCCAGAACTCAAGCTGTTGGCTCGAGGACCATACATTCTCCATGAGAAAATAAGGATGTGGTCTGACATGTGATTATAGTGAGTGCTGAAGGAAATCTGGAAAGTGTCACTTGGATGCTGAAATGTTAGAATTCCCAGGAGGCTTCAATGTATATGGAAGTGGCAAAAGAATATTTGGAAACAGGACAACTTCAAAACATTGGAAGCATACGGTAACCATAATTATGGGGCTCAGAGCATTAAGTTCAAGGCTGTTTCTGCCCCATGCTTCCCACACGCCAAGCAAGGTCACAGCCCACATCAGTCCCGGGGATATGTGTGTCCCCCAACCCACGCACACCCAGATACCAGACACCAGAGTTGATTCATCAAGCACTGAAGCCTGTCCCTTGTCACATGCTCCCAGGTCCCCCAGTTCCAGGACTTCTCCCTACAATGGAGGCTGAACACAGTCCCTTGCCCACGGGGTCAGCAGACACTGCAGGCCCCAAAAGAATCAATGAGGCAAATTTCGATCTAGCGCCATCTTATGGAACATAGCACTAAGCTGTGATTTTTTTTTTTTTTTAATGTGGATCATTTTTTAAGTCTTTATGGAATTTGTTACAATATTGCTTCCGTTTTCTGTTCTGGTTTTTTGGACTCGAGGTATGTGGGAGCTTAGCTCCCCAACGAGGAATTAAACCCACACCCCCTGCATTGGAAGGTGAAATCTTAAGAACAAGACCGCCAGAGAGGTCTCTATGCTAAAATTTTTTAATCCTTTCTTCCCCCTAACAAGAGCGCATCCCTGTGGCTACCTCCCTGAGATTTGATCTGATTATGATGTTAACTGGAGAAGGCAATGGCACCCCACTCCAGTACTCTTGCCTGGAAAATTCCATGGACGGAGAAGCCTGGCGGGCTGCGGTCCGTGGGGTTGCTAAGAGTTGGACACGACTGAGCAACTTCACTTTCACTTTTCACTTTCATGCATTGGAGAAGGAAATGGCAACCCACTCCAGTGTTCTTGCCCGGAGAATCCCAGGGATGGGGGAGTCTGGTGGGGTGCCGTCTATGGGGTCGCACAGAATTGGACACGACTAAAGTGACTTAGTAGCAGCAGCAGCAGCATGATGCTAACTGCCCCAATGAGGGACTCATTGACAGTCTCAATGGGCAGTCCCACGAACAATAAGCCTGGCCTCCTTTGCCCTAAGAGCTACAGGGGTGGCCGGAGGCAGGCTGTTCCCAGGCTGAGCCGTCATGCCACCTTCGGGAACCCGCTTGGGGAACCCACTTGGGTAACCCACCCAATGACGCCAACACTGACTTCCTCTCCAGCCTGAGGCGAACGTCACGACTTGCTAAGAGGTTTGGGTTTCTGTGGGCAGAGGGTGTAAACTCTGCCTTTTCCCAGCAGTTTCTGCGCTAGAGCAATGCTTTCCCACCAAGCAAACCACCACCACTGGGAAATGTGCTCACTCCACAGCTGTGTCAGCCCCACAGAATGAGAAGCAGTGTCTAGGAGGCTGCGTCAGCCTGGTTTGTGCCCAACGCCCCTCACCCTGCATGCCCCATTATACTTCCTGTAAGTCCAGGGAGCTGATTCCTTAGACATCTACCCAGAGTGGTCCCCATGGAGTATACTTGGCTGTTTGGGGTCAAGGTAGAGGGAGGTGGAAGGCAGTGGTTCGGATTGTTCAAAATCCAGGCGCTGGGACTTCCCTGGCGGTCCAGTGGTTAAGACTTGGCCTTTCAAGGTAGGGAGTTTAGGTTTGATCCCTGGTCAGGGAGCGAAGATCTCACATGGCTCGGAGCCAAAAAACCAAAACATAGAACAGAAGCAGTATTGTAACAAGTTCACTAAAGACATTAAAAATGGCCCACATAAAAAGAAAATCTTAAAAAAATAGAACCCAGACACTCCTAAGCCAGTAAACAGAGGGGATGGCTCAGGTGGGGGCAAAGGTCCTCATGCTTTCACAACTTCATGTTACCTCCCATAACAGCTGCGCTTGACCAACAGGTCTCCACTTCCTTCTTCACCTTCCACTGCAGTGAAGCCCCAGGAAGTCCTTCCTGAGCAAAATGTTGGCACGCAATCCTGAAGAACCCACCAGGCCCAAGCAGTTCCCATGTGGATATCTGAGCTTGATTCACAAAGGGAACCCCCTGAGTGAAGGGGATATGACATCCGTTCTCTTGTTCAGTCTACTCTGCAGACTGGAATCTACCTGGACATGTGCCCATGGTTTGCAGGTGGAGACTAGGGACCACCACTGGGTGCCCCACCCTGCTATCTGCAGGAAGAGTTCTGCCCACACTCCACCTCTGCTCCGGGAGACCCGCGCTCAAGAGAAATACCGAGCGCCGCTCCTCACTGAACACCTGGAAGTTGAGTAGGGAGTTGCTGACTTGACAGCCTGTCCCAAGCCCTCGGCCACTGAGTCCCGGGCAGAGTTTTTCCTGGCTACCACTCATAGCAGGGACACTCCACTGCTCTGTTTCCCCTACAGCTCCAGATTTGGGGTCACAGGTTCTCCTCTGCTTCTTTTTTCTGAGTCTTTGTTGCTCTGCACAGGCTTTCTCTAACTGTGGTTGAGTCGGGGCTACTCTTCATCGTGGAGTACAGGTTTCTCACTGCAGCGGCTTCTCTTGTTGCAGAGCACAGGCTCTAGGTGCACAGGCTTCAATAGCTGTGGTGCACGGGCTTAGTTGCTCCTCAGTATGTGGAATCTTCCTGGACCAGGGATCGAACCTGTGCCCCCTGCACTGGCAGGTAGATTCCTATCCACTACATCACCGGAAAAGTCCCAGATCTGCCTTTTTATACAAGGCAGCAGACAGAAAGAGTCCCTTCCATCACAGCCTCAAACAGCAGCATCACTGTTTGTCTGGCTGGGTAACCACAGGAGAGGAAACTGATGTAGGAAACCCAGGGCAGGAGACTGGCCCTTTCTGGCTGGGCTTGCTCTCTCCCAGATCAAAGAGTTCAATCATTTCACCAGGAAGTTTTCCAGCGCTTCAATAGTTTTAAGCCCTGCTGGGAGCTTTCTGCCTAGCTGCAGGGCCAGGCGATAGAACCTACCTCCTCATTCTCTGACCTGCTCTGAGGATCCTGTCCACCACCCAGGCCACTCCTGGGATGGACAATGAGGCCCTCATCCACCCTCCTGCAGCAAGACCTCAGGTACACTCTTAGCCCCTCAGTTAAACAGTGTGGTCCCTCAGGCACAGATGACGTCAGACTATGAAAAAGAACAAAACATGATATATGGATAAAGAAGCCTTTGCATTTTCTGGTGATACCTCTAGCAACAACTTCTTCACACTCAGTTGTGGGTTACAGATGTCACCACTGTTTGACACATGCAGCACTTCTAGGTAATCGCCACAGTGTCTTTGGGCTTTTCTAACCATCACAAAGAGATCAAATCGGTCAGTCCTAAAGGAAATCAGCTCTAAATATTCATTGGAAGGACTGGTGCTAAAGCTACAATACTTTGGCCACCTGATGCAAAGAGCCAACTCATTGGAAAAGAACCTGATGCTGGGGAAGACTGAGGTCAGGAAGAGAAGTGGGTGGCAGAGGATGAGATGGTTGAATGGCATCACTGACTCAATGACCTGATTTTGAGCAAACTCCAGGAGACAGTGAAGGACAGGGGAGCCTGGCACGCTGCAGTCCATGGCATAGAAAAGAGTCAGACATGATTTAGCAACTGACCACCACCAACAAACCACCACAAATAATGCAGAAACCTAGAAGGGGTAACAGAGAGCTGAGCAGAAGCAAAGAAGCAAAGAAGGTGGAATGAATAAGCCATGTTGGACATGAGACACTAGAGTGAAGACACGAGCCCTGGTCCTGAGGCCACCAGAACTGCCTTGGATTCTAAAGACCTTCCTGTTCCAAGCTCTGCAAGCCTTAGTATTACAAACCCTAGTCTTCTGAAGTCTTCCAGGGTGTCCTTATCATATACCCACATTACTTGAAGTGACCCAGTGAGTCTCTGGTCCGTGTTACCAAAAATGCCCAAAGACAGCACCTGTGATCCCATGCACCCACTGAAGGGCTGGTTAGCTACTCGCCTCTTGGGTGTTGAGTGGGGAGGGGAACTCAGATGGAGGGAAGCATGGTGATCCCTGTGGGGAGGCAGCAGGGGAGAGTGGCATGAGGCTGATTCTGGACTTAGAAACAGGGCTTCAATTCTGGCTCCACTAAAGACCCGATGGGACCGCTCTATACTTAACTCTTCTTACAATGGGGAAAATGGTGATGGTTAGGAGCAAGTACGCATGTCAAGGACTTGGCTCATCATGGACACTCATCACTGTGAGCCCCAACCCCACCAGCTTGCACTTTGCCCAGCAACCTGTGGTCAGCTCTGGGGCATCTTCATGACTTGTGAAGATGGCTTGAGTACCAGTAGCCCCATCAGGGATGTATCCCTTTTTAATAACAACAACAAAAAAGGCCATGCAGTGAAGCATGGAAAATCTTAGTCCCTAACCAGAAATCGAACCTGCGCCCCCTGCATTGAGAGCATTGAGTTTTAACCACTGTACTGCCGGGCAAGTCCCCAAGATATACTCTTGAGAGTCTTGTTGCAAAGCAAGCCTGCTGCTTGGGGAGTGGGGGAAATGGTGGGTGGGGTGGGGGGCAGGCTCAGCCCTCCAATTGGATTAATCTCCTCCTAACTTCCTCTGCTCTCCCCAGGGCTCAGTTCCTGGCTTCTTAGCTTGGGAGGGGAGAGGGACAGGGGCGTCAGCAGAAGACTGGCTCCTGCTGTCAACAAGATTCTACTCACTAATGCAAGCTGGATGTGATTCGTTCGGCAAGACTGCTCCAGAACGGTCTAGGAATGTGAGCCAGGGCTGAGGCCACTCGGGGGCTCCCGGCACAAATCTAGTATGTAGGGATTCTGTTTTCAAAATGAATCCTTGCTCTCTTTGCCTTGTAGACATATAGGTAGGAAAAGCAAGGTCCTAGACAAAGCAGGCTGGGTCTATCCCAGGTGCCCTGGCCTTGGCATTGAACGTCAGTGTTGGCCTTGAACCCGCCCCTTGCCCCCACTGCATATACAGCACTCCTCTTCACTCTGTATCAGGCCTGACAGCTGCTCATTCTGCCTCTGGGAATGGAAGGGAACTTGATAGTATCTCTGGGGAATCCATGCCAGGGTTTTAAAACCTGCATCTGGTTTCACTCACAGGGCGCTGGCATCTCTGGATGGCTCCAGGGTTTTTTTCATCCAATTATTCCCTAACTTACTTTACTCTATTTACTTTGGGTTTCAAAGTAATTGAAAGTAATTGAGAGGGCAAGATGCCGAATATCTTTCTCTAGCGTCTGGTGGGAGCACAGCTGAGGGAGTGGCTGCAATATTCGGCCTCTCCGTGGGCCTAGGAGGACAGTTTAAGAACCAGTAGCTACCATCTTGGAACTGGTTTTGAGAGCTAGGGTACCCTTTGGAACTACCCACTGCCTATGGGGCTTGTCTGCACCTGGCTTAGAACCACCCCGACCTCGCGACAACAAAGGTGGATTCTGCCAGGGAGAGATTTCAAGTCAAGGATGGATGACGAAGAGAACTCATGGACACTTAGTGCCTGCACCGGGCGGCATGTCAAGCCAGGGGCAGAAGGCTTTACCCACGGCTTTGCGCATTTACCCTTCTCAATGGCTCCATGAGTCAGTCATTATGACCGTCACTGATCAGAGAAATGGGCCCGGAAAAGTCAAATAACTTGCCTAGGGTCACACAGCTGTTCCGAAGTGGAGCTGGGAAGGAGAGCAAAGGCCCTTCATTTTCAAACCACAGAGCCAGCTGAACACTGAAGACAAGTATTTCCCTTTCCACACGAAAAGTGCCTTTCATCTGTCTCCCAGCAGTCCTCTGGAGCTGCAGGAAAGCGTGTCTTGAGGAGTAAGAGAAAGAGCCTGGGACTTCAGCAGTTCCTGGCCATGGGCTGTCTCTAAGAATCACCTGAGTGCTTCAAAATCAACCAGGAGGTGCTATATTTAAAATGGATAACCAACAAAGACCTGCAGTCTAGCACAAGGAACTCTGCTCAATGTCATGTGGCTACCTGGATGGGAGGGGAGTTTGGGGGAGAATGGACGCATGTATATGGTTGGCTGAGTCCCTTCGCTGTACACCTGAAACTATCATAACATTGTTAATCAGCTATACTTCTGTATAAAATAAAAAGTTTTTTTAAAAAAAGATCAACCAGTGGGAAAATGGGGAAGGGAAATTTCTGAACAGATGGCAGGTGTTGTAAATGTGTCCGCCAGGGTTAAAAGCACTGCTGTAGGGGACAGATCTAGGATCAAGCCTGGGCTACACAATTTCACAGTAGCTGGGTCTTGTGCAGTGGTCCTTAACCTTTTTCCAGCCAGACTCTGCTGCAGGGCATCACTTCTAAACTGTAGTCTGGCCTGTGGATGCGCCTTAAAAAATGCTATTTCCTAATGGTGCAGGCGTGCGTGCTATGTCGCTTTAGTTGTGTCTGACTCTTTGGGACCCCATGGATTACAGCCCACCAGGCTCCTCTGTCCATGGGGATTCTCCAGGCAAGAATACTGGAGAGGGTTGCCTTGCCCTTGCACCAGGGAACCGTTTCATGGATGACAATTTTTCTTTCCACAAACTGGGAGGAGGGAGGGGATGGTCTCAGGATGATTCAAGCACATTACATTTATTGTGTGCTTTATTTCCATTATTATTACATCAGCTCCACCTCCGGTCATCAGGCATTAGATCCTGGAAGCTGGGGGCCCCTGCTGTAAGGCACATCAATGTCACCTCCTCCAGGAGGGCCTCCCTGACCCATGGCTCCCACACATGAGAAACAGCCTAGCATCGTTCCCTCAGCCAGGCCCCATGGCCCCACCGTAGTCAGCTCTGGAGAAGACAGGCATTCATATCCTTGTGGTTCCCACTTGTAGCCTCCCTTGCAGGCAGAAACCTGGCATGCTGCCATCAACAAGTGGTACTAAGTGAGTGAGTGACTGGATGAATGAATGGATGAGGGGCTCCCGGAACAGAACCAATCCCTAAGTACCCCAGACCCTGCTGGGATATGCATCAGAAGGGCCCAAAAGTCCAGGGAATTTTGCTTCTCATGAGACAAGAGGAGGGGAAACTGTATAATCCTGAAATCTCACAGCTCCTTTAGGTGTGTTTATCTTGCCTTCCAGACCCTGCCAAAGCAAAACAAGTCAAAAGACAGGAGGTTGTGGGGAACAGAAATAAACACACGGGGCTGGGAAAGTAGGCTCTGATGCTCTGCAGCTGCAGAGCGGAGCCCCAGGGATAATCTAGACTGGCTGCCCTTTAAGGAGGCTGAACTTTCCTTCTCCTGTGAAGAAAGAACTCCCCGTGCCCCCCAGCCAGCCTGCAGCACGAGGGCTCTGTGCCGCCCAGACAGGGCACTGCTCTTTCCCCTGATATCCACGGCAAATGTGGTCCATATGCGAAGGACAGGAGCCATTCCACAACCCTAAGGAATTTCCAGCCAGGCTCTGCTGGAGGGCATTGCTTTTAAACTGTGGTCTGGCCTGTGGGTGCACTTTATAAAATGCTATTTCCTAATGGTGTGGGCGTGCGTGTTAAGTTGCTTCAGTCGTGTCCAACTCTGCGACCCTTTAGATTGTAGCTGGCCAGGCTCCTCTGTCCATGGGGATTCTCCAGGCAAGAATACTGGAGTGAGTTGCCAGGCCCATGCCATGCCCACGAAGGTCAGGGGATCTTCCTGACCCAGGAATTGAACCCTAACTGACTCTAAATATGGTGCTTTATGCCTCCTCAAAGCATTTTTGTTAGATCTCATTTGATCTTTGCAGTCCTCGTCTGGGGTGGTGGGTATGATACCCATTATACAGATAAGGAAGCTGAGACTCAGAAGAAAAGTGACTTCCTCAAGGTCACATGATAAAGTGGCCACATGCGGTCTCCAGTCCAGCAGTCCCACAGGTCACTGTATTGTGTCTTTGATTGAGGGGGTGGGGTTTATTTACTGGGCAGAAAGAATAGCAGAAATATCTCCCAATTATCACCATCCTTTTTATGCTGGATTATTTTTTCTTAACTGTTGACTCACCCATTGGCCCCCTCAACTCTACTGCATATCTTTAGAAACCACGAATTTGTCTCGGCTCATTTTGTTTCTCTAATGCCCCATGGGGCTTCAGTAGTGGCTCAGCAGTGAAAGAATCCACCTACAATGCAGGAGATGCAAGTTCAATCCCTGGGTTGAGAAGATCCCCCGAAGAAGGAAACAGCAACTCACGAGAAGGCAATGGCAGCCCACTCCAGTACTCTTGCCTGGAGAATCCCATGGATGGAGGAGACTGGTGGGCTGCAGTCCACAGGGTCGCTAAGAGTCAGACACGACTGAGCGACTTCATTTTCACTTTTCATGTTCATACATTGGAGAAGGAAATGGCAACCCACTCCAGTGTTCTTGCCCGGAGACCCCAGGGATGGCAGAGCCTGGTGGGCTGCCGTCTCTGGGGTCACACAGAGTCGGACATGACTGAAGCGACCTAGCAGCCAGTATTCTTGGCTGGGAAATCCCATGGACAGGGGAGCCTGGTGGGCCACAGTCCATGGGTTCGCAAAGACAGATTCGCCTGCGCGCCTGAACAAGAACAACAACAATGCTCTAGTCATGGCTGCCTGGCTCCTAGCAGGTGTTCAATAAAAATGTGTTTGATCAAATAATAAATGAAGCGCCTTCCCTGCCCAGTCCTGAAGCAGGGGTTCACTCCCATCACTGCGGGAGGATGTTGCTAACAGAAGCTCTGCTGGGAGCTGGATTTGTAGGGATTTACTGGGCGGCTCAGGTAGAGAGCTGAGTCCTTTGCTTTGCATTTCTTCCTGGGCTTCTCAGAGGGCAATGAGGGGTCAGAGAGGGTCAACAGGCCTTTAGAAATAGCAAGAAAAGCTGTAGAGCCAGGAGAAAGGCCATGATCCCAAAACCCCACTCTGTTTCATTCATAACTGTGAGGAGGTGCTCATGTTCACATGGCATTCCTCTAAAGCCTTCACGGACCATTGCCTTACTTCCAGGGTTCATGACCAATGCTATTGGCCTTTCCAGTCTGGATAGGAGAGGAGTCTGAGGGAGAATGCATGCATGCTAAGTCATTTCAGTCAAGTCTTTGCGACCCCGTGGACTGTAGCTCACCAGGCTCCTCCATCCATGGGATTCTCCAGGCAAGAATATTGGAGTGGATTGCCATTCCCTTTTCCAGGGGATCTTCCTGACTCAGGGATTGAACCCAGGTCTCCTGCAGCTCCTGCACTGCAGGCAGATTCTTTACCTCTGAGCCACCAGGGAAGCCCTTGAGGGGAGAATTGATACATGTGTATGTATGGCTGAATCCTTTTGCTGTTCATCAGAAACCATCACAACATTGTCTGCTANTGAATGAATGGATGAGGGGCTCCCGGAACAGAACCAATCCCTAAGTACCCCAGACCCTGCTGGGATATGCATCAGAAGGGCCCAAAAGTCCAGGGAATTTTGCTTCTCATGAGACAAGAGGAGGGGAAACTGTATAATCCTGAAATCTCACAGCTCCTTTAGGTGTGTTTATCTTGCCTTCCAGACCCTGCCAAAGCAAAACAAGTCAAAAGACAGGAGGTTGTGGGGAACAGAAATAAACACACGGGGCTGGGAAAGTAGGCTCTGATGCTCTGCAGCTGCAGAGCGGAGCCCCAGGGATAATCTAGACTGGCTGCCCTTTAAGGAGGCTGAACTTTCCTTCTCCTGTGAAGAAAGAACTCCCCGTGCCCCCCAGCCAGCCTGCAGCACGAGGGCTCTGTGCCGCCCAGACAGGGCACTGCTCTTTCCCCTGATATCCACGGCAAATGTGGTCCATATGCGAAGGACAGGAGCCATTCCACAACCCTAAGGAATTTCCAGCCAGGCTCTGCTGGAGGGCATTGCTTTTAAACTGTGGTCTGGCCTGTGGGTGCACTTTATAAAATGCTATTTCCTAATGGTGTGGGCGTGCGTGTTAAGTTGCTTCAGTCGTGTCCAACTCTGCGACCCTTTAGATTGTAGCTGGCCAGGCTCCTCTGTCCATGGGGATTCTCCAGGCAAGAATACTGGAGTGAGTTGCCAGGCCCATGCCATGCCCACGAAGGTCAGGGGATCTTCCTGACCCAGGAATTGAACCCTAACTGACTCTAAATATGGTGCTTTATGCCTCCTCAAAGCATTTTTGTTAGATCTCATTTGATCTTTGCAGTCCTCGTCTGGGGTGGTGGGTATGATACCCATTATACAGATAAGGAAGCTGAGACTCAGAAGAAAAGTGACTTCCTCAAGGTCACATGATAAAGTGGCCACATGCGGTCTCCAGTCCAGCAGTCCCACAGGTCACTGTATTGTGTCTTTGATTGAGGGGGTGGGGTTTATTTACTGGGCAGAAAGAATAGCAGAAATATCTCCCAATTATCACCATCCTTTTTATGCTGGATTATTTTTTCTTAACTGTTGACTCACCCATTGGCCCCCTCAACTCTACTGCATATCTTTAGAAACCACGAATTTGTCTCGGCTCATTTTGTTTCTCTAATGCCCCATGGGGCTTCAGTAGTGGCTCAGCAGTGAAAGAATCCACCTACAATGCAGGAGATGCAAGTTCAATCCCTGGGTTGAGAAGATCCCCCGAAGAAGGAAACAGCAACTCACGAGAAGGCAATGGCAGCCCACTCCAGTACTCTTGCCTGGAGAATCCCATGGATGGAGGAGACTGGTGGGCTGCAGTCCACAGGGTCGCTAAGAGTCAGACACGACTGAGCGACTTCATTTTCACTTTTCATGTTCATACATTGGAGAAGGAAATGGCAACCCACTCCAGTGTTCTTGCCCGGAGACCCCAGGGATGGCAGAGCCTGGTGGGCTGCCGTCTCTGGGGTCACACAGAGTCGGACATGACTGAAGCGACCTAGCAGCCAGTATTCTTGGCTGGGAAATCCCATGGACAGGGGAGCCTGGTGGGCCACAGTCCATGGGTTCGCAAAGACAGATTCGCCTGCGCGCCTGAACAAGAACAACAACAATGCTCTAGTCATGGCTGCCTGGCTCCTAGCAGGTGTTCAATAAAAATGTGTTTGATCAAATAATAAATGAAGCGCCTTCCCTGCCCAGTCCTGAAGCAGGGGTTCACTCCCATCACTGCGGGAGGATGTTGCTAACAGAAGCTCTGCTGGGAGCTGGATTTGTAGGGATTTACTGGGCGGCTCAGGTAGAGAGCTGAGTCCTTTGCTTTGCATTTCTTCCTGGGCTTCTCAGAGGGCAATGAGGGGTCAGAGAGGGTCAACAGGCCTTTAGAAATAGCAAGAAAAGCTGTAGAGCCAGGAGAAAGGCCATGATCCCAAAACCCCACTCTGTTTCATTCATAACTGTGAGGAGGTGCTCATGTTCACATGGCATTCCTCTAAAGCCTTCACGGACCATTGCCTTACTTCCAGGGTTCATGACCAATGCTATTGGCCTTTCCAGTCTGGATAGGAGAGGAGTCTGAGGGAGAATGCATGCATGCTAAGTCATTTCAGTCAAGTCTTTGCGACCCCGTGGACTGTAGCTCACCAGGCTCCTCCATCCATGGGATTCTCCAGGCAAGAATATTGGAGTGGATTGCCATTCCCTTTTCCAGGGGATCTTCCTGACTCAGGGATTGAACCCAGGTCTCCTGCAGCTCCTGCACTGCAGGCAGATTCTTTACCTCTGAGCCACCAGGGAAGCCCTTGAGGGGAGAATTGATACATGTGTATGTATGGCTGAATCCTTTTGCTGTTCATCAGAAACCATCACAACATTGTCTGCTAATTGGCTATACTCAAATACAAAATAAATAGTCTAATTTCTTAAAAAAAGAAAAAAAGACTGTTGGCCTTTCCTGAAAAGGCTCTTGCACACCCTCTGGCTTCATTCATCCTGTCCCCACCCTTCCCTGTTTCCTCTCTCCATTCTGCTTTCTTTCAAGTTCAAGGTCTGAGACGCTTGGCTGGAATGCTTCCCCATCTGTGTATTCTAAATCCTTGCTGTTTGTTTTTAGTTTTCCTTTATTTTTAGGTGTGCAGCAAGTGGGATCTCAGTTCCCTAATCAGGGAACAAACCCACGTTCCCCCTGCATTGGAAGCATAGGGTCTTAACCACTAGGCCACCTAGGAAGTCCCAAAACATCTTCATTTCTCTCTTGCCCTCTTTTTTCTTTTCTTTTGTTTGTTTGTTGCTGCACCATGCAGAATCTTAGTTCTCTGACCAGGGATCGAACTCATGCCCCCTGCATTGGGAGCGTGGAGTCTTAACCACTAGACCGCCAGGGAAGTCCCTCTAAATCCTTGAATCCTGCCTGTACAGTGGGTCCACCACTTTCTAGCTCTACCTTGGGCAAGTAATTTAACCTCTCAGAACAGTTTCCCTGTCTGTTAAATGGGACAATAACATATACCTTAAAGAGTTCTTCTAACATATGAGAAACACTGGGCTGGAAGAAGCAAAAGCTGGAATCAAGACTGCTGGGAGAAGTATCAATAACCTCAGATATGCAGATGACACCACCCTTATGGNTCCAGAAAAATATTTATTTCTGCTTTATTGACTATGCCAAAGCCTTTGACTGTGTGGATCACAATAAACTGTAGAAAATTCTGAAAAAGATTGGAATACCAGACCACCTGACCTGCCTCTTGAGAATATGCAGGTCAGGAAGCAACAGTTAAAACTGGACATGGACCAACAGACTGGTTCCAAATTGGAAAAGGAGTACATCAAGGCTGTATATTGTCACCATGCTTATTTAACTTATATGCTGAATACATCATGAGAAACGCTGGACTGGAATAAGCACAAATTGGAATCAAGATTTCTGGGAGAAATACTAATAACCTCAGATATGCAGATGACACCACCCTTATTGCAGAAAGTGAAGAGGAACTAAAAAGCCTCTTGAGGAAGGTGAAAGAAGAGAGTGAAAAAGTTGGCTTAAAGCTCAACATTCAGAAAACGAAGATCATGGCATCTGGTCCCATCACTTCATGGGAAATAGATGGGGAAACAGTGGAAACAGTGTCAGACTTTATTTTTTGGGCTCCAAAATCACTGCAGATGGTGACGCAGACATGAACTTAAAAGACGCTTACTCCTTGGAAGGAAAGTTATGACCAACCTGGATAACGTACTGAAAAGCAGAGACATTATTTTGCCAACAAAGGTCCGTCTAGTCAAGGCTGTGGTTTTTCCATGTGAGAGTTGGACTGTAAAGAAGGCTCAGCGCCGAAGAATTGATGCTTTTGAAGTGTGGTGTTGGAGAAGACTCTTGAGAGTCCCTTGGACTGCAAGGAGATCCAACCAGTCCATTCTAAAGGAGATCAGCTCTGGGTGTTCTTTGGAAGGAATGTTGCTAAAGTTGAAACTCTAGTACTTTGGCCACCTCATGCAAAGAGTTGACTAATTGGAAAAGACTCTAATCCTGGGAGGGATTGTGGGCAGGTGGAGTAGGGGATGACAGAGGATGAGATGGCTGGATGGAATCACTGACTCGATGGACATGAATTTGAGTGAATTCCGGGAGTTGGTGATGGACAGGGAGGCCTGGCGTGCTGCCAATTCATGGAGTCGCAAATAGTCAGAAATGACTGAGAGACTGAACTGAAGTGAACTGTGCTTTCTGTTGGTAGAATTCAGTGAGCCTTTATCCTACTTCATTTTTTTCTCCAAGGCCAAACTTGCCTGTTACTCCAGGTATCTCTTGATTTCTTATTTTTGCATTCTGGTCCCCAGTGATAAACAGAACATCTTTTTTGGTGTTGGTTCTAGGAGATCTATGTCTTAATAGAACTGATCAATTTCAGCTTCTTCAGCATCAGTAGTAGGGGCATAGACTTGAATTACTGTGATGTTGAATGGCTTGCCTTAGAAACAAACCGAGATCATTCTGTCATTTTTGAGGTTGCATCCAAGTACTGCATTTCAGACTTGTTGACTATGAGGGCTACTCCATTTCTTCCATGAGATTCTTGCCCACAGTAGTAGATATAATGGTTATCTGAATTAAACTTGCCCACTCCCATACATTTTAGTTCACTGATTTCTAAGATGTCAATGTTAACTCTTGCCATCTTCTGCTTGACCAAGTCCAATTTACCTTGATTCATGGACCTAACATTCTAGGTTCCGATGCAATTCTGTTCTTTGAAGCATTGAATTTTACTTTCACCACCAGACACATCCACAACTGAGCATCATTTTCTATTTGGCCCAGCTACTTCATTCTTTCTGGGGCTATTAGTAGCTGTCCTCCACTGTTCCCCAGTAGCAAACTGGCCACCTTCTGAACTAGGGCAGTCATATTTCAATGTCATACCTTTTGGTCTTTTTATACAGTTCATGAGGTTCTTATGGCAAGTAAACTGGGGTGGTTTGCCATATTGCCATATGGTTCGTACGTATTACAATTATCTTGTACTCTGTGGATTTCCTTTCCCTTCTATTATAGTATCTCTTGATGAACAGAAATAACACATACATATCACATACCACCATCCTCCCAGCAGACAAGTTTACCTCTTTTG